>WELA01012722.1:517989-547728 GCA_009602735.1 Mesotaenium endlicherianum
CCCCCCCCCCCCGGCTACGAGTAAATCTCTGACTCCAAAGGTAGCACGCAGTCGCATTTCCCCATGGCCCAAGCTTACTGCTGCGGTGGGCAACATCACCAGCGGAGGCCTGAGTCTTTTGTCTTGCTGCTGGTTCCAAGTCCCCAACGTACATCTTGCCAACAAGGAGTGTGCTAGCTAAGAGCGCAATTTCCACGTACCTCTAAGAGCTTCGATGTCGAGCGAAAATTTCGTGTACCAGTAAAATTTGGTACGCAAGGGTTGTATCCGCGCGTACCTCCAGAGCTTCAACGTCGAGCAGAAAATTCCACGTACCAGTCGACCTAGTACGAAATTCCGTGCGTACCTGTAGAGCTTCGACGTCGAACAATTATTCCACGTACCAAGATCCGGAACGCAAAGCGTCATTTCCGCGCGTACCTGGAGAGCTTCGACGTCGACCAGAATTTACGTAGTATGATTTTTGCGCGTACTTGTAGAGCTTCGACGTCGAGCAGCATTTGCAGGTACCAGTAGATCTGGTACGCCAGCGTTATTTCTGCAGGTACCTCTAGAGCTTCGATGGAGCAGAAATTCCACGTACCAGTAGATCTGGTACATTAGCGTTATTTCTGCACGTACCTGTAGAGCTTCGACGTGGAACAGACATTCCACGTACCAGGAGATCTAATACCATCGAAGAGTTACTTCCGCACGTACCTGTAGATCTTCGACGTCGAGCAGTCGAGCAGTAATTCCACGTACCGGTAGATCTGGTACGTAAAGTGTTTATCTTCGCGCACGTCCCTGTAACTTCGACGTCGAGCAGCAATTTGACGTTCCAGTAGATCCCCAACGCAAGCTTTATTTTCGCACGTACATGTCGAGCTTCGACATCGAGCAGCATTTCCTCGTACCAGTAGATCTGGTACGTTAGCGATATTTCCGCACGTACCTGTATAGAGCTTCGAACAGAAACTCCACGTACCAGTAGATCTCGAACGAAAGCGTGATTTTTGCGCGTACTTGTAAAGCTTCGACGTTGAGCAGCATTTCCATGTACCAGTAGAATTGGTACGTCAGCTTTAGTTCTGCACGTACCTCAAGAGGTTCAACGTCGAGCATAAATTTCACGTACCAGTAAATCTGGTACCATCGAAGAGTTACTTCCGCACGTACCTGTGGAGCTTCGACGTCGAGCAGGCGAGCAGTAATTTATGTACCAGTAGATCTGGTACGTCACGTATTTTGCGCGTACCTGTATAGAGCTTCGACGTCGAGCAGAAATTCCACGTACCAACAGATCTAATACATTAGTAAATTGAGTTTGCGGTTGAGAGCCAAACTGCACTCCGTTCGACTGCCATGGCGGCCTCTAGCGAAGGCGTTCGTTAAGTCCTAGGAGATGCTAACACGTAATCTTGATCATGTGCACGCTTGTCCGGATCTAGCTTCCTGTCGCTAGTAGCCTAGTCCCTAGCAATGGCATCCGCTTCTGTAGTTTTGGCTACGGCACACCCGCGTTTAGGATTTGCAACCCTAGATACGACACACCCTCCTCCCTTAGACGTGTCTTGTCCTAATTGCCACCGTAAGTTCAAGAATCTGCGTGGTTTAGGTGGTCACCGTAAGTCATGCCTTTTAAAATCTGCTAGGTCTGCTCTAGTTCTGAGCAACGGTGGCCCATCCGATTCTGGGCCTACGCCTGAGCAATGGGGGTGGGCTCGTATTTTCTTTCCTACGGAGATATTTCAGCCATGTAGACTTAGCTGTAGGCGACGGGTTCCTTATAAGCTCAGACCTATGTTCTCCCAAGCATTCTGTATCCCCTTGTGACAAGTTTCTAAAGAGCCTGATGATATGGGGGGTTGGTTCTTGCTCCTTAGTTTCCAACGCCTCCTATTGTGGACCCCCCCTAATGCGTTAGTGAAGGGCCATCGCTACATACGCCCACGTATTCAGAGATTTCTTAGGGGCGAGTGGAGGGAATTGGCTGAAGAGTTCTTGGCGGCTTTGCATTCCCTTCCGCCTCCCACTAGTGACGTAGTGGGTGAAGACACGGATAGAGCTCGACGCGGTGTTAGGTTAGCTAAGGTTGGGGACTTAGGGAAGGCCCGCGAAGCTCTCCTCCCCAATGCGCCAGCACCTGACACTTCAGCCACCATTGAGCGTCTGCAAGCACTCCACCCAGCCTCCTCTTCCCCTTTGCCCGATCAGATTACTAATTACTCACCTACAGCACCTCTAGAGTTGGAGGAGGGTGCTCTTAGTCCCGCCCTACGATCGGCACCTAACAGATCGGGGGGCGGACCTTCAGGCACAGTCTTTGAGCTTTTTAAGGACATATGCATGGATGCTAGTTCTAAAGCATTCCGCGCCTTCTTCACCGTGTGCGGCCTTATTGCTCAGGGTCGGAATCCACTTGGAGCAGCACATCTACTGGCATCATCCAGGCTCGTGGCTATGGCCAAGGGGGATGCAGGCGTTTGCCCCATTAATGTGAGGGAGGTGTTGTATCGTCTTCCAGCCCGAGCCATAGCCTCCCAGCTTTGCGACCCCTTTGAGGCTCACTTTGCTCCGGACCAGTTCGGAGTGGCTCTCCAGGGGGGGTGTGAGGCAATTGCCGCGTTCATCCAGACGTCGCGGGAGGTGGATCCATCCCTATGGGTTCTCCAGGTGGACGTGGCCAACGCCTTCAACACCATCGACCGTGGAGTCATCTTCGACGAGCTTCATGATAGCACCTNCGACGAGCTTTNCATGATAGCACCTGTTCCAGCCTTATCCCTTTCATGCGGGCATTCTACGGGTCCTCGTCTCCCCTCTACTATGCGCATGTGGATGGGAGTTTGACGACTTTGTCATCCGCTACTGGGACCCGTCAGGCTGACCCCTTTGGAGGGACCTTGTTTGCTCTTGGACACCTGCGTGCTCTCCGCTTGACCCGTCAGGCTTTCCTTGCAATACATGTCCCATCGTATGCAAATGATACGCCCTTGGTAGGTCATATGGACCAGTTGGGCGCTGCCTTTTCCTCTCTCGAGGTTCACTGTAGTGATTTGAGTTATAATATATTAGTGTGCATATATTTTAATGCTTTTGAATATATTTGGAGTAGTATTGTGTGGAGTCAAGTGTGAATAGATACTCTAGTGACTTGGTTCATGTCCTTTGAACCTTCAAAGGCATTTTCGAAGTTAGAGGAAGGACCTAGAAGAACTCCATATGGCAAAAGTCAAATGTGCCATTTTTAGGTCAAAAGGACATGCGTACATTATTCTAGAAAGAGGTGGCAAGTTTTGGGATGCATTGGGTGCCAACACATCAACATGCACCACCCTAGAAATTACTTATGTAGCAAGTATATAAACAAGAGCTAGAGCATAGAAAGACATTCCAAATCACTCATGTACTTGCCAAATTCCAGACATATATTAACTTTAAGAAGCCATCTCTTTTTCAAAAATCTACCACTTGTGTTCAAAGATCCTTGTCTTGAATAGATAAAGTATTATAATTCACTAAGTACTTTATCTGTCTGTTTCACTACAGTGGTATCGGAGCTAGGCACTTTGGTGGCACAAGCAGATGGCCGATCCTCAAGACCAACAACAAGCTTTCGAAGGAAGGCCTTCCTCTCTAAAAGATAATCCTCCAGCACCGATGGGAGAGCCCACTCAAGAAAATCTGCAACAACAAGAAGCACAACAGGGAGGAGCACACCCTCCAGCAGCGCCGATGGGAGAGCCCACTCAAGAAAATCTGCAACAACAAGAAGCACCACAGGGAGGAGCACACCCTCCAGCAGCGCCGATGGGAGCTCCGTGAAATCTTGTGGCAGCCGCTATAGCAACGTTGACCCCATCACAAGGAGTTCCCGCAAATGAGTGGGCAGCCTTCCTAATGACCGTCCACAACCAAGTGGGCTTGGCCACCTATGAAGCAACCGTGCAAGCGTCAAGAGAAGCTATGGCTGCCATGGTTGCCCCTATTGCGAGCAACGCTCAAAATCCAGCCCCGGCTCAAGCGCCTCCACAAGAGCCTACAAGAGCAAGGAAACTCATCAAGCCCGGCAAACCAGACACTTTCAATCTTGAAAGAGGAGCCAAACTGAATCTGTGGCTCTACCAAGTGGAGACATACCTCATATTTCTTCAAGTACCCGAGGAGGACTACGTCCCTTTTGCCGTTACCTTGCTCAGAGGAGCAGCAACATCATGGTGGCGTAACTATCAAGCGGCTGTATATCAAGCTGTGGCGCATCCCGTACCCGGCCAAGAGCCCCCACCATCATATGCAAGATGGGTGGATTTTCGTGAAGCCCTCCAGAAGCAATTCATGCCCATCAATGCGGAGAAAATTGCTCGTGAAAAGCTTCGCCATCTCAAACAAACAACGTCCAATCTAGAGTATACATCCAGAGTTCACGCCCTCACTCTTGAGATCCCCAACATGTCGCTCGAGGAGAAGATTGATAATTATGTGTCTGGCCTCAAGCCCAAGGTGGCAAAGAAAGTGGAATTGCGCGACTAGACGGACTTTTCGAAGATTATTGAAGTGGCTCAAAAGGTGGATACCTTGGATTTCAAGCACTCCGTACCTTCATCTTCATGAGCACCGGCAACGCGGGTGTACGCAGCCCCTTCCACATCCGAATCTAAACCCACACCCATGAAAGGAGTTATTAGCAGGGACCCCGCGGCTGCCCCGAAGAGTGGAAGACCCTCCAATGACACTTATGATGCAAGAAACCAGCAAGGAGTGAAAGCAAGACTCTCTCCGATTGAGAAAGAAGCTCTCATGACGGCTGTACTAAGCTTTTATTGTAAGATAAAGGGCCATCGTGCACTCTCATGCCCTAAGAAGTTGTCAAAAATCGGACAGCGCCGGTAGGCCAGGAGCCTATCACCCCAAGACCCACTTCACGAGAAGACAACAAGCCAAGTGAGGTGGAGACCCCCGTTGAAGACGACGTTCCAGCCCCAATGAGTTTGAGAGGTTACCTTGGAGGAGAGAAGGTCCACATCTTGGTGGATAGCGGAGCTCAAGGCAACTTCATCGCTGCAGATTTTGCCACCAAGCACAGTATTACTATGCGAACTCTTGACCACGACGAGGAGATCATGATGCCTGACGGATTCTCCTATACTACCCCTTCCAAGAAGACGTACCCCTTGGCACTCTCTATCAAGTTCTTCAAGGATAGAGTAGTGTTCTCCCCCATGCAATTGGGCAGTACGACGTCATCCTAGGGACGCCTTGGTTGACCAAGCACAACCCCCAAGTTGATTGGAGGGACGGTACAATCAAGATCAAGAATGACATCACTTCAAGAATTTGTATTTTGCGTGCAATCCAAAATATCCAGATCCAAGACATCAAGAAGCCGGCACACGAGATGCTATTGTCCGCCCTCCAACTCAAGAGACTTGTGAGGAAGGGACACGAGCTTCTTTTGGCCTTGATCACGCCAAAAGACATCAAGAAAGACATCGAGAGTCAAGAAGGCAGCCCCCTTCCCAAGAAGATATAAGAAGTCTTAGAGGACTACAAAGAAGTATTCTCCCCGGAATTGCCCAAGGGCCTACCCTCCAAGAGATTCGTAGACCACAAGATAGAGTTGGAGCTCGGAAGCAAGCCCATCTCTCGGCCTACGTTCAAAATGTCATACACGGAGCTAGACGAAGTCAAGAAGCAAATCAAGGAGCTACTGGAGCATGGCTTCATTCGACCTAGCAAGTCGCTATTTGGAGCTCCGGAGCTATTTGTCAAGAAGAAGGATGGTACCTTGAGGATGTGTGTGGACTATCGCGCCCTCAACAAGATCACCATCAAGAATCGATACCCGCTGCCGCGCATGGATGAGCTCATGGACCGGCTGGTTGGAGCCAAGTACTTCACGAAGATTGACTTACGGAGCGGCTACCACCAGATTCGCATCGCAGAACCGGACATAGAGAAGACGGCATTCAGGACAAGATATGGACATTTTGAGTTTATGGTCCTGCCATTTGGACTCACCAACGCGCCAGCAACTTTCATGACTATGATGAACACCATATTTCAGCCCATATTGGACAGATTTGTGGTGGTATTCATCGATGACATCCTTATCTACAGCAAGACCCTTGAAGAGCATGCGAGACACTTGAAAGAGGTCCTCGAAGTATTAAGCAAAATAAGCTATTTGCAAAGGAGTCGAAGTGCAAGTTTGCTAAACAAGAAGTGGAGTTCCTAGGTCTCCACGTGACTGCTGATGGCTTCAAGATGGACCCTAAGAAGATGTAATGAATCAGTATATTGGTTGATATAATTTTCATTTAAATATTTTAATTAAATAAGTTCAGCCTGTTGAACTTTAGTTAATATTCAGTCTGCTGTACTTCATTAAATAATCAGTTTAATGACTCAGCCGGGGGCAGTAGGCTGAAGTCAACTCAGGTCAGCTTGCTGACACATTCTTTGACAGCCAACTGACTTCCGTACTCGGTGGCAGCGAACTGCCTAGATATGCATTTAAGTGTGGTGTGCTAGATGAATGGCCAGATGACATCCTTAGGATGGATGGCGATTCGGAATGATGGGAGATGGCGGTGGATTTGGTTAACCGAGGTCCTACCAACGTGGTTAACTCTCGGGTAGGCGGTGCCATCGCACTGGCCGTTGAACAGTAAACTCATTGTATGTACATATGCTAGGTATTGCTCTCATGTTCGGCATTTGGAAACGAGGCCAACTCTTTTGTACTGCTTACTGAGAGAGATCTGAATCCAAGGCGAGAAGCCATTGATTTGCACTGTCTTCTAGCCTTGCTTATGTGTGAGTTAACTGATTGCATTATTGATGCTAGCTCACTTCCATTTAACTCCAAGTGTTGTCAACTGCTAGTACGTTGTCTTTTGCTGTTTAATCAATTAACAGAAAATACCATAAAGATTACTTGCTGATATAAAGATCTTCATTAATTGTCAAACGCCTATTTGGTAAGTCGATTCATTTCAGAAGACCACGGTGGTGGAGGAATGGCCAACTCCCACAACCAAGAAAGAATTCCAATCATTCTTGGGATTTGCTAATTGGTACAGGAGATTCATCAAGAGCTTCTCGCACAGAGCAGCCCCTCTCACGGATCTACTGAAGAAAGACAAGCCATATGTTTGGACCAAGAAAGAGGAGGAAGCATTCCAACAACTGAAGCAAAGATTGACAACATCCCCGGTGCTCACACTTCCAAGTCCAAACCCAAATTGGCCCTTCCACGTCATCATCGATGCATCTTCTTATGCAATAGGAGCAATCCTGCTTTAAGATCAAGGCAAGGGACTGCAGCCCATTGCCTACGAGTCAAGGAAGCTAAATCTAGTCGAGCAAAATTATACAACCACGGAGCGAGAGGCGTTGGCGATTGTACATGCCTTGAAGGTTTGGCGCTGCTACGTTGAAGGACGCAAGGTACTGGTCACTACGGACCACGAGGCGTTGAAGCACCTCCAGACGCAGCCGTATCTCTCAAGGAGACAAGCAAGATGGAGCGGATACTTGCAACAATACAACATCACGATTCAGTACCAGCCCGGCAAGACAAACCCGGCTGACCCCCTCTCAAGATTGCAATCAAACGCAGTGATGGTATCCCTGCAANCAAACGCAGTGATGACATCCCTGAAGACAGGTATGGAAGCTCAATTTTCAGCCGCCTATGAAAGAGACCCTTACTACAATAATGGAGAAGCAGTCTTGGACCCATACAAGAAGCAAGAAGGCAATTATTGGGTGAGGCAAGACACGGGCCAGAGATGTGTTCCTCATGACTTAGATCTCCAGCTCTTGCTCCTACGAGAAGCACACGACAGCCCTCTTGGAGGACACTTTGGAATCCTAAAGACCACGGGCGTTCTAGCCAGACCTTATTGTTGGCCAGGCATGTCTAAGCAAGTCAAGGAGTACTGCAGGAGCTGTGACACATGCCAAAGAGTCAAGCCATCATTACAAAAGGCGGAAGGACTCCTCCAACCACTACCAATCCCCAAAAGACAATGGACGGACATCTCGATGGACCTTATCGTGGACCTGCCCGTGACACCTCGAGGCCATAATGCAATACTCATGGTGGTGGACAGACTTACTAAGATGGCTCATTTTATTCCCACGACGACTAAGGCTATAGCACCACAACTTGCAAGACTCATCTTTGGCAACATCTTCCGACTCCATGGACTACCATCAAGAATTGTGTCGGATAGAGGTTCAAGATTCACAAGTCATTTTTGGAAAAATTTCTTCAAGAACTTGGGTACATCGCTGGATATGTCCACTGCTTACCACTCACAATCAAATGGGCAAACCAAGCGAATGAATCGTACCCTAAAGACCTCTCTAAAGGCCTACGTGTCTACTCTGGAGCAAGATTGGGACATGTACTTGACCCCCCTGGAGTTTGCCTACAACAACTTGACGCAGGCCTCTATCCAAGAGTCCCTATTCTTCCTCAACTATGGCTTCCATCCAACCACGTCGCTGAGCTTCACGGCTGGCCATGATGAAGTGCTTGCAGTAACAAATTTTAGGAGACATTAGAAGCAGCCCTTACAGCAGCAAAGAAAGCTCTACAACAGGCGCAAGATGCTCAAGCAAGAGTTGCAAACAGGTCTAGAAGAGAAATTACGTACAGAGTGGGTGACAACGTGTTACTATTATCCAAAAATATTTCTCTCAACAATATGCCTGCCGGCAGCAAGTTCTCTCCCAAGTATTTGGGACCCTTCAAGATTATCCAGCAAGTCAACCCCGTTGCTTTCAAGCTAGAACTTCCCCAGACTATGCACATCGATCCCGTGTGCCACGCTTCCTTCTTCAAGCGATATGTACAACCCGACAACAAGTTCCCAGGACGTGTGACAATCCCACCAACCCCAACAATAGTGGAAGATTATTTGGAGTACAAAGTGGAAGACATAGTGACTATGAGAACTTTCAGGAGACAACAGCAATACTTGATCAAGTGGAAAGGATATCCAGATTCTGAGGATAGTTGGGTGGCGACGCACTACCTTGATAAAGTTCAGAGAAAGCTGAAACGCTTCCATGCCGCCAATCCCCATCTTGGACCAGCCCCAAGTCTCTCTATTAGAAGCCCCAAGACTTCAGGGAGGCAGCCTGCCACCATCAAGAAGCAGCAGAAGACCCCTTGGAGGCAGCCTGCAAGAACCACAAAGAGGAAAAAATGACATTAGACACTTTTCTCTTCTCGCAGTTTCTGGACAGAGAACTAAAATTGCTGTTGTTGATAGGGTTCTACATATTAAATTCTAAAATTTTAATTGGCTGTAGTCCATAAGTAGCCAATTATTTAGAATCCAAGTTTGCTCAATTTGAAGCACTGGTGAGAGAGATATGATGCTCTGAGTAGAAGGGGATGAGGCTGCTGGCATTATTAGGGAAGAATATGCCTTTTGACATTGTGCCCTCCCCTGAACTTGGAATGCTCTGAAAATCAAGACTATGGTAGAATTCCTTACTGCGCCCATTTAGAGTCAAAATTTGCAGAATTTGAAGAAGTATAAAAGGACTTATGATTTTCAGAAGTTTCTGCACAGGTTTGGAGGAGTGCCTATTCTCTCAGCTCCCAACAACACTCCAGAAATTAGAATGCTCTCAAATTCGGCGACCCCGTAGAGTTCTTCGACGCAATCTGTCTGGCACTAGAATTTTTAGATTTGGAGCAGTTCTGTGGACACTTTGAATTTTTGAATTTGTGGCAGATTCTGGGCCAACTTGTACAATTATCTTTATCATCAAGGAGTAGGCTAGCCAATAAGGTCACACCACCCACGACCTTGCCTAGTCTACCTTACATGTGTAGCACCTGACTTGGCGCCTTTGACTAGTCCTCGTCACATATGTGGCATCTGACTTGAAGCTGTTGACTAGTCTGCTCAACAAGTGTAAGGCCTGACTTGACGCGCCGAGACATCGCTTTTTCTGTCGGGGGAGTGATGTAGTGATTTGAGTTATAATATATTAGTTAACTTTTATTTTAATGCTTTTGAATATATTTGGAGTAGTTTTGTGTGGATTCAGGTGTGAATAGATACTCTAGTGACTTGGTTCATGTCCTTTGAACCTTCTAGTGCATTTTTGAAGTTAGAGGAAGGACCTAGAAGAACTCCATGTGGCAAAAGTCAAATGTGTGCTTTTTTTAGGTTAAAAGATCATGTGTACATTAATCTAGAAAGAGGTGGCAAGTTTTGGGATGTGTTGGGTGCCAACACATCAACATGCACCTTCCTAGAAATTTCTTATGTAGCAATTATGTTAACAAGAGCTAGAACATAGAAAGACATTCCAGAATCACTCTTGTACTTGCCAAATTCCAGAAATATATGAACTTTCAAAAGCCATCTCTTTTTCAAAAAGCTACCACTTGTGTTCAAAGATTCTTGTCTTGTATAGATAAAGTATTATATTTCACTAAGTACTTTATCTATCTGTTCCACTACATTCACCTTGGCTCCATGGGCCTTCAATTCAGCAGGCCAAGTGTTCCATCTTCCCTCCGCAGGGCATTGCGACCCCAGCTGACTTTCTTCCCTTTTTTGGTCGCTCACTGGAGGGTATCCGTGTCCTTGGTACCCCGGTAGGCAGTCCCGCCTTCATCCTAGATCTGACACAGCGCTTCCTTCAAAGTGTGGTATTGGACCTCCCCGAGGTTGTAGCCCTGGGGAACGCGCAGATCTCGCTTGCCCTCCTCACTCTTTGTCTAGCGGCTCGACCAGTTTACCTCTCTCGTACCTTAGTCCCTACCCCCTCCGTTCTTTCAGGGTTTGCCTCTTTTAGGCAGTCCCTCATTATGGCTCTCTCCGAGTTGCTTGGCCCATTCGACCCTAGCCAGTCTTGGGCTGCCCAGGCCGTGTACCCGTGCTTCATGGGAGGAGTAGGCTTGGAAGATCTTGCCTTCACCTCATCGGCAGCTTTCTTGGGGTCTTGGGGGCTCATTGCGCACCTTCTTGCGACCCGCTTTGCTGCCGACAATGTCCAGATCCTTGCGGCTGCCATAAGGGAAGTGGAGACGGAGACGTTCTCTTTTCAGGCAGCACTTGTGGAGGCTAAGTCCAGCTTGGTAGCGGATTGCTTGGGGGACGAGCCTCCAGGATTGGACTTTTCTTCGATGCTGGAGCAGGGAGACAGGGGCTTGCAGGCCATTCTCGCTCGAGCCTTGTGGGGTTCTGTAATGAATCAGTATATTAGTAGATATAATATTCATTTAAATATAATAGTTAATTTAGTTCAGCCTGCTGAACTTTAGTTAGTAGTCAGTCTGCTGAACTTTAGTTAATAATCAGTTTGCTGGACTTTACATAATTATCAGTTTGATGACTCGGCCAAAAGCAGCAGGCTGAAGTCAACTTAAGTCAGCTTGCTGACACATTCTTTGACAGCCAGCTGACTTCCGTGCTCGGTAGCAGCGAACTGCCTTGATATGCATCTAAGTACCACCTGCTAGAGGAATGGCCAGATGACATCCCCATGATGGATGGCTATTCGGGATGATGGGAGATGGCGGTGGATTTGGTTAACCGAGGTCCTACCAACGTGGTTAACTCCCGGGTAGGCGGTGCCATCGCACTGACCGTTGAACAGTAAACTCATTCCATGTACATATGCTAGGCATTGCTCTCGAGTTCGGCATTCGGAAACGAGGCCAACTCTCTTGTACAGCTTACTGAGAGAACTCTGAATCCAAGGCGAGAAGCCATTGATACGCACTGTCTTCTAACCTTGCTTATGTATGAGTTTACTGATTTGCATCATTGATGCTAGTTTACTCGCATTTGACTTACGAGTATTATTCCCTGCTAGTGTATTGTCCTTTGCCGTTTAACTAGTTAACGGAAATACCATAAAGATTACTTGCTGATATAAAGATCTTTATTAATTGTTAATCGCCTATTTGGTAAGTCGATTCATTTCAGTGGTATCGGAGCAGTTATCACAGTCTTCTTTGTATGGTAAGGACAAGGTCTCAAACTAGCAACTCCCGAGACATGGAGAACCAGGATAACGAGAATGTCGAAAACCAGGCGGAAAGCCATGTAGCGGGAAACCGTACCTATTCGGAAGCAGTAGCGGATACTGCAGCTAGGGAGGCTGCAGATGAGGCAGCTGCTATTGCCTCAGTCGCAGCTCAGCAAGCTGAGGAGGAGATAGCCAGACTAGAAGCTGAACAAGTAGCAAAGGCCGCTGAAGATATACAAAGGAGGGAAGGACAGCCAGCTGACGAGCGCACTGTTGAAGAACTTATGGCATCAAGGGCCAATGTTCTGAACCCACCTCCTGCCGTACAACTCAATGTACCCCTAGGTCAAATACGTGACCGGCTGAATGCGGCAGGAATTGCTGCTGCAGGAGCAAGAGGGATTGTTGAGGACACTACTCAGCGAGTAGATGCCAATGCTGCTGCTGCATTTGCTAATCTACCACCCCAAAATGTAGACTTGGGAGCATTGTTCGTTCAGATGCAGTCGCAAATGGCGACCATGTATCAGTCCCAGCAGGAGGACAAAAGAATCATAATGTCCCTACTCCGGGACAGAGACCAACTGGGGTCTCACACCACTAGTGGTGGTGGCCGAGGGCCTAGTAAGCCCAAGCCGAAACCTCCCCAGGACTATGATCCTGAGGGAAACAGAAAATATTACCTGATCAAGTTTCTCGCGGATGTTGAGCAGTGGCTGGAGAACTACCCAGAACTGCAAGATTACGAGAAGGTCAGGCACACCGGTGCGCTACTGAAAGGCAGTGCCGCAGACTGGTGGCTTTACTGGAAGGAAGAGCGTAAGGCTCGGCAACTCGGTGACCCTACGTGGGTAGAGTTTGTCGAGAAGTTGCATGAGAAGTTTGATGTCATCAACCAGCAGGAGAAAGCTATCTATGCGATGATCTCCCTGACACTGAAGCAGACCACTTCAGTTGCTGAGTTTGCTCAAAAGTTCCAAGAGAACATGATGAAGCAGCCTGATTTGCCAGAACGGTATAGGATAGCATACTTCAGGTATGGCTTGAAATCCGAGGTCTCTGGTCATTTTGCTGAGAAAAAGTATGAGAAACTGGCTGACTTGATCCAGGATGCTGACGCCTGGGATCAGCAGCAGTTCAATCACAAGCGCCAGAGTAACGCTTTGGTGTCTAAGATTGTCAAAAAGCCCCACGGTTCCTACAATGCAGTTGAAGGAGACCAGGCTGAGGATAATCAGGGTGATGAATATGAGTATGAGTACAATGCTATTCAGTCTAGAGGTAGAGGTGGTCCCTCTCGAGGTGGCTATGGAAGGGGTGGTGGTAGGACTAAGCCGAGACCAGCCTCAGCAAAATCTACTTGCTACCATTGTCAGCAGAAAGGCCACTACAGAGAACAGTGTCCGGTCAAGCACCTGCCTAAGGTCGAGAGAAAAGACCAGCCTTTAAAAGACAGCAACAGTCAGTAATCCAGTCTACTGACTGTGAGGATGCTAGAGATAGTGAGTCGTCACTAGCTGCCCTCGTAGCAGGTATTATGGGTCCTGCTGAACTGGATTCACTATGCATGCCTGACAACCAGATAAAGGAGACCATCAGCAATATAGACGTCCAGAGAGTGCACACTCTGGATGCTCTTGTTCCACCTGATGTCCAACATTTCTTTGCTACGTCAGGAGAACAATGCGAAAGTCAGGAAAAGACAGTCCCCCCTATCCTACTGCATTGCATGATTGCAGGTAGGAAGGTGAGGGCATTTGTTGACGGAGGGGCGTCACATACTTTTATCCACAAGGACTTAGTTAAGCGGCTAAGGCTGCCTACTGTCACCCAAGGGAATAGAAAAATATTCCTTGGAGATGCCTCAAGTATCCCGGGAGGAGTTATAACCAAGCCTATTGAGGTCCAGTTAGGTTCTGGCATTGCAGTTCTAACTGAAACGCTTACATTTGAGGTACTCAACACTGGCTTTTATGATCTCGTGCTAGGCAGGTCCTGGCTTAATAGACATCAAGCTGAAGTGTGTTGGAGCAGAGGTACAGTTAAAGTGAGAGGAGCCAGTGATGGGCAGACTGACTTGGCACCCACCAGTGCTCTTCCTCTTGTCCTGTGTGGATGGCAAATGAAGGAAAAGAAGAGGCTTCCAGAAGGATGCAAGTTGCTGAATGCAATGGAGTTCGTCAAAAGCTGGAACCAGAAGGAAGACAGAATGTTCTGTCTGCTGCTAAGAGAGGTACCTCCTCAACCTGAAGAAGTGGTTGAGAAAAAGGTACACCCTCCGGAACACCCTACTGCTGCAAACATTGTTGCTCAGTACACGGATGTGTTTAATATGCCTCCAGGACTACCCCCTAAGCGGGAAGTAGATCATAGGATTGATTTATTACCTGGTAGCCAGCCACCCTGGCAACGCACGTATGGCTTGTCTTATTTGGAGAGTGAGGAGTTGAAAACACAGATTGCAGAGCTGGAGGAAAATGGTTACATTTCTCCCAGTAAATCACCGTACGGCGCACCTATCCTATTTGTTAAGAAAAAGGATGGCAGTATGCGGATGTGTGTGGATTACAGAGCCCTGAACAGAATTACAGTAAAGAACAAGTATGCTTTACCCAGAATCGAGGACTTGCTTGATACCCTGTCTGGCGCTAAGGTGTTCAGTAAGATAGATCTCAAGAGTGGTTATCATCAAATCAGAATTGCTGAGGGGGATGAACACAAGACTGCTTTCCGCACACGTTATGGACACTATGAGTTCAACGTGATGCCATTTGGACTGACTAATGCTCCTGCTACCTTCATGGGTGCTATGAATGACATTTTCAGACCTTATCTGGATAAGTTTTCCTGGATGATATTTTAATTTTCTCTAAAGATGAAGCTCAGCACACTGAACACTTAAAGAAAGTGCTGGACACTCTGCGGAAAAATCACTTGTATGCTAAAATGAGCAAGTGTGATTTCTTTAAGGAAAGTATTGAATTCTTAGGCCACGTTGTCAGTAAAGAGGGCATCAGTGTGGATCCTAAGAAAGTCCAGACCATAAGGGACTGGCCAGTACCACAGTCTGTCTCTGAAGTTAGATCCTTCCTCGGGTTGGCTAACTACTATAGGAGATTTATTGAGAATTATTCCACAAAGGCCAGTAAACTGACTGACCTTACTAAGAAAGACATCGGGTATGTGTGGGGGGAAGAGCAGCAGGCTGCCTTCCAGACCCTTAAAGATGCCCTTTGTTCTGCCCCAGTGCTAGCCGTGTATGACCCCAGCAAACCGGTGCAGGTGGTTACTGATGCCTCTGATTTTGCCATGGGTGCTATTTTGTTGCAGCCTGCTGACAAAACCACAAAGGATGGTAAGGTACGGCAGGAGTGGCATCCTGTGTTGTATGAGTCTATGAAATTTAATCCAGCGGAGAAAAATAACTCAGTGCATGATAAAGAGCTGCTAGCTATCATTCATGTACTCAAACAGTGGAGAGCATACTTACACGGTAAAGCTTTTAAGGTGATTACAGATCATCTAGCTCTGACCCACTTTCAGAAGAAGTCCAAGCTGTCGAGGAGGGAGAACCGCTGGAGCCAGATGCTGGAGCAGTTCCAAGTCCAGATCGACTACAAACCAGGGAAGTTGAATCCTGCTGATGCACTCTCTAGAAGACCTGACTTGCAAGAAAGGAACTATAGTAAGCATACTGTAGATAAAGTCCTGTGTGCACTCACTTCACTAAAGGTGAAAAAGTCCTTCCTAGAACAACTTAGGAAAGCCTACCTTTCTGACCCAACATTTGAGCCCAGCCCCACTACTGGTGTGTGTCGTGCTACTGCACTCGGGTATAAGCTCAAGGGAGGGGTCTGGGTGACTGAAACCACTTCAGGCAGGCTGAAGCTGGTCATTCCTAATAACTTGGAAATAAGGTCTCTCTTACTGAGTCAAGCTCATGACAGTCTCCTGGGTGGACATTTGGGGCAGGCCAAAACTGTTGGCAAACTGGCAAAACATTATCATTGGGAGGGGTTACCCCGGGAGGTCTTGAAATATGTCAAGTCCTGTGACCAGTGTCAGAGAAATAAGTCTCGGCACACACCACCCGGAGGTCTCTTGCAACCGCTGCCCATCCCAGCTGGACGCTGGGAAACTATATCCATGGACTGGGTGGTCTCACTACCAAGAACTGCCAACGGGCATGATTCAATACTGGTAGTCGTGGATAAACTGACAAAAATGGTCATTTTTATCCCCACAACTGTCAAAGTGACTGCACTCGAAACAGCGAGACAGTTTTACAACCATGTAGTATGCCAACATGGGCTCCCTTCTAATATCATCTCAGACAGAGACTCAAAATTCACCTCTAAGTTCTGGAGAGCTTTAATGGGGTTAATGGGAGTCAAACAGCTGCTCAGCACAGCAAACCACCCTCAGACTGATGGGCAGACTGAAAGAACTAACCGAGTTCTGCAGGAGGTGCTGAGAGCATATATTAACCAAAAACAAGATAATTGGGATGACCTGTTGCCTCAAATTCAGTTTGCGGTCAACAGTGCGGTGCACGCGTCAACGGGCAAGACTCCTTTTGAACTCAGCCTGGGTAGAGTCCCTAAGTCTCCTTTAGATGTGCTAGGGGAATCTTTAACTCACCCTGAAGGGATTGACAACCCGGTCTCCCTCCAGTTAACTCAGGAGTTTGCTGACACCCTGTCAGAAGTCCAACGAAACTTGCACACGGCCCAAGAAAACCAACAAAAATACGCTAATCAACACCGTCGGGAACTGACATTTTCCAAGGGGGATTTAGTCAAACTGCATTCTCAGCACCTGTACCTCCCTGGTGTGGTCAAGAAAAAGCTTGGCCCTGTCTGGGTCGGTCCATATTCGGTGGTCCGTCGTGTCGGTCAGAATGCTTACAAACTGAACATGTCAGCTGAATACAAGGGGCACCCGGTCTTTAATGTCTCCTTCCTGGAACCGTACATCAAAGGTGATACACTGTTCACAGGTCGGTTCCCTGTCCAACCGGGACCGGTCCCCGCTGTCCGGGACGGCGACCCTGAGGAATATGAGGTCGATGAGATTTTAGACGCTCGCTCGGTCCGTCGATCGTCTAAATATGTCATGAAATACCTCATTCGATGGAAGGGTTACGATGCCTCTGGGGACACTTGGGAGTTTAAGGACCACTTGACCAATGCCAAAGGGGCGTTGACACGGTTCCACCTTCGGGCCGCTGGAGTCCCTCCATAACTGTCATTTCAGTTGACACGGGAAGGTGACAGGCGGTCCTGTCTCCATTTAAGTTGGAGGGGAAAATATATGACAGTTAGTGAGCGAGAGCGATAAAAACACACTCATACGTTTATGTGTAGCGCATCGCAACTACGTCAACTTTTAGCAATCATCCTGTAAGGTAAACAGCAGCGAAGCCACTATACTAAATACTAACATACTTCCTGCAATCCCTATGACAAAGGTCCATATCCTACTAACTTGTGCCCTGGTTACATGTGCAGGATGGCGCCCACCACACAAAAGGAGGACAGAAAGCGCAAGGCAGAAGAAGCCAGGAGGACAATGGAGCAATACCAGAAGGAGCTGGCGGCGACGTCCCTCACCAGGAGAGAACAAGAAAGGGTCCGCAAACAACAAGAGGCGGCAGAAGAGGCACAGAGGAAGAAGGATCAGGAAGCGGAAAACCTCAGGAAGGCTGAGGAGGAGAGACAGAAGAAACAGCAAGAAGAAGCGGCAGCGGCAGAAGAGGAGAAAAGAAAAAAGATTGAAGCGGACAGACAGAAGAGCTTGGCCACTTACAGGTATACTGTGGTGGGTGGCCAAAACTTCGATAACCTGAAGGAAGCATTGCTGGCAGCCCAGGAGATCAACAGGCTGGAACAGACAACACTGCTACAGAAGGAAGGAGCTACAGCACTGGACAGGTACATCGAGACACACACCGGCGTGGTCCTTTACGAAGATTATGCTAAGATGGTGGGCTATACAGCAGAGCAGGCCCGGTATCTCGCAGATGATTCAGAGGACAAGCCGGTCCCCATACCGGGAATAGTGGGAGATCAGAGACTCATCCGGATGGTGAGCATGCGGCCCGATAGCTTTAAGGATACGGTATTCTACCTCACACTCCTGCCAGCTTACAATGAAGTTGAGAGAAGGAGCTGGGAGTACTTGGCCAGGGAAGCAGGACAGCAGATGTTCTCTCCCCACTGGTTCCCGTGTAAACTGAGGAAGGCTGAGCACGGACCCCAGTACTACCAGCAGCCAACAGACTGGAGGTGGATGACCGTCACAAATAAGAAGCAGGAGTGTGACCGAGCCCAACCGGATGACTTCCACTATGGCCTAGACGGCTATCTCATCCTACCACCTCACATTGCCCCTTGGGACCCCAGGCTGAATGGATGCCTGAGCAATATGAATGCAGAGACCAAGGAACATAGGAGGAGGGGAAGAGAGTACTTCTCTAAGGGAAAGCATGCCTTTGTCAAATGGGCAAAGAATGCAGGCCGGATAGATATCAGTAGGCTGAAGGCCAAGCAACCTCCAGCGCGCCCTAAGAAAGGGAGGTCGGTAGACTACTCCATGTCTACTAGGGAGCAGGACGACTTAGTGGACGAGACCCCTACTCTCTCCGAGGAGGAGGATGAGGAGGATGAGGAAGAAGAACAAGGCAGAGGAGAAGCATCAGCAGCAGGTACTCAGGATACCCAGGGACAGGCAGTGGCACTTCCTAAAGAACCACGATCAGGTGTGTGGAATGTGATCCCCGTTATGGCGACAACTGGACCCCGCGCTCGCTCCCCCAGCCCACCTGCCCAAGCAGGGGAAGAAGCTGATCTGACTGTACTGGGCAGCAGACACAGACAGAAATCCCCAGAGGACAGGGGTGCCAGAAGAGGGACACGCGGGTGGGCCAGAGGTATGCCAGCCTCCCCCTCCGCTCAGGGGCATGTACCTCTAGCCAATGTATTTCAGCATCCTACTGGAATGCCTGTCTATGTGGGAATCAACACCCAAGTGGTTGAAGAGCAGGCCACCATCCTCCGTTCTCCTCGAGGGCCAACTTTAGAGCAAACAGGGTTCTTTAGAAGGCCAGCTGACAGACCTAGAGGGCTGTCCAGATCTAGGTCCAGATCTCCGTCTCCTGATTCTGAAGCCCCAGGAACAACCCCTTAAGGTGACACGCTGAAGAGGCAGTCAGTAAGGGAGGCTGGTCAGGTTCAGTTCCCTTATTTAAAATTTCTGCAGTTTAATGTTGTCGAGGCGACAACAAGTTAAGTTGGAGGGATTGTAATGAATCAGTATATTAGTGGATATAATATTCATTTAAATATAATAGTTAATTAAGTTCAGCCTGCTGAACTTTAGTTAATAGTCAGTCTGCTGGACTTTACATAATTATCAGTTTAATGACTCAGCCGGAAGCAGCAGGCTGAAGTCCATATAAGTCAGCTTGCTGACCCATTCTTTGACAGCCAGCTGACTTCCGTACTCGGTAGCAGCGAACTGCCTTGATATGCATCTAAGTGCGATATGCTAGATGAATAGCCAGATGACATCCCTATGATGGATGGCTATTCGGGATGATGGGAGATGGCGGTGGATTTGGTTAACCGAGGTCCTACCAACGTGGTTAACTCCCGGGTAGGCGGTGCCATCGCACTGACCGTTGAACAGTAAACTCATTCCATGTACATATGCTAGGCATTGCTCTCGAGTTCGGCATTCGGAAACGAGGCCAACTCTCTTGTACAGCTTACTGAGAGAGATCTGAATCCAAGGCGAGAAGCCATTGATACGCACTGTCTTCTAACCTTGCTTATGTATGAGTTTACTAATTTGCATCATTGATGCTAGTTTACTCGCATTTGACTTACGAGTATTATTTCCTGCTAGTGTATTGTCCTTTGCCGTTTAACTAGTTAACGGAAATACCATTAAGATTACTTGCTGATATAAAGATCTTTATTAATTGTTAATCGCCTAATTGGTAAGTCGATTCATTTCAGGTTCTCGCATGCACGGCATGTTAGCATAGAGCACCTCGGTTGACTGCGCCCGCATTCGTTCCTGCGGCGAACCTAGCGCAGGTGCGTGGGTGCAGGCCCTTCCCACTCGCCCAGCTTTGACATTCCAGGACTCAGAGTTTTGCACTTCCCTCCTTATACGACTAGGCATTACACATCCGTGCCTTGCTGGCCTAGTTTGTGCGTGTGGGGATGAGGCATCTATGTCATGATTTATTAAGTTGAGGTTGACGTACAAAACCAAGCTCTACGTGTGTGAACCATCAACCTAGGAAGACCAACTTTGCAATGACTTTACGCATCCATATGTTGACCTTCTCTAGATTTCCAAGTCACCAAAGTGTAGCGCGTTGAAGCATCTTCCGAATGGCACCAGTTTCGCGTCATTTGGTTAATTATCAAGTGAGATAGTTGCGATCTAGTCCGCACCCCTTTCGGCACCTAGCGGAATCACACCAAATGGCCAACTTGTGACTCAATGCACCCAAAGGTGACAATGTTGACTATTCGTGACCCCAAGGACCCCTAGCTTTGTGCGCACAAATCCGCGAGCCCTTTAGACTACATAAGTCTTGCATTTCCATAGTATAAGTGCATCATTGAGGCTATAACTTGGTGACAGCATCACCTACCCCTAGAGGAAGCTTCCTCAAGTTCCAGATTCACTTCTGAGGCGCTATTCAGGTAGAACCACCCAAGGAAAGCTCTACCAATGAGAGACACTTAGCATATTTTACGTGTTTTGCTTTGATTGGTTTAAGTCATGCTTAGCCTATAGGAGTGCTAGTACATGCCTTGTACACATTAGTGGACATAGGAGAGCCTCCTAGAATGACTACATGCATTAGATCCGCCGCATACGATGCCGGGTTTCCAGGAGTATAAGTACTAGAGATGTCCCTAGAGGAACATCTTTTTAGAAGTCCCATTATGCCAATTGTAAGTCACAAAGATAATCAGTAAAGCTTACACTCTTATCTCTTGTGTTTTCAGGACCACTTAGTCTCTCTCTTGTGAAGAGCAAGCCTTGCTGGCTTCCAGTCACTAGAAGAACTTCACAACTGGTGAGCAAAGTCACAACTTATACCCTCTGCCATAGGACTACTCTTGAAGATCATGATGTGCTTTCAGTGATCTTTTGGGCCAGACTTCATTAGTTGTTTTCCTACCAGATTACAGTCTTGAGGTGCTCACTTTGGAGAGTACACACTCCTTAATTAAAACATTTGACTCTTGACTGTCGTTTGGCTATAAAGCCACATGTATTATAGACTTCATTGCAGCAAAGCCTGCTTGCATTTTATGCATTGCTTGTGTCGATGATACGCATCCGACCTCCAACCGCACGACATCTACTACACATGTCTTGAGGTGTGCACGAGAGAAGCAGCGCACAGCGACCCATGACGTTGTTCGGAATAGCGTCGCCATGATCGCGAGGAGGTCACATTTTGCACTGGCCTTGGAGAAGGGAGGCCTACTCCCTCTTCTTCCCTCCTAGACCAAGGGCCGCCGTGTGGATATTGTCTGCATGGCGAGAGAGTCGGCGGCGCGCACATTGCTGGATGTGGTTGTGGCCAATCCTCTCGAAGGGGGTATTGTGGAGTTGGCTTCATCGACAGTAGCGGCGGCGGCGATCAAGGAGAAGGCCAAGACTCTCAACTACAGCGACACTCCAGTCGGCGACACCTTTGTCCCACTAGCGCTGGAGGTTTTTGGGACATTAGGCACCAAGTTCCACGGCTTCCTCAACCTTTGCGCTGAGCGCACAGTCTCCCTCAGCTTCAGTGTCTCTAGTGACGATGCCGGTTACAGAGACTTGGTCAACGCGATCAAGCGAGAGTACCCCAAGCTAGTCGGTTGTAGTCTACAAAGAGCTCAGGCTTCTACCGTTCACAAGCGTGCAGCTAGCGCCCTATCTAGGACTTTGCATCGACCCCAGTTCCTCTCGTTTCATTTTCCCTTGCCGACGCCTTAGCAGTTCTCGGTCCTCGCGGTTTTAAGTAGATGAGTATGGACCTTCATGTCATTTCGGAGCTCGCTCCAATTTAATTAATTCATACGCCCCTTTTTTTTTTCAAGAGCTTCGATGAGCTTCGACGTTGAGCATGACATCCTCGTACCTGCACGTACCAGTAGAACCTGGTATGCTAAACATTATTTCCGCGTTCCAGTCCAATTTGGTACCCTCTGCCAGGATTCCCACATACCATTAGAATCTGATTTTCAAGGCGTAACTTCCGCGTATCCCAAACCGAGCGCGACGAAGACGAAACCAGATCGCAGAAACGAGGTAACATAACAGAGCTTGCTGGACATTACCTGGTGAGTTGCTGTAAGCAACACTTGCGAATTAGGACATGCCCAATAAGGAAGCACTAGTCATGTTATTTTTCTTGCACGCCATATAGAGAAGGCTTTCATCGCGTCAATTTGCGCGCTTAGTGGCACGACACGAAACTTGATGGAACGAATAGCAATGTATACCTTCCGCTCGTAGATTGTCATGGGACGTACAGCTTATAACCCTCTGTCGACGAGCTTTCTGAGCTGAAATATATAACTATTCCGTCGGTAGGCTGGGGCTCATAATTGATTCGTCAAGAGTGGTAACTCTTGATCTAGGCTACCGGATTGGCAGTGATTAATTTTCCAAGCCAAGGTAAGCTTTTGTATGCACAATGGAAGCAATGCTTTTTCAAGCTAAGATATGTAAGTTCACATATTTTTGGTCATGTGGCGAGTCTGGACGCAACGTTTCATAGATCTGCATTATGATTGCTAAGCTTGCAGGCCCATAGACAGAAAGGTCATGGTGCCGGTCAAGATATGCCTAACGAAATTCTTTTCTTGTAGTGTATGTTGAATTTGTATGTTGAATTTGTGAAGGGATAACCAAGATTGTTGTAGGTCTCTATTGAGCCTTGAACATGACGCCACTTTGTTCGACCACCCAACCATGCTGAGGGGGAGGGGAAAAAAAGGAAAAGGAAAAAAAGGGTGTACTACGGGGCATGCCAGTCTATCTGAGAATGTTCAGTGCCTGCCACATGCATAAACTCAAGGCTGCTGTCTCTGGAGCTCCAGCTAAGGCTCTAGTTGCTGCATGAAGACAAAATTTACTGCACGGGGAGGAGGGAGGGCTGCAAAACAATTACCTTCAATGACTTTCAGATCACTGGATGCACATTCTAATATAGCTGTAGGCCATCTTGGCATGCAATCCAGTGTCGAACATGTACTTGGGTTATTATTTTTTTGATTGAAAAATTCAGCATGTCCTCAACCACTTTTTGGCCAAATATGGGGAGCAATCATGCGCATGCATGAAGAGACATGCACATGCATGTACAGAGTCCAGGCATGCACACGTGTGAATTCATGCGCATAAATGTATATCATCATGCACATGTGGGTGTGCTCATGTGCAGACTCTTCTGCCTGTCAGGCTCTCCCGCGGGGAGCTGTGGTCCCCGCGAAGCTGGCGCTGCTGACATGTCAGCCGTGCTGACATGGCATGCACATCTGGCAATGCGCAACGCTTTGCCCATTGTTCACTGTGATCTGGAATGTGCTGGACGAGCATTCTGGATTAGAATCACCGTCAAACTTAGTAAGCAACAAGTATCAGATTAGTGCAACGTTCATATAACATTAGTATAGCACTAATACACGACCAATATATTAATTGTATAAGATTAATACACGATTAGCCATCATGTATGCACATCTTGGAAAGTTCCAGGCTCCAGCTCGAGCATGGCCTGGAATCTCCTCTCTCATGCACCTGGCAGCCACCACGGCCACAGGATCAGGATCTCGTCATTGCATGACACCTGTCGTCAGCCCAGAGGGTCCACCCCTAGGTTTGAGGTCCACTCGGGGCGGCGTATATTCGACGTTGCAGGGTCAGGATGCTGCTGCTGCTGCTGACACCTCAGCGCCAGCAAGCAGCGAGGGCATGCCAGGTGGCGGTCATGCGGGCATCAGTCCTCAGCATCCGGAGCAGGGCCGGTCAGGCGGAGCAGCAGCAGGTGGGAGCAGGAGTACAGGTGGCAGCCATGCAGGCCACCACGCCAACGCCAGCGCCAGCACCAGCACCAGGACCAGCACCAGACAGGAGGGTGAGCACAAAGGACAAAAAACGCGTCAGAGGAAAAGGACGAGCTCTGTCGATCCCGAGGAGGTGGCCAAGTTTGCGCGACAGGCCGACACCTGGTCAGCCTCTTAAAAACCCTGATCCCTCTTCCGCGTCTTAAACCTCAACTCTAGTCCCCTCTCAAGCCCTACCCCTTGTCCCAGTTGAAACCCTAACCCGAATGCTCGCCCCTCTGCCAGTCCTGGCCCATTCTGGCTCTAGGTGCTAAGGAGCCTTCTCGTTCTCGCAAGTCAAGCCTCTTTCTCGAACTTGGCCCCTCCCAACCGCCCCCCTCCTCCTCAAAAAAGAGGGTCCAGATGGCGCCCCACTGGAGAGGGAGAAGGAAACTCTGGGGGGGGAGGGGAAATAGGGTTTCAGGACTTAGGGTTTAAGGATTCAGGTTTTGGGTTGGCAATTTTTTTTCCCTGAAAGTTATCTGCCTGGTCGAGTCCCATCCCTCTGTACGTGCTGCCACATGGCAGTCATTGAAGCAGTGTGCACGCCCGTGGAGAAGATAAATCCTTGCAGGCGAGAAGAATGAATGAGATGAATTTGATCAACGTGCTCTATGTAAAGCTAGTCAAAAAAATTCAGGTAGTGATGAAAAGGCTTTTAAAATGAATTTTTTCATCGCAATGGACGAGTGAGACTGATGTTCAATACAGCAAGTTGTTGAAAGGGTAAGGTGGGCTGTATTTATGCTCAGACGAACACACACACACACTCACACACACACACACACACACACACTCATATATATATTCATTTTTCTATGTTTACACATGCATGTGGGTATATTTGTATATGATAATGTACATTTTCATCAGCGTGTCCGTGCTCTCAAAGCCGTCGAGTAATTTTACGTGAGCAATCTGGAAGGAGTCAGCGTCTGTATTTTCAATCAGGCACCCTGGCGGGCCCTCAGCCTGACAGGTGGCAGCCTGACAAGTGGCGGTTATGCTCTGCGCAGGTGGGATTTGAACGGGCCCCACAAGGGATTGCATTCGATGAACCCTGCCAGGCTGGCATTCATCCAATCAGCCGTGTGTCGCCACTTGAAGTACGCTCTTGACATGTGTCAGATCCTCCCGGTGGCTGTGTTTATGACCTGTTCGTGTGGTTCAAGTGGTTTTCATATGCACGCAGGTTTCAATGATGCCCGTCCAGATGCTTTCTATTCGCATGTTACTGTCGTGTTATCGGCCGACCTACACTCAGGTGTATGTCACGTGGGCGATCCTGGTATAGCATTTGCATAGCAGTGCGTCCAAATAAAATTTAATCGAATTGGCATGCCCGCGAGTATGAGCCTCGTTGGCGAGTTATTGAGCACGTTCGCTGATTTTGTTGCATGTAGAGGCTTGCGGTAGAAATTGGTCATGTGACATGTGATAGCCGTCAAGTGCGTGTAGGGCGTGCTCCATGCTCGCGTGCACGTGCGTTCGTGCGTGCGTGCGTGCGTGTGCATGCTTGCGAGCGCGCGCGCGCGCGCGTGTGTGTGTGTGTGTTTGCGTGGGCGCGGGCGCGCGCGTGCGTGATTGTGCAAATGCATGTCCCCTTCCATCAATATGTGGGCTCTCCCCCTGCCTATTTTCATACTCTGGGTGCACTTGCGGGGCAGCCTGGACGCGAGCAAGGCCCGCCCGCTGGAGGGATTGCGGGTGCTTGACGTCGGCTGCGGGGGCGGGCTGCTCTGCGAAGTAAGCTTTTGTGTGCCTAAGACACACCTCCACGCACATCAACTGCTACATGACCACTCCATGATTCCTTCTTCCCCAAACCATGTGGGTGTGTGAGTGTGTATGTGTGTGTGTGTGTGCGTGCGCGTGCGTGCGTGCGTGCATATATAGTAGAACACCTTTGAACAATTCATGCGTTGAACACAGCCACAATCGTTAGACTCTCTTGTTCCGCGTGAAATTCTGAGCTCTAAAGATTTCTTCGGGATGTGCCAATCGAACGCGCCATACTTATCCGCAAGTAATCAATTTGTCCCATCAGAAGCACATCTTTGATAATTATCACACAGCCTAATTGCTCTATTCTCGGCTCGAAGGATGAACGGCCGAGATGGCTTGAAGGCAGGATATCAGTCTGCAGGTTTACTGTTGCAATTTAGAAATTGGCAGCTGCCCTGTCCTTGTGGGCTCTGATACTGACATCTGGCATGCGGCTGCTGTCCACCTGGCAGTTGCTGTTTCCTTGTGGTCATTAAGACTCCTCAGGCCTGGGCTGCCATCCACCTGGCAGCCTGCGGTGTCCTGTGGGTTCTGCGAATGACACCTTACCGTGGCGGCTTTCCGTGTGGCAGCCCCTGGCGCGACTTGGCGCGGAGGTGACAGGTGTCGACGCTACAGAGGCCAACACAAAAGTTGCGTCACTGCATGCGGTCAGTAGGCTGCCTGAACTGAATGTTCTCAAATCCTCAACTCGGTTGGCTTTACTGCTTACACGCCTCCTTTTCGCACTCCTGGGGGTGCCCGAGCGAAACTTATCTCCCCTCTGTTCTCGTCTTTTATATCAAAATGATATGTTGGATATCTTCGCGTCGCTTACTAGCTTCCGGCTACCTCACTCGTGAAAGAGAGATATTTTTCAAATTAGAAAAGTGAGCCGTGTGTGTCCAGCAGATGTACGGAAACGAACGCGTGAAAGCCTGCCAGGTAGATGTTCTTCACAAGAGTTAATCCATCATCTTGAGGATGACTGAAAATGAAGCGTCAAGAACAATGACACACGCCAATGATGAGACCGGCTCTAACAAGAGGTTGTGAGTCTTTCCACACCGTTGATCTGAGAAATGCTAATCTTAGTGGGATTAGAGTGAGCAATGGAGTGCTTGAAAGTTTAGCTTCTATTTTTTCACACAAAGCGAACATAATATCTATATATATATTTATGTGTACGTCAATCAAAATGCTGAAATAGCTCATTGCAAGTAGCTGAAATATGCATTCTGATTGGTGTCTAGGTTACTCCATGTATCTGGAATTCGACTTCAAGATATCTGTTCTTTTTCTGTTCTTAGTTCATCTCTGTGTTCATGTATACAGCTATTAGTTGAGTAATTATGAGCATGTGCACACATCGACGGTGTATGCTCATCAATTCCAACGCGTTATTACTGTACTTATTTTCGCAGCCTCACCATAACAAACAAGTCATTGCCTTCGAGTGCGTGCGCACGTTAGGATTTGAGTCAACTTTAATTATTTTGAGTGCTGTGAAGTGCCTGTCTTGCCTGACTACTCTCTTGTCATCGTGAATGTAAAACATTACTCTATGCTATCAGCTATGATATGCTGCATGTGTTGTGTATGTATACACGTATATGAACATGTTGATGAATTAGTATATATCTCCGTGTATATATTAAACATAAGAATTTCAGTTACTAATCTTATATGGTATTGACAAACAACCCATTGCAGTCAATCATTGTTGAATGGCCCTAATTTATCTGCCGCTAAACTCAAGCTCAATATTGATCATGACATCGCTGTTCCTTCTGCATCTTCAAGCACTCTTGTTTGAGTCGAGCAACCGATTTGCACCCCTCCCGTGAAACCTGGAATCATGCAGTCACGCCCACAGGTCTAACTCTTGAAGTCAGAAAGTGAGCTTTTCCCTTCCCTGAACTGACGGGTTGGAGCTTTGTTGCGGGTTTGCAGAAGGCCGACCTGGTGACTGCCTCCATCAAGTACATGGCCGTTACTGCAGGTACCTCACATCAATTGCACGCGCGTATGTGTGTGTGTGTGTGTGCGTGTGTGTGTGCGTGTACGGTGTGCGTGTGCGCGTGCGCGTGCGTGCGTGCGTGGATGTGCGTGTGTAGTTGCTGTCTACCTTCTCCATACGCTGATAGATGACATCTCCAATATGTCTAATTTGATATCTGGGAGGCTCTGCTCCATATGTGGCCCTACACATGCGAGAGTGAAGAGTAAAGCGTGCGTATGATGCTGCAATCACCTCACTACGGCACCACTCCAGGTGTGGACAACCTTCCCACAGAAAGCAACGGTGCCGCTTCCCAACTTGCGGTTGGCACGTCAGCCGTTGTGCGGAAAATGGTATAGAAAACGACAGCAACAACATCACTGGGGCAGCTGTTCCAAATTGTCAGGCCATGCTTTCGTTGGGCTGCCAGAAAAAGACAACAAAAAAACAACCAAAAAAAACAGAAACTAAAAAAACATCTCACACGTCTGCGTCGGAAAAAAAATGGTGCCACACACAATCACGATCACGAGCGCGCAGCCATCTTCCAGAAGCCGTGCTTGCAGCATGCCTAAAACCCTGAAACCCCAGACCTACTTGCCTACTTGTGCATGATGCGTACATCCCCTTGAGTGTGTTTTCCTGCCAGCAGAACCGTGCTGCAGCCGACTACCGCCTTCATCAGCTTGTGTCTGGGGTGCCTGCGTGTGTGTGCTTTGGGTTGGGGAGGGGAGGGGGCAAGCAGAGGAGTTGGTGGAGGAGGGCAAGGTGTATGACTTGGTCATCGCGTCGGAGGTAGCGTGTCTCCCCTTCCCTCTCTCCGTCCCTCCCTCGCTCCCTCCCTCCCTCCCTCCCTCCCTCCCTCCCTCCCTCTCTTGAGGTGTTCACAAGCACCAATTGAGGCACTACCTATGTGCTGACACTCGAGTCATGATCTGTAGTAAGTGGCTGTACTGGTGTGATGCCCGTTATTTTTATGCTGCGAGTACGTGGGCAATACTTGTGTGCTATACATTCGCGTGTTGCTGTGCGGCATTTGCTAGCTTGCATCCGCCGACAACTAGATGCGTTCCTGTCTTCCCTTCCTTTGGGTTCATTCCCATTGCACTGAAAAACGTGGGCTGTGTCTTGCCACACCCGCCAACCCACCTCGGCAGCTGGTACCAATGCGCGCATGTGTGCACGTATACAAACAAACTCAAAGTATGCATGTCACTCTGTAGCCTTCACCCTGCACCGCTGCCTTTCTGCTGACCCCCTTGCGACGATTGCTGCACTTCAACCCTGGACCTTCTTTAACCCTCCACCGCTGCACACTAAGCTTGAATCCGCCTCACCCTAAGCTTCAGCCCTTCGGAGGCTTCACCAGAGAGCGAGCAAGTGTTCGTGGTGATGAGCACTGAATTTCTTACTACTTTCTTGCTCCCTGGCTGCCGCCTGGCCGGCTGGCTGTCGCTTTGCTCGCTCGATCTATTGCTTACTGGCTCGCTCGCTTGCTTGCCTGCTGGCTGGCCTGCTTGCTTGCTCGCTCGCTCGCTCATTTTTTCGCTCTCTTGCGGGGCGGGCTCGCGCGCAGGTGATAGAACACGTGGCGGAGCCGGAGGCCTTCGTGCAGTCGCTGGGGGCCCTCTGCCGCCCGGGCGGCGGCGTGGCAGTGTCCACCATCAACCGCACCGTGCGATCGCACGCGCTCGCCATCGTGGCCGCCGAATACGTGCTCAACCTGGTGAGTGGGAGTGTGAGAGTTTGCGTGTGAGGGCGAGCGTGCACAAGCTTGCTGCTCAATTGTACTAGGGGGAGGCTTCCTGTAGGAAAGTTTTGCAGTGGGCAGCCTCCGGAG
This sequence comes from Mesotaenium endlicherianum, assembly GCA_009602735.1. Lineage (NCBI taxonomy): Eukaryota > Viridiplantae > Streptophyta > Zygnematophyceae > Zygnematales > Mesotaeniaceae > Mesotaenium > Mesotaenium endlicherianum. The sequence goes on from WELA01012722.1 coordinate 547,721, forward strand.
TCGGGGGG
>WELA01012722.1:549289-559623 GCA_009602735.1 Mesotaenium endlicherianum
GGGGGGGGGAGGGGGGGGGACAGCAGGCAGCACAAGCCTGAGTGTCGAACGGGAACAGCTTGCTGGGGCAGGGCAGGGCAGGGCAGGGTAGGGCGGGGTACTCTCGAGCGTCCAGCTCGTGGACGTGGGAATAATGAGTACGAGCACGGCGGATGTTGGAGGAAGGCTGTCAGCTCAAGCTTGGAACAGGGTGTTGCTGTTTCAGGACTCCTCTGTTAGGATGTAGAAGAAGGGAGCGGTGCTGCTGCCGCCGCTGTTGCTGCGGCTGTCGAGGCGGGAAATGACACCGGCCACCGTTCCCATTCTGACTCTTTGTGTCTGTGGTAGCTTGGTGGCTTTTGGACTCACGGGCCTTTGGTCTTGTGTTTGCTCCCCAAGTGCTGGGTTCCATGCTAGGGTTGTAGGTTTCACCTAGGGTCTGAGCTAGGCTTTTCCTATCTGGGGTCAGAGCCTTAACACAGCAACAGTTTGTGCGTGCAGAGCCGCCATGGCCGCTGCGTACGTGCCCCAGGAGCAGCAAGCACAATTGTATTGAGGCATGTTAGTTAAGACACTTGGGCTTAAGCACCGGGGCTTTCAGTACTGGGGTTACCGCTCGGCTGGGCCTTTGGCGTGGAATCAGGTTAGAAGGCTTGAGACAGGTGCTAGCTTCGACTCAGAATCTTTGCCGGCATCATTGTGCGCGCGCAGTTTGAAAATGATAAGCAATTGAGGGGACAAGCTTTAGAGGGGCCCGCGTTAGTTTAAACGCATAGACTACCTACAGTAGGTCAGAGCCCTCGGAGCTTCATGGAGGTGTTGGCTGTGGCATGCCTGACGGGGGGCTGCGCAGGTGCCACGTGGCACGCACGAGTGGTCCAAGTTTGTCACGCCCGAGGAGCTCGCGCTCATGTTCCGCCGCTCCGGCCTCAAGGTACGCTTGCGCGAATCAATAATCAGACTCTGTCGTGCGCTTCCATGTTCATAAACCATCTAAACTGTTGATGAGCGTGGCAGAAACAGCCCATGGAATCCAAAATGCGTTGATGAGGGGGGCTGCAAGGTGTATTGCCTGTAGGCTGTAACAAGCTAGGGGTCAGCTTGTGTCGTGTCTATCGCAGGTGCCATGCCACGTCGTGCGGAGATGCTCAATGCTTGGGCAGTACCACTCGCATCAATATGGTTCGTGTGGCACGGTGTCTTAAAAGGGGGAACTGTTGGCGTAAACTTGTGCAAGAGACATGGAAGGACAAGATGAGCAAGTCTGGATAATAGGAAAAGTAGGTGTGCTGTTCGCACTTTTGGAGGCCGATTTGGCGTGAAACTCGATGAGACGCTGACAAATGATTGGCTCTCGATCTGAGGGCTATTTTCTGTCAGTTACATGCTTGACCAGATGATAACCGACAAACGGCAAAACTGTCAAGCGAAATGCTTAATGCAAACGCTTTGAGTACGTTTGATGAGTGTCTTTACCTTGAACAGTACACGCCTCGACACCACCAAAGTTGTTTCATGTTATACTAATGATTTGCCTTACAAGTGATGACATAGGCCCCGCATATATTGACAAGTCTTCATTGGTGTTTGTGTGTAGATGGAGGAGCTTTCAGGCCTATTCTATAACCCTATCAATAATACTTGGAGCCTTTTTGACGATGACGCGGTCAATTACATTGCGTTTGCAACGAAGGCTTAGGGTGCAGGGCTCCTCTCTGCCCAAGCAACTTAGCCCAAGAATTCAAATTAAACTTGCAAAAACATGGAAAACATGGAGAATCTAGATTAAAGAGTTACTTCTTATCGTTGCGTATATTTGTGGATGTATGTTGACGTTATCACACTGGAGATTTAATGGGATTTTTAGTGCTATTGGAAATAGCACAAGCTGTGTATTGGATAATTTTCTGATGAGTGAATCTCTCAAAGATCAAGTGCCTAGCTTACGTCACATGAATGCCCTTGTACCACCTTTTTTTTCGCCAAGTTGCGAAAAGAGGTAGCCCCTCGGGTATGCACTAACAGACGACAGGGTGTAAAAAAAAGGGAAACCCTTGGCGTATGCAAAACGAGGCGGCAGGGTACCAAAAGAGGGAGGCCCCTGGGTTACGAAAGAAGGGAAGGCACTGGGGTACGCAAAAAGCGACGACGGGGTGCAAAAAGAGGGAACCCCTTGACGTACGTAAAAGAAGACGACAAGGTACGAAAAGAGGGAATTAATTGCGCAAAAAGACGAAAGGGCACAGAGAGAGGGACGCCGCCACTTAAATTACGCCAGAAGAGACGGCGAGGTACGGAAAGAGGGGAGCCATTGGAGGAGGCAAAAGAGGGACGACGGGGTATTATTAGAGGGAAGCCCTTAAAGTACGCACAAAGCTGAGACCAAGTCACGAAAAGCGGGATGCCCCTGCGGTACATTTTTTTAATTCTTATTGACCTATGGCAGTGGTGCACTGCTTATTGCACTTTGATCACGACTAAATCTACTATAGTGGCAACCTTTGTGTACAAAGTTAAACTAAGGCAAGCAGTACAGCATACAAGTGGTTTTTCAGCACTTCAAATGACGAGCAATCAGGGTTGGAAAAACTTTGCAAGGCACCATCATGTCTTGACCTGGCGTAAGGTTGTGAGGAAGGATTGGATAGAAAGCATCTATTGCTGTCCAATACTATTGCTGCTATGTAGCAGCATTGGTTACACGAGTGGGTCATTGATGCAAGCTGCATGAGAGATCACAAGCAAGAAAAACACACAAACCATCGTCAGAATTACATGCACAGAAAACCATGAGCACCTTTGCAACAATGCGACGAAAACATCATAATTTCACTGAGTCCTACCCATCACGACAAGAATTCAATAATTGTGCCACCGCTTCTCCCTATATACGCATACCACTCTATTTTTCGGTCGCATACTCAGCGGCTTCTGTCAACGCAGCATGCCCTATACAGCATCAATGATCATCCTCGTTCTCATCACCTAAGCTCTTGCTCCCAGCAGCAGCACCTGTACTCTCCTCGCCCTCTGCACTCTCCTGGCCCTCTGTGGCACCCCCATCAAGCAACGCATGCTCCGGACCCAGGACACTTGTCCTCTCCTCCTGCACCGGCACGGCCTCCTCAGTCAACGGCACGTGGTCAAATACAGGGGGCCCCACATCAAGCAGCGCATCTTCCAACCTTAAGCCACTAGCCATCTCCTCCCGCGCCGGCACGGCCTCCACAACCTCCACGGCCTCCTCTGCAGGCAACACGTGGTCGGACCCGGCCAGCCCGCCCTCAAGGGCAGCGGGTAGCAGCTCCATTGCTGGGTCCAGGTCCATCTTCAGCTCTGCTTCAATCGTGCGAGCCGCCATATCAAGATCGGGCACAGCGGCGCCCTCTGCGGGCCTTTCTGTGCCAGGCGTTGGCACCGAAGGCCCTTCTTGCTTGTCAAGGTCCAGCAAGGACATTGGCTTCTCTGGTGTGCTTTCTTGAACTCCAATCTCGCCCACAATCCCATCAACACCACTGCCACCGGCACTGCCGCCGTCGCAACCGGCACCGCCGCCAACAGCAGCAGCAGCAGCAGTAGCAATATCAGCACCGCTAACAGTAAAAGCAGCAGGAACAGCAGCAGCAGCAGCAGCTGTCGCGGGCGGCGCCTCTTGCTGCTGGGACACGTCAGCCGGCTCCTCCTCCGTTTCCTGGAGTTTGTTCCCGACCTCAGGCAGCCTCTCGTTGTTCTTGACCTCCTTGTCTGGCCCCCCATCGCCTGGATCGGCCAGCGTAGCAAGCACATCAATCGATGAGGATGTGGGCAGTGTTGTAACGCTCCGCTGCACCACTGGCTCGAGGTTTCCAAGTGGCATGCTCAAGAAGTCAACACCTGGCGTGCTTCCAGCAAGAGGATCCACTGCTGCATCCAGTGAAGGCAGATTTGGTATTGTAGGAGTGGGGCCTGTACTCTCGTCCAAGCCCGAGGGCGCGACAAATGGCAGCTGAAGGGTGGCCAGTGCGTGTGCTGCAGTCTCACTTGCGCCACGTGGCACTGCCACCTCCTCTTTCTTGCTCTCGTCCCCGCTCTCGCCACCTGGCAGGCCATTTCCTTCTCCCCCTGCTTCTGCTGCCTCTCCCGCCACTCCTGCGTCTCCTGCCCCTCCTGGCGCTTCTGCCGCACCTGTTCCTCCTTCTCCCGTTTCCTCCTCTACGGCCTCCTCTACGACACGAGACCCCTCTGCCCCAAAATGCGCCCCTTCACCTTGGGCCACATCCTCGCTACCACTGCTGCTGGCTCCAACCACCGCAGCTGTCTCATCCCCAGGCCCGCTTCCCACGAGGGTAGACTCATCCACACTCAGACTCACAGCCTCGTGCGCGTGCTCATCCTCCTCCTCCCTCTCTCGCCCGCCTAGTACTACCTCAAAGCCACTCTCCTCTCCGCCGGGTGTTGCCTCCACCCACCCCCCACCTTGCTTGCCAGCCGACACTGCCCCCTCAATCTCCGACCTCTCCTCTCCCGCTGCCGCCACATCCCCACCCACTTCCGCCGCCCCTGCAGCCGCAACCAGGTCTCCCAACAGCTCTGCGCCAGTGCCAGCTTCCTCTGGCAAGCCCGCTGCAGGTACGCCGCCACCTGGCGCCACAGCGCTGCCGCCGTCTGTCACCGGTGCGGCAGCACTGAACGTCTGGAAGTCATCCCACTCGTCACCCCCGTCCTCTCCAGCCCCAGCAACAGCTCCCTCTCCGTCTCCCCCTCCAGCGGCTCCCACATCTGCGCTCCTGCTCTCTTTCGTGCCAGGGTCTGACGCGACAGGTGGCAGCACGCTCGGGCCAGGTTCCTCAAACCCCATCAGTGCATCTAACGCTACAAAATTCTCATCCGGCAAGCTACCAGCACCGACATTTTCCGCCCCTGCAGCTGCTTCTCCCGCGCGGTCTTCCCCTTCAATGCCACCTGGCGCCTTGTCATCATCCAAATCATGAGCCAGAAGCTGGTGGCCCGCAGATGATGTTGTGGCTGACACGTCAGCTGGCTCATCGCCCACTGACTCGTTACCAGCTGGCGCACTGCCAGCTGGCTTGTCGCCATCTGTTCTCTGCGCATCGCTTGAATCATCCGCGCTCTCGTGCTCTGCATGATTCTCCAACAGAACTTCGTCTTCTGCAGTTGTCGCCGTGCTGACACCTGGACCTTCAATTGGACCTCCATCTGGCCCTTGTCCTCCAACTGTTTCCCCACCATAAGCCGCGCTAGCGCCATCTGGCGTCACAGAGGCGTCCTGAAACGCGTCCCAATCGTCGTCATCCTCCTCCTCCTCCTCCTCCTGAGTAGGAGCTGCTGCCACATCACGTGCGCCCGCTGCACCCCCACCCTCACTCGCAGGGCCAGCCTCGCCCTCCACCTCGCCTGCGATCTCCTCCCCTCTTCCTTGGTTCCTGCCCTCATCCCCTCCATCCTCACCCTCCAAGCCCTCAGGAGCCTCTGCGGGAGCAAGCTCCTCCTGTGCAGGCATACTAGTGTCAATGGCAGCCGCAGCTGCAGGAGCAGCAGGAGCAGCAGATGGTGCGGAGGAAGGAGCAGAAGTGCGTATTGACTGGAAGTCGTCCCAGTCGTCGTCGTCGTCATCGTCGTCGTTCTTGTTCCGTGCTTCTCCCTCCTCGTCTAGCGGTGTGCTGACAGGTGGCACGACGGGAGGCGCCGCACGTGTGGCCTCTTTTTGCAGCAGGCTTGATGAGCCTGCGCCAGGTGGCGGCGGGGCGAAGAGGCCAGGCGGAGGCGCGATGGTGCCCGGTGGAGGAGGGACAAGGCCCTTGCCGAGAGGCACTGTGAGAGTGACAGGTGTCACGCTCATCTGCTGCTTGGGCGGCACTGGAGCGGAGGCGGCTTCCAGCTGCTGGGCAGCAGACGCCCGTATGATCGCCTGCATCGTCATCATCACACATAATCGAAACACGATCGTGAAGAATTCAGTTTGGAGAGGACATATGGGGATACGACATAGATGTATAAATGTTGGACATCGCCGTCGCATGCTTAGTGATAGGCCACTGCACGATACACTTTTCTGGCTTTACAATATATTCTAAGCTTATATTCTAAGTTCATGTTGTTTATGTCATGGGAGAGATGATGTCGAGGCACTCCCTGCTGCCAAACTGATGCAAGAAGGAGAGGGAACAGGGCAGCAGCCTGCAATTCTGAAGACTCAGGTAACGAGGAGAATTGCTGACCTGGAGCTGGGTCTTGGCCTCCAATGAGAGAGCGCCCGCTGCCGCCTGCAGCTGCGCAGGCACTGACGAGGCCAACCGCTGCACCAGCTTCACCACCATGGCCGAAATCGCCACCTGTCCCTGGTGCACCAGAACGCGCCACGCGGCAAACATTTACAATATTATACTTGATGCAGCGGACGTGCAATAGGTCTGTAAACAGAGCTGAGAGTGCGGCTGGGGCAGAGACAGAAAGTGACAGAGGCAGACATGCACAGACTCAAAGCGGAAACCCCCCCCAAGAGGCGAAACCGGAGCCAGAGACGGAGCTGGAGCCAGAGATGACGATGGCGCTGGAGATGGAGCCAAAGACGGACCCGGAGCTTGACAGCACCAGGGGTAGCCACGAAGACACTCAGATGGAGGCACAGAGGTGGAGAAGGGGGGCCCAAACACAAAAACACACTCACACCCACGCATGCGCACGCACACGCATGGGCGCCTGCGATTTCACATACAATAAATGTAACATAGAGGCTTCCACGCTTGAAGACATTGCTGCACACGTCATAATAACGCGGGTACATGCAGAGGCTGAAGGTACACGCGTTCCTGCATAACATGCAATGAGATGCATTCACTGCCACACGAGAGGAAACGGCTCTATCATACACAAGAGTGCTCCCACTTCCCCTTGAGGGGCGGCTCAGAGGGCTGACCTGGGAAGGCCCAGAGGGGTGGGGTGTGGCGGCGGCAATGGCAGTTGGCAGCAGTATCTGGACGACAGCTGTCTGCTTCTCGTCGTCCTGGACCACCGCGTGCAGCAGCAGCAGCAGCTTGAGGCTCTCCATCACTGAGCTGGCAGCCTGCATGCTCATCGGCTCCTGCTTGCACACTCGCGTGGAGACAGGTGGCACGCCCTCAGGAAGGCGTCAGTGAGAGGGGCGTCGGTGAAACAAGCGTGTCAAGTCAAATAAATGTTGAGAAGAGAAGGGAGCAAAAAAAAAAAAACGAAACAAAAAATAAATCGGTTGTTGATCTGTCAGGTGTTGACACAAAAAGTATCGTTGCGGACCCCTGACCCCTATTGTGGAACCTTCGAAAAGCTCACCCTCTCTGGTCTCCAGCTACGCATAGGGCTGATGGTAGGAATCCCCAAAAAAGGATCTCGGAGCCAAAAAAGGAGCCGGAGGATAAAGCTCCTCCTAGCAGTGCCCCATCACAACCTCTTCACAGAATTTGAATATCAGTGCAGATAGTAGTTCATGCTTTTTTGGTGGCAAGCCCTCATCAGTGTATGATTGATGTCATCAATTTTGTGACTGTTGTAATGAGTCTTCCATAAACTATCGGAGTACGGGTGCTGTCGAGAATCCTCCCAAGTTCAGCACGGGAGAAGGCCGAACATCGTGTGCCACCAAAAGAGAAAATTTGATGCTGCAAACGGCATAACAATGTGAATTCAATGTTTCTCCACATTATTGGACAAGAGCAATTCATTTTGAGCGGAAAGTTCTATGTAAGTTTTTCTTACGATGCTGACGTGCCTAGGCCACAAAGCCCTCTGGATTACGCACATGTGCATAGAGCAGATAACAGATAGCAGATAAATTTCTACGTCAGTTCTAATCCCTCTCTCCTGGCTTTGGTCGAGGGCATCGCCGACGTGCGGTCACACCACACAACTTTATGTAAAACGTTTGGGCAACAAATCAAGGGCGTCGGCGCCACACACCTGGCAAGTGGCAAGGACGAGTGATGTGACGTCAGCCGCCAGGTGGCGCATGCACAGCAGAGCCCACTCCTTCTTGGCTCCAGGTGGCGTCTCCACGGATGCCTCTTGCAGCACCAATCTCAGGGCCTGCAGAGCCGCCACCTGTACGGCCTGCAAACTCGACAACACAGTCATTTCAGATGTGTCTCTGAAGGCGTCGAGACAGCTGGCTGGGCAGCTGGCAGGACAGCTGGCAATACCTCATGCATGTGAGACCTGATGACTAGGTCGGAAAAGGGGAGGCGCAAAGAGAACCGGCATAAGTAATCCTTCATGAATCTTGGTTGCTCTAGTTTGTTGAAAAACCTTGGTCATAGCTATATCTGTTCATTGTCTCGTGTTTTCCTTCTCGTAAATGAGCTTGCGAGAACACAAGCAGTAACAAAGCACACACACACACACGCACACGCACACAAACACACGAGCGCACGCACAAGAACAGAGAAAGCTGATTGCTGAGGTCTGCCCCATGGGTGCGCCAGGTGTCACCTTCTGAGAGGCCAGCGCCGCCCGAAGGCACGAGAGGCCTCGCTCGCGCGCCATCTCCGAGAGCTCCTGCGCGTAGAAGTCGCCGCCAGGACGGGGGACACATGGCGCGAGCACAGCCAGCAGGCCAATGACAGCTGGCAGCCTGTGGGCGAGCTCCGCCTCCACCTCAGCAGCAGTCTCCTGCCGGGACCCGCTCCGCCTGAAGGAGGACGACAACGACGGGCTGAGGACAGGTGTCGGCGATGTAGGGCTCAGAATGCTCCGCCTGCTGCTGCCATCTCTGTCGTCCTCCAAAGCCCTAACCCCATCACTGGGGCTAGGGCTAGGGTTAGCCGACAGGCTGGTGCGACGGGAGACGCTCTCTGACGCGGCGCCCTCTGGTAAGCTCGCCAGGCGGGCGGCAGATGCCAGGAGGCGGTCCACCATCTGTGCCAGGCTCTCGATCAACGAGGCCATGACACTTGGCCGCTGTCCGGCCCACCCTGCCTCGTCCACTGGCAGCCCCCCCCCTCCTTGACCTGCAGGCAGTGGAAACGCGTCAGCTGACTGGCCCAGAAGCAAAGAGCACATAATACCCGTTGGGAGAATCTCTGTGCTGCAACTCTACGTGTCTACGTCCTGTAAGAGATAGGTATGTAGGATACTTTTCTGTGGGAATTTGTACTCTTTCCTTTCACGTCATGTAAGAGACTGGCTGGCCGGCTGCCTGGATCGCTGCCTGGCTGGCTGGCTGGTAGTAGAACTTGAGGGCGGGAACACAAATAGGAGAGGTAAAGAGGAGCAGAAAGCGATGCCATACACCTTGCACAGCGCACACTGTGGAACGCGCACAAGAAATCTCATCCCATTTTAGTTATTTCGATTGGAGTGCCACAGCTGAGTGAACCAAAGTAAATAAGTAAGTGCAAGTGAGTCCGGGCTGCGAATGAGCGGGGGCACCTGAGACTGAGGGGGACACGATGCTGCCCAAGCTGGTGACAAGTGTCGCGGCGGCAGCCACCGTGGGCGACCCCGGGGCTGCCACCTGGAGCAGCTTGAGTGCGACGCACAGCAGCTGGGGCACCAGCAGGCCCTGTGCCTGCAGATCATATACATCCTCACAGTCAAAACAGTAAAAAATGCCCAAATAAATATGGAATACTCATTTAAGAAAATACAAAACAAAATGTCAATCAAGTCTAGTAAGGGAACAGAGGAGAGAGGGATAAGAAAAACATAAGGGAAAATAGGAAATCAGAGGGGGGGAGGAAGTGAGCATCAATTGCAAGCACACCCTTGAGGAACTCTGCTTTAACCCGACTTGGAACGGACTTTGATTCGGCCACAGGCAGACCCACTTTGACCCGCATGAGCTCAAGCACTGCTCGTAAGTCAACAGTGTCAAGTCTAGTGGTGGTGGGGGAGAAGGGGGAGGAGGAGAAGGAGGAATAATCTTGTTCCGTTTGTCCTGGAGTTGCGCATATGCTTAAATCTTGACTACCTACGCAACCCCTGTGTGTTTCTAATATGTATATGTGCACATATGTTCATTGCGGTTTCTGAACATCTCCCAACGAACACATAGATACATGTGTATCCACACCCAGAAAAACAACAATGAGAGCGCTTTCACGCGCCCAAGCAATGCCAATGTTGAATGCCGGAAGTCAGCGTTGACAAGAGCACCCCCCCTACCCGCCCCGCCCCCCAAAAAAATAATAATAATATGAAGAGGACATAACAGTAGCCAAGGCGCCAAAGTGAAGGCAGCCCAGGCCCGGCGCGCACCTCGGGATCAAGGCGGGCGGCAAACGAGGCCAGGAGCGTTGTGATGGCGCCAAGTGTTGATTGCTGAGAATCGTCCTGATGCCCAGAGAGTCTGTTCTCCCCCCCCCCTCCCAGAACGCCCCAGCCCC
>WELA01012722.1:563998-568998 GCA_009602735.1 Mesotaenium endlicherianum
GGGGGGGGGAGAGATTCTGGGGGTGTGTGAGGGAGTGTCAAACCTTGGCGCCGACCCACTCGGCATAGGACGAGTTGCTGAGGTCCTGCCACTTGGCGAGCGGGCCGCACATGAGCGTGATGACCCGCTGCAGCATGCCCCGGTCTCCTCCCGCGATGCCACTTGTGATGATCTGTGCGGCCCAGATCCCGCACGAGAGTATCCAAAACGCATCGTCAGCTCTCCATCAGCACGTGCTCTGAGCTTCGCGGAAGTTGCTCTCGTGAGTGTACAACGGCAGCACGCTCCAAACAAGGGGAGGAAGGATACCACTTCATTCAATCGCTGCCGGGCGTCACACGGACAAGGCGTAGATGAGCGTCGCAGAGAAAGAGCGCAATGCGCAAAAAGTTTCTAGTCCTGAAGTCCTGAAGATGGAACGGGATTTGGACGGTGTCTGCCTTGGCCACACAGTGGCACCCAAAGAGGCACGCGCCCCGAATGTCCAAACATGATTGCGATGGGCACTCTATTCCCTCATCCCGTCTGGCCTTCAACACATTCCCTCTTGTATGACGTCACGAGCTGGCACTAAAAGATTAACACTCACGGTACGACAGACTAGAGAAAGCGATACAACTGAAAAGATGCACACTTCATAGATGCACACAAATTGGAGACCACGCGCACAGACACACACGCCCACACGCACACACGCACATACGCACTCATGCACACACACACACACTCATACACAAAAACACATACACATGATCACACGGGCTCACATATACGCACACGGACGCGTGCACACACACACATACACACACACACACACACACACATATGTATATGTGCACCCACATGTGAGAAGCGAAAGGCAGAGAGGGAGCTTACGGAGGCACCCAAGCGGGCGGCGGCTGTCAGCAGAGGGGCGGCAGCGCTGTGGTCGAGCGAGATGCGCAGCGTCGACAGCAGCTGGGCCTGCACCCCTCAGGAAGGAATATAACAAAATAAAAATGACAATGAAGAATAATATAAATTAAGATAACAAAATAATAAAAAATCATAAAAATTATTACGTTCTAGACGGATCCGGATCCTTGTGAGTCGGCAAGGAGGAGGAGGGACAAAATCGAGGAACCCTTGATTCAAGAAGGCTGTGCTTAAAGCAGGTCTAAAATTTGGGTATAAAGCCAAGGTGAGCGAAACTTAGGGGCAGCTCCAAGTTGCGGCCCTCCTCTGCTTCCCCGCACAAAGCAAGGCTCTTCCTCCCTCCCCTCCTTACCTTCCCCTCCCCTCCCCGCTCCGTCCTCCCGCCTTCTGGACAGGAGGGCCCCTTCCAAACAAGGTCAACAAGGTCAACACAACCACAATCTGAATCCTCCAGTGCACAGGCTTGAGCTCCAGCTAAATGCATGCACCACACGTTTCCTTCTGAGGAGGCAACTGGGCAGCGAGTGGGGAGGGAAGAACGGGGAAAGCGGGGCAGGAAGGCAAGGGGGGCACTTGTGGGCACTTGCACACAGGCCCAGGCCCTAGTCACAGTTCGGAGTAGTGCGCGATGAGAGTGCTCATGGAGTGAGACTTTTTCCAGTATTCGAAGAAGAGGAGGCAAATACACTGGACTTTTCTACCTCGGGTTTCGAGGTTCTGTTCGCACCTGGTATTGCTCCAGCAGCAGGTGGCTGTCGTATTCGGGGTCCTCTGTCTTTGCAAACTGCAAGAGTCCACACACACATGCAGACGCACGCACCCACCCACGGAGAAGACAGGTCAAAACAGCAGGCATTCTGCCAGCTGGCACACGGCTGATAGCGCAACGGACCAAACCATGCGCATGCTCACTGTTGGAGAAAGAATATGTCTTACACACATATGTATGTGGATGGACACATATGCGCATGTTCATTTCACTACAAACACGCATATACACACAAAACATACACGTGTGTTGATATACACATGCACAAAGACACAAATACATACAATTTACACAAATGTATATATTTTATCCATATATACATATATACATATATATGTACATATCTACGAGAACACATTTTATAAAAACGCGTGTCTTATACTATAAGCTTCACGCACTTTGTGGATGATCGTGTCCAGCAGAGCGATGCCGATGGGCCGCACCGTCTCCATGGTTCCCGTCGCCACCTGTAAGCACCGCAGAGCACACCCAGCCACACACGAGACACCGCAGACATACACACACTCGCATTTCAACATCGGGGCGAGGATGTGCGAGAGATTGGCTGGAGCTTATCGTTTCTTGAAAATCATACTTGTGGGAGCACTTGGAAAAGCTTCGGAGCTCTCATGAAGCTTTTGGAAATCTCAATGTACAGACATCAAGGAAACGCATGTTTCTCAAAGAGGTCAAGTATTGGATCTTGGTCTCAGTGAGGCTCTGACCTGGTAGGCCAGGGCCACAAGCTCCGCCAGGTGGCACACGAGCCAATCGCCACCTGGCTGCCCCTCAGCTGCCGCCCTGGCGCGCTCCTCTCTGGCGAGCACGAGGTCAAAGTGGGCCGCATTGTTGCCAGCTGCGCTCGGCAGCCGGCTCAGACACCTGGCAGCCCAAGAGCACCGCCAGGTGTCAGACCACTATCCCTTCAATGGCAAGCCTTCGATTGGATTATCGGTCTTCATTTCTTCCCATTTTACGTTTCAAAGCATCCAAATGCAGAAAGAAGAAGAAGAGCCACGAAGGAGCACACAAAAGAAAACACCACCCCAGAACACAAAAAACGAATGCGCCGCAACCCCCATCCGCCGCCCCTGCCTTAGAGAAGCTGGCGAGCAGCACAACGCTCGGCGGCGACCAAGCACCCCGGACACTGACACCTGGCAGCAGGCAGCCAAGCAGAAAGCACGGAGGGGACACCTGGCAGCAAACAGCCGCGTGCGGAATCGTGGCAGCTGGTCCACATCCTTCGCCTTCCCCTGCCCCGGGGGGCCCGCCCCTCCACCAGGGGCAGATTTGACGCTGCTGCTTGACGCTGAGCTGGCCATTATGCCCGCCTCGTCATCCTCCCCGATGCCGCCCTCCTGCGTTGAATTTCCCCCCTCCAGCAGCGCCGTCGACGGGCCGATGGCAACGGCACCCTTGTCCTCCCCCGCCTTTCTTGTGGCCGACGCAGCAAGGACCTACAGCAATCGGGAAAGGCGCATGATTATAATCCCTTGGTGTCAAGTGAATAGGATGCTAGATCTTTGTGAACTGATTTCTATGTCGTTGAAAAGTCAGGAATGTTCAAGGAAGGAAGAGAAGCACAAGAGGTGACCCTCGGTTCTCTCCTTCTCCTTTCCCTTTGAGAGAAATGTACGAGCGTTTCAAGCAGCACGAGGACCAACTCTCTCCCTGTGCTGGGGTTTTGAAGGTCGAGATTGTGTACAGTAGTAGGGGGGGGAAAATATAGAGGGTGAACAGCATCATCACAGGGATGGCACTCTTTACCCACCACTTTATGCGCCAGTGCTCGTGCTGCGATGCCAGCTCAGCAATACAGCCAAACATTTAGGTGCGAGGGGGGATCGCAGATTCCTACATCACACTCAAGATCTGCAACAAACTATGCATTCGAAGAAGAGGGAGGGAAGGGAGGGAGGGAGGAAGGGAGGGGCAAAGCACTTCAACATCAATGGCAATCCTAACATTCGAGAGAGAGGGAAGAAGGGAGGGGCAGGGAGGGAAGGGAAGGGAAGGGAAGGAAAGAGTCCTTGAGCCTTTACAGTAGTGGGAGAGGGAGGGGGGGAGGGAGAGAGAAAAAGGAAGAGATCAGAAGGGGAGCAGCAGTGTCACTCCAGGGCAGACACTTCAGGGCCTTCTGGGACACACTAAAGCCCTTCCAGCTCAGACCTGTTCAGCCCGGTGGGTGAAAGAGGAGGAGGAGAAGAAGAGGGAGAGGGAAGAAGGATGATGATGATGATGAGGAGGAGGAGGAGGGAGGCGCACCACGTTGCGGCAAAGGCGCAGCCACCGGGAGGGGCAGGAAGGGGCGGCCGCCTCCAGCAGGCGCTCCAGCGTGAGACACACGTCCCTCACGATCCTGCCAGGACCCAACCCAAAGGGCAGCATTGCAGACATTAGGGGTTTGGACTACCACGGCTTTGTGCATGTGGCCCCTCTTTCTCCCTCTCTCTCGCACACGCACACATGCACGCAGACACAGGAAAGCACACGCGTGCGTGGGCGGGCGCGTATGCGTGCGCGCACGTACACACGTACCAGACACCACCCCCCCCCCCCAAAAAACACACACACACACAGAGAAAAAGAGACACATGCGCATGTGCCTACAGGAGATACATATATACAAGCCAGTTATGTGTGCTTCCTCCACCAAGCGTCATCCATCCATGCCCCTAAAGTCAAAAACGCAGGAGACACTCTGGGGCTTACAACGGAAGGAGCCGACAAAGTTCAAAGCAAGGAGTTTGGCATGAGCTATTACTATACGCCACACATTCTCTAGGAAATGCTATGCATACATGTGGAAATACTCTACGCACCTCTTGAGAGATATGATGTAGGAGGCCGTTTTCTTTTTTTTAAAGCAAGGGACATGGCACGTGAGCGATAGTTATAAGCCTTACATTCTCTAGAAAAATCAACGTATATAACTATTGAGGGTATGCAACCAATGTAACTAACATGTACCTTTCGTCGGTTTCGTTGTCGAGCATGGCAAACAGGTCCTCCTCAATCCTCTCGTCCACCATCAGTGCCTGCTCAGACATGCAAGGGGAGAGATTGACGCCAATCTACACACAGACTACACAGGGAGCATGCATGTATGTTTCATACCACACCCCCCTAGATGCAACCCAATCATAGATGTGTAACATAAAAGAGGGCAATTGTCCATCACAGGGAGAGAGAGGAAGCACTGACGCCAGCGTCCGATATGTAGTACACATAAGTTATATAAATCATACTTTATTTTCTTAAGAGCACCCAATTTACGATGTCTCACATGCAAGAGGGCAGTTGCTTGTTGCAA
>WELA01012722.1:573998-576416 GCA_009602735.1 Mesotaenium endlicherianum
GGCCGCAGTGGGGAGGGGGTGGCGAGATGGGTGGGAGGTGGGGGGGAGTGGGGGGAAAGGATGCGAGTTTTGAGGCCTAGAATCCGAAGCCTAAATTGGGACCTCACTGAGGACCTGTGGCCTGTGGTCTGTAAGCTGTGACCTGTGAGCGGTGACCTGTGACGTTTTGGGGCACAGCAGCAGAGAACAGAAAGACGGGGGAACAATACAGATGAGGCTTTGCAGTTTGTACGAGCATTTTGAGCCTCGACGATCTGGGCCCATTGAGATTATTCCAGCGAGCGCCAAATCCTTGGGGCCACATCAGCAGGGCCACGGCGTTGAGAGTTAGGGGCGTCTGAGATGGCTGTGGAGGCTGCACCTGAATGACGAGCTGCGAGCGCTTCCAGAGGTCCTCCTCCTTCTCCACCACGCCCTTGTGCGCCAGCTGGGCCTGGCACTCGCATTTGAAAAAAAAAAGAAGAAAGCTCGGCATTTTCATTTTCATTTTCGTTTTCATTTTCCTTTCCATTCATTTATTCCCTTCTGATTTATTAAGTTGTAAGATTGATATAAGCATTACAATTCCCAGAGGCCCTCCCTGGCACTCACATCAAGGAGCCCCACGGAATGGCCGCCGACCTCATACCACTCACCACACACCAATCAACATGCAAGCACGCTAGCAACCCAGCCCATCAAAGCTGGGGCACTCATGTCGCAGAGAAAACAGAGTACCTCATAAGAGGTACCTGCCGGCACAAAGGCAACTGTCACAAGCGGCCCACCTCCGGCTGTCTCCCGCGGCTCCACACGCTACGCCCGGCACCCTGCTTGCAGGGGAGCTCTAACAAGGAAGGGTCTTGAAGGGGGGGGGGGGGGGGGNGGGGGGGGGGGGGGGGGGGGGGGGGGGGGGGGGGGCGCGCGCGGGCGCACCTTGAGGCTGCCGAGGAGGGCGACGCACGCGTTGAGCGCGTTGGGCGCGCGCCATGGCTGCTTCTTGCCGCCCTTGAGGGACGTCAGCACTGTTTCCAGCAGATGCACCTTGACCTTCTCTGCCTGGAGGAAAGATTAAGATTAGGGAAGGGTTAGGGACAGGTGTCACGCCGTGAGAGGCAGAGGGGAGAGAAGTTGGGATTGACCTGCACACCTTTAGCCCTGCACCTTCTCCTTCTCCGCCTGCAAGTATTTGGGGTTGGGGTTGGGCAGGAGTCGTGACGCGCAAGAGTGGTGCGAGCGTGTGTGTACGCATAGATTTCGCACTTGTGCGTGCATACATACACGTATTATATTTACACATGTACTTATGTATTCGTATATTAGTCGGACTCCTTTCTCACGTGTATAAGTAATGGGAAAACTCTGGTACATAGAGTCCCATCCTGTAACGTGACTCTCATGAAAAAGACCGGTTCCCCTCTTTACCTGCCTTGAAGTTTAGTGTTCTTCAGGTCACAGTCTTCTTCCAAATATATATCTTAGGCTTTGGGTTTTGGCTCTGAGTTTTAAGTTTGGGATTTAGAGTCTCGACCGCAAACACAAACGGGTCATCATCTCTCTCAACACATCATCAACCCAAAGCTCAACTTTGAGGAACACGTGAGCAGATGATCAATATCCAACGAATGCAATACACGGCGTCTAATTTACTGTGTCTAGATTTTCTAGTAAACGCGCGCATCGGCATCCTACCTGGGCGGGAAACATGGCGGCAAACGTGAGCAGCATGGAGTCCACGAGCGCCGTTGCCTGCGACTTCGGCTGAGGGAACACCGACGAGGCCGCCTGCGTGACAGGTGGCAGCGGGCCGTCGCTGCCGCCCGAAAACGCCCTCAGCTCGTCCTCCAGGCCGTCCCTGCCGCCTCAGCTCACATTGCACGCGTCAATTCCCACACAAAACAAGCATCTCATCTCACGTTACGGGCGCCAGTCCCCGCACATGCGAACACCCCATGATCCAGGCTGAGTTGTCACTTCCTCAATGTCCGAACATCCATCGGAGGCTGCCGGAAGGTGGAAGGGGGAGTCTGTGCAGGTGGAGGAAGAGAGATAAGGAGGCGGGATCACGTGGCAGGGGACAGCTGGCAGCCATTCCAGCTGGGGAATGAGGAATGATGCAGTGATACTTAGAGATGAGGGCTCGGTCTTAAGTTTAGGATTAGGGCTAGGATATAAGCTTGTCGTCAAGGTTAGGGTTTAAGCAGCAGCACAGCACACCTGCCAGGCACCCAGGGGCCCAGGGAGGCGTCTCGCTCGTCGAGCAGCTTGCGCAGGCACGAGCTCGCCACGTAGGACACCGGATCCCTGCAACCGGTCCCGCGCAGCCACGTGGCACCCATTAGCAGATGCCAGCTGGCGATGGACGTCTATTGACTGACTGACCAAAACCCACCCTGTTCCCTTCCTCCTCCCCCCCCCATCCTCCCCCTCCCCCACGCC
>WELA01012722.1:594153-604274 GCA_009602735.1 Mesotaenium endlicherianum
GGGGGGGGGGGCGGGTTTGACAGGAGGTGTCAGGGCAAGGTGTCATTGCATCTCTCTGACTGAGAGTGGGTGCCTTTACGATCCCAGCTAAGTACCAAATGTGTTAAAGCAGCACTTCTGCTTGCTCCCCTGCCACCCCTGCCACCCGTGTCAGTCGTGTGTGGCAGCAGCTGCATTTGCCCCCAAACTTCCACCCTCATCTGGCAGGAGCTGAAATTGCTCCTTATTCCGCCTCCTCCTCCTGATTGCGCCGCAGTTTCCCTGCTTGTGCTTGTGTCCAGGTGACCGGTGACTGGGCCCCCAGCAACCCCCAGCGACCCCCGCTATGCGGAAGAGTATGTAAAACCTGGGAGTGTAAGGGCACAGAGTGTGAGAGCACAGAGTGTGAGGACACTGAGGGCACAGAGTGTGAGGGCGCAGAGTGTGAAGGCACAGAGTGTGAGAGCTCAGGGCACAGGGTGTGAGGGCACAGAGTGTGAGGGGACAGGGCACAGAGTGTAAGGGCAGAGTGTCTGAGAGCACAGAGTGCGCAGTCCGCCATGGGCTCCGGGGGAAAGGCAGCGGGTCAACTCAACGTGGGGGGGGATCGGCCGCACCCCTACCAACAGCTTCCATACCGCAAGGTGCTTGTCATGGCTGCCCTCTCTCCATGCTTGCCATGGCTTGCTCGACAGGACCTTCCCCTGACCCAACTAGACTCACCCGGACCCACCCACATTCTTATCGCAAGGTGCCTGCCATGGCTGCCTCTCTTTGTGCCTGCTCACGACTTGCCACATGGATGATGGAGAGCTTTCCAAATAGAGTCACCCAGAGCCTGCCAGGCCCTCACTCTGCATCTCGTGTCCCCACTCTAACACATGTACGCAGTCACCTCTGTGCGTGCCATAACCTGCTGGTGCGTATCGACGGCGCCTCTCCTAAGCAGTCAACTCTGCTACGCGCATACACTCACCACGAGAGACGTGCGGAGGAGTCCTCCGGAGCAAACGCTGGCGCTCGGAGTCTCCGTGCACCATGCGTCTGTGCCTCTGTGCAGGGAGCACTCCCCACAGTCCGAGTTGCTCGAGTATAAGTTGGACCTCTGCTGCAATGCAGTTGAGTTGAGATCCAGTTAGTGGGGTTGAGATGAAGTTAAGCGGACCTCGGGGTCAGGTGCAGGCAGCATGCAGCGTGAAGAGCCAGAGCCCCGGTATTGCACGTGTCTCTCGCTCAAGTAGCCCTCCTCTCGCAGAGCGTCTGCTGCTCGATTGCAGAGGGAATTGCCGATGGTTGGAGTCATGGTCTGACGACGGCCGCTTTGGGTTTCCTTTCGTTTTGAGTGCCGCTGTCTCTCCTCAAGCCTGCTCTGCTCGGCTTTTCATCGTCACAAAGAGAGTGTACTCGTCACTCCACAGCTCTCTCCCGCCCTCCCTCCCTCTCCCTCTCCCTCTCCCTCTCCCTCTCCCTCTCCCTCTCCCCCTCCCTCTCGCTCTCGCCCTCCCTCTCCCTCTCGCTCTCCCTCTCCCTCTCCCTCTCTCCCTCTCCCCCTCCCTCTCCCTCTCCCTCTCTCTCTCTCTTCCCCTCCCTGTCCCTACCTTCCCTCGCTTCTCTCCTCTCCCTCCGCCCTCCCTTTCTCCCTCTGTGAGTCTCGAGAGAATCCCCGACAGCCTGGCAGTGTGGCAAATTGGCAGCCTGACAGCATGGCAACCGTAAGTACTCAGGTTGTGTTCTCCGTGTTCCGCTGGACACTTGGCAGCGCGTCCGCACGGCTGCAGTGGCAGTCGTGGCTCCAGGCCCCAATACCTGACGACGATGAAACTGCTCTCGCGGGGGGCGGGGGGGGAGTGTGTTGTTGCAGGAGCTGGAGCAGCGGCAGCGGCAGTCGATGGTCGTCGACGAGGTTGGTGACAACAAGCTCTACGTGGGCAACCTCGAGCACCGCGTCACTGAGTGAGCACCCGCGCTGCTGCACCCTTCTCCTGCCTGACTTCTCCTGCCTGCTTGCCACTGAGCGGGCACCCCGTCACAGAGTGAGCACTCGCGTCATCGAGTGAGTGAGCATTCACGTCACCGAGTGAGTGAGCATTCACGTCACCGAGTGAGTGAGCACTCGCGTGCCCTGGGGCGCACTTGATCATTTTTGAACCGTTGTCATTGTGCCCTTCGCCGTGGCCGGCGCCTGCACGACGCTGAATGACGCCAAGCAAGCATCATCGCGTCACAGGTCAAGGACTCGCGCGTGGCGGGGACGCTCTTAAGAAGCATCATGACCGTTTCAAACCAGCAGGAGTACCAGCAGGGCCCAGGGGACACCTCTACTGTATCCCTTGCCTCGGCTAACGCCTGCCTGCATGACACTGAGTGAGCATCAAGTTACACGCGGAGCACATGCGAGCGTGACTGTGAGTGTGCTGACCCGAACATGCTCACTGAGTGAGCACTCGCGTGGCTGGGGCGCTCGCTCTCAGCCTCCGGGGGGGCCTTACTTTGGCTGACTCTTGCTTCACGCCACCAGGACTATGCCGCTGACTCTGACACTTGGACGACGTCTGAAGGATTTGTCAAAGAGGCCCTGCAGAGGATTGTGTGGGGGGGATTTTGAGGGGCATCTAGAGGACGTCTGAAGGAATCTGAAGAGGATATCAATTGGCCCGCCCCTGAGTCTTGAGTGGACGTGTGTAGGGGCCATGTGGGGGGCACATAGGGGACACTGAGGGGACACTGAGGGGATGCTGAGAGGACATCAAGGGGACACAGAGGATATCAATGCGGACGCTGAGAGGACTTCATGGGGACCTTTTGAGGACGTCAAGGAGACATTGACAGGACATCAAGGGGACACTTTGATGGCGTGAAGGGGACATTAAGCGGACATTGAGGGGACTATGGGAGGACATGAAGGGGACACTGAGGGGATGCTTAGAGAACCAATTGGAGAAGAGGGCACCTGCAGTGCAAGTAGAGGGCACCCTGAGGACTCTAAGGGGACGCTGAGAGGACGCCCAGAGAACGAGAAGGGGACAGTCAGAGCACCACCAGGGGGGCACTCTGAGGTGTTCAGGGGATGCCGAGAGGACGCCCAGAGAGCCTGGGAGGGGACAGTCAGAGCACCACTAGAGGGCGTCGGGAGGGGCTCTAAGAGGCTTCTAGACTAACACCCTCAGGCCTTCCCTGGAGCTTGAAGTTGGCAAACTTGCTGTCACGCTCGACGGCGGGGCAGCAGGACGGTTGTGGAATGCTTGTGATTTGCAAAAGAGATCCCGAGGAGGTCTGCGGGGGCTGCCAAGAGGCATATGTGCTTAAAAAGGGACTGAAGGGGCTGCAGTTGCCACTCATATCCAGCCGCAACCGATCGTTGCCTCATTCAGAGTGCGAGGAACCAGACAGACGTGCAATTGCCGATACTGTCCCCGCGCAACTTGACGCTGTATGTTGCATCCTCTTCGTGCGTGTGTCTGTGTGTGTGCGCGTGCGTGTGTATGCGTGCATGCGTGTGTGCGTGCGTGTGTGCATGTGCGCGCATGTGCGTGTGCGTGTGTGTGTGTGGCAACGGAGAAGATACCACATCATCAAGATGTTCTCGCGGTTCGGCAAGATAAAGCGGGAGGAGTTCCTGTACCACGTGCACGGCCCTCGCAAGGGCGAGCCCCGCGGCTACGCCTTCGTGGAGTTTTACCGTCGGGCGGTAAGCCAGACCGCTGAGCTGTCACCCTTTTTCCGGAGGATGGAATGTCTGCCTTCAAGAACGGCAACATCAACGTGGCTGCTTCAAAGGATGGCTGCTGCAACAAAGGCTGCATTGAAGCCCACCTTCTGGTTGCCATGTCCGGTGTGCGTGCCTGTGTGTGTGCGTGCATGCGTGTATGCGTGCGTGCGTACGCGAGTGTGTGTGCGCGTGCGTGGATGTGTGTGCGTGTGTGTGTGTCGATCGTCGATGCGGTGTACTTCTGATCTGGTCATTTCCAGGTCACGGCTGGGCACCCGAGTCCGCGTTTGTTGCCGTCGAGGGCTGAGCTCTCATGCGTCCCGCTATTTCATCTTTGGGCTGATTCATACGCCCGGCCTCCAAACGCTGTTCAGAGGGGGGATGACAGTTGTTCAGAGGGTGGTGTCCCGAGGGGCAACATTTGCTTAATAATACAACACCAGAGGGAGAGCAGGGCCACCCTGCAGCTTGCCATCGCCTGGGCCCTTTTTCAGTCTTCTCTTCTCATCCCTCTTTTCGTGCCATCTGGCCTCATCTCTCGAACCCCGCTCAATGTTGTAGAGGGTGGGGTCACAATGTAAGCAAATATGAGCGGGCCCCCCTTTGTACTACAACAGCGTTAGTGGATGCTTCACACACCCCGCACCCGCACTTGCATTGCCTGTCACTTTTGACCCTGCAAGAGTGGATTACTAAGTCAGCTTTGTTCTGCCCTCAGTGCTCACCCCTACTGCTGGCAGGGGGCATAGGCTTACCTGCCCGTACATTGCCAGACGTACACTCACATATGTGACATACTTCTCGTATGGTTTGCTTGCGTACGTTCATTCGGAAATGTAGCATGTCCCAAAAAA
This sequence comes from Mesotaenium endlicherianum, assembly GCA_009602735.1. Classification (NCBI taxonomy): domain Eukaryota; kingdom Viridiplantae; phylum Streptophyta; class Zygnematophyceae; order Zygnematales; family Mesotaeniaceae; genus Mesotaenium; species Mesotaenium endlicherianum. The sequence continues at coordinate 598,696 of WELA01012722.1, forward strand.
GAAAGTAGCACTGATACTGGTTCACTACAAGACATCTGGCTGACTATCTTTTTTATTCTTTCTTTGATAACTGCAGGAGGCAGAGGCGGCCAAGGAGCACATGAACGGGAAGTTAGCATTTGGCAGGCCCCTGGTGGTGCGCTTTGTGGAGGAGAAGATTGTAACCCACAACGCCGAGGCACCCGTGCGAACGCACGACCTCAGGGGGCCACGTGCGCCCGACAATGTGCCCGCCAAGATAGGGATAAGCAAGAGCGCAAAAATAGCTGCAATTCAGAATAAGCTCAAACTGATGGAGAAGGAAAATAAGTAGATAGCCATCACCGTTGCCTACCGAATTACGAAAGCTGCAATGGTTTGTAAGTGTATAAAAGTGTGGTGTAGATCTGGTGGGAGTAGTAATTACTGGCGATTGTCAAGAGGTGGGGAGACATGCTTACACGGTGCTCATAGTGTGGGAGAATGTTCAGGACAATTGAGCTAATTTTCTGTCTTTAGTCTTTTGTGACACATGTCTGGTCAAGAGTTTCGGCTCAAAAAAAATATGTGGCAAATTGTTACTTTTTGAAGCATTGGAGAATCTTATGCGCTTCTTTAAGTAAGCATACGCACATTCTTCACGAGTCTCTTGTTTTGCGTGTGTTCTTAAAAAAATGTCATACAGGCCTGTATATGACTAGCTATGAAGACTTGACATGGTAGGCCTTTCCACGTCGGGACTCGTGTGGACTCGGGAGTCGACATTGGTGGCGAAGTGCAGGGTTTAGCCATTGACGAATGCTGATGCTGCAGGGCTCTGGGTAAATCACGTCCGACGCGTATGCCGACGCCAGCCGACGCCCTGAAGGCTGCTTATGAGCTCGCCAGATTGCCGTACATTACCGTACACATTTGGAGGCCTTCCTAACATGGTGCTCACTGGTGCTCACTGGTGCTCTGGTGCTCACTGCTCATCGTAGGCAGGCATGTGAGACCAGATCCAAAAGGATCTTGCCGGGTTCACATGTGAAGGCAGTACCTTCTTACATGGACACGCATAACGGTTGACGTGTCATTCCTTGAAGTAACTGAACGAGCCCGAGAAGTCAGACGTACACGTGTCAACGAGTCAACGCCTATCACGCACCAAACGCGACCAAAAGCGACCTTACAAGTACATTACCGCCAAATTCAAAATTTGGGGTACAATGGGCTGCAACATTGTTTAGCGCGCCCTCAGTCGCTAGCTGCAAAAGCTGTAAATGGGGAGTGGAGGGCATTCAGCTGCATTTGCAGCCTTACATGCTTACGTCTTAGCTGCAGTGCGCTCTTTGAGCTGGACAAACTTTGTGTTAGCAAACTTTCTTAGTAATTTCTTTCAAGGCGCCGCACAAGCTGATAGGCACACGTTAGAACAAGGACATCCCAATGGAGTGCAGCTTGCATTCAAAAGTCCTCACTCCCTCCTGCTTATTGGCAGAAGAGACACTCTTTTCTCCTGAGTCCAATAGTGTTCCACGAAATCAATCTAGTAATTTCCCTCAACTGTCGGCACCAATAACTTGGCTGGCAGACTCGCTTAGTCCAGAGACGCCGGACGGCCAGGACGAGGAGAAAGACAACAAGTCGGAGGACAGCCCAGAAAGAGATGAGGATTCGCTCTCTTGCAGCCCCGCATATCTAACAGCTGTTGATATTGAGGCCATGACTGCAAAAGATGTGAGGCGAGGGCCACCTCGTGCAAAAAGATCACTCTCTGCTCTCTTTTGTGAGCCTATATCAAGCGCCATGATGGGAGTCAATGGAGAAGTCAACAAGCGCGCAGGGGTGCGGGAGCCTTTGCTTCGGAAATGCAAAAGTTGCCGAGCAGGAGAGTAGTATGCGACTAGAGGCTCCAAGAATCTAATATTCATGCAACTCGAGCTGGTGATCGTCATGAACGAGGTATATCTTATTCAGGGGACTATAAGCTACTCGCTGTCCATATATCAGAATTATCTCTTGGTATCCACGGCTGCAAGTATTCCTGACTACGCTAGTTGCCTCTAGCTCTGAGTGACTCAAGCAGAAAGCCTCTGAGAAAGCATGGGTAAGCTCACTAGACGGCATTTGAATCTTCCATGGAGAGTCGGGAACGCCAGATGCTCAAGCAGAAGATGGCTGCTCTTTGACTAGATTTCAGCAACAAGCTACTGGGGAAGACATGAAGCAAGCCGACCATACATCACTATATAGCTAGCATGAGAGCAGCTCAAGGCAAGGAGGTAAAAGGTTCAGATTTGTTTTGGGTGAGCTTGAGTTGAGAGCATGATAGAGGCATGAGCTTTTTCGAGATTAGGTGCAAGATTGTACGTCTGTATATGCTGTATATAAGTGCAACCTATCCTCTGTAGCTTTCCTGCATGCCTCATTCGGTGCTCCTCCTTTGAGGTGTGAGCCGTTCCAAAGGAAAGGAAGAAGAATGTACCACTTATGGTTTTTGCGTACTCTGTTCAAAAGCTCTCCGGAAAAGCTTGCAGGGTAAAGCTGGCGCTGTTAGAGGAGAAAATAGAGTCGTTTGCTGGTGCAAGCTATATCGGCAAATGAGCTGCTGACGACTTCAGCGAGTCCTGCAAATGCTAAGCTCTCTGAAATTTCCTATGATTGCATCTGGCCGTCGTCAAAGTGTTGCTTCCTGTAGCGTGCAGACCTCCAAACCAGCTTGGGTATTTTATTTTCACACCTTTCTGGTTGACGTGCATGGGCGAAGGATCTCCTAGAGAGTCACTCAATGCTTGAACACCTACATGTGTATATATAGAAACTACTCATATTTACACACACGTGTACTTACAAAAATATATATATAAATTACATATATATATACATATGTGTATATATATGTACCGAAATATTTCTTTTATTTGAATGTATACATATACGTAGAGGTACATATGTACACAGCAAATATGTCAACCTGGGAGTTTACTTATCAAAAAAATATGATTCTTCTTTTACATTTTGTGATGATGACTTAAGCTCAAGTCTTCACTTCAAAGCCACCAAAGGAAAGGAAATACAAACTGACAACATGCATGAAGTCAAAATAGATTCAAAAGCAATCCAGGTATAAGACAGAGGGATCACTAATAATCACACCATGGCCTGTGGAATTTATTTGCAACATGCATGTGTGCCTGTGTGAGTGTCATTTTTACGTACTGCAATCACTGCAGGCTCGATCGGACAATGCAACCGCTATTTTGCACCCGCTTGGACTTCCACTTTCTGTCCTGGAGGGCAACAGAAATGAGACAACCTTGGTTCAGAGTTCGTTATTGCAGATGCTACCAGAAAGAGGACATTAAGAACCGAGTTGGACAAAGGCAGGCAGACTCAAGTATTGCACAATTGTTACGCTTAAGCAAGAACACAGGTGTAATCCTTATTCCCCCTTACAATTCACTATCAATAGCATCGGATACTTCCATGACGGGCTGTCTGGGGAACAAAGCGAAAGGAAGTGGTCGACCTCAAAGTCAAACCATCGTGCTGGATGCTGTGAGGGTCCTAGGTGAACATATGAAGATTTTCAACCACAGTCAACCTGAAGAGTGCAAATAAAAACATCATGATCATGATTTCTTATCCCGTTGTAAATAATAAGCAATCCTCTATTTCCTATACCCCCCATAAATTCCAACACACTTACCAGGGTAGGGTGGCCTGAGGAGCTTAGCACGTAATTCTTTTGGCCCACATGAGAGCCTCCATGGGGCAGCCTCCGGCAGCACCAAGTGTCAGCAACTCGAAGCATGCAGAGCAAAGGAAACTTTTGACCTACTGAATCTCATCCTGACTCTCGCAGAATAAAAGAAAAAAAGAAAAAATTACAGTTGGAGATAGAAGAAAGTACCCCTTCTATCCCCGGCCTTTTTTGAACGCTAACAGTCGTTTGCTGGAGAGGGAGACCAAAGACCTCCAAGAATGCAGCCGTTGAGTCTCTCCAATATAATATTTACCAACCTAATACAATAACCTCTTCGCAAAAGTCCCCACAACTTTTTCTTATCTAAACCCTATGCGCGCGTGCCAACGCATGCAGCAGCACAGCGCCACGCCTCATATTCAGACCCCGCCAAATGTCGCCTGCCGCGAGGGCCACTTGGTGGCGTTGCGCGGCTCCACCAGGCCCCTGAGGACGAGGCTTCCGTAGAGAAGCTCGCTCCACACGTCGGGCACCCCGGGTATGCAGAAGTGCGTGCAGTCCTGAGTCTTCAGATCGTCGGGCACAGCGACACCCAAGGGCGTGCGAGCGTTCCCAACGTGCGCGTCGGCGCGCGGCCGCGTTAGCTCCGTGACCCGCAGGAGGCGGACCCCGCCCCTCGAGGGCGGAGCCACGCGTGCATTGGAGGAGGAGGAGGAGGAGGAGGAGTTGAGAAAGCGCTCGATGACAACTGCCCGGGGATCTGGGGCAGGCAAAAGGCGCGGGTTGGAGACAGGGTCGCGGACCCACTCGCACGAGCCACCCTTCTGCCAGGTGGCGTCCATCACATCCTCGTAGCGGTCGGTTGTGCCAATCGTCCGCACCCCGTCGGGCCCCAGGGTGGCGCTGACTCCTCCGCCCGGGCGGGCCAAGAAATGGGGCGTCATGCCCGCGAGAAAGTACAAGGGCACGTTCCTGAGCTCCTCGTCCTGCCCTATCTCGCTGACAAGTGTCTCCATTGCGGCGCTCAGGCCGCGCTCCCACTGAACCTCGACCCGCTTCTTGCCGCCTGCCCGGCCTTCCCGGTCAGCCCGGTTGACGATCCGATAGCCCCCCATCTGGCGCAAGTAGGGGCTGTACCACGGCCCCGTGTTGACCACAATCAATTTCGAGCTCAAATTTTTTGCATACTCCGTCCACGCCCCCAGCGTAGTTACGTCAACTATAGACTTCATGAGGGGGTCAGGCGGCAAATCCCGCGTGCGAGAGTAGTACTCGGGCGCTTGGGTCCGCACCATGTGGGTGCGCCAGATGTAATCGAGGGAGGCGTTGTAGTTGGGGAAGACGAAGCGGAACTCACGGTGCCACTTGGCGATGTTGCGGCCCTCGACCTCCCGCGCGCGAACCGGCTTGGTGCCAGATGTTGGCCCCGCGACGAGCAGGCAGAGCAGCGACTGGTACATCTGCCAGCTCAGCAGCACCAACTAACTTATTGTCTCAGCGGAAGAACATTAATCCCCTTCAATTCCCATACACACATTATGACACAACTTCCTCTACTCACTCGAGCCTCGAATTACACAAATCTGGGAGTTGAATATTGAGTCCAGAATTGGTCAAGATTTGGGCCTGAGGCTTAAGGTTAGGGCTTGGAATAGGGCTTTGAGTTTAAATTCTGGGATTTGTTTTTGCTGGTCAAGAATTCAGGTGGGGCTGCCACGCCATCAGGCTCACAATCAGAAGGGGGCAGAGGGGATGGAAGCTGAAATAGGAAGCGAGAGGCGTGGAGGGAGAGGACATTGCTCGCCAAGTCCAGGTTTTGGGGGCTCGGCAGGTGCTGGGACTTAACCAGGAACGACCCGCACGTCGGTGAAGAGCAGGCGGGAAGGCGGGCAGGCGGGGCGGGGCAGGCGGG
>WELA01012722.1:626153-644656 GCA_009602735.1 Mesotaenium endlicherianum
CCTTCTTCTTGCACGCTTCCCCTCCACCTCCCCGCCCCCCTCTTCCTTCTCCCTGTGCCCTTTCCCCTCGCCTACCGCGTCTCCCTTTCCCACCCCGGCTCGCTCTCCCTGCCGATGGATCTGGATGTTGTTCTCTCCCCCTCTCCCTCTCTCTCAACGCTGCCAACAACCCAAAGGAAAGGTTTTGGTCTAGGGCTTAAAGCTTGGAAAAAGTCCTAGGCCAGGGTTGGGGCGTCTCTGCGGGCCAGGGCCCGCGCGGGATGGATGCCCTCTCGCCGACGTGTGCGGGGCGCTCTCTCGCTTGGCCCATCCCTTTCTGGAAGTGCCAGCACCGCCCGGTCCTAAGCTGGCCCACTCTCTTTTGGGGGAGTGCGCCCTGTCCGCTGCGTCTCCTCATTGCACATATCAGGCTACAAAGAGTAGTATCTGTCTGTGCTGCTGCTGCTGGAGGTTGGTGCGTAGCTTCTGTGCTGCTCCTAGGGTATTGGTTTCTGGAGACAGGGTTCAGGAGTTGCATTGCAGGAGCACACGGCCCCCCGCAAAGCATAGCCATTTCCTCTCTAGAGTTCTCGAGGGGGTGCAGAATCCTTTGTATGAGTGCGAGAGAAAGTGTGTATGTGAGAGAGAGAGAGAGAGAGAGAGAGAGAGAGAGAGAGAGAGAGAGAGAGAGAGNGAGAGAGAGAGAGAGAGAGAGAGAGAGAGAGTGCGTGCGCGCCTGTGCGCGTGCGTGTGTGTTGGTGTGTGTGTGTGTGTGTATGTGTTGGCTCCTAGGGTACATGTGCAGCCGTTGATTGCAGGCTGTACGACGCACGACACGCATGTGCCGGTATTTATTACTTATTTTCATCTTCTTCTTATCTTCGTTCAGTATTCTCTAAGCCTACTCTTTTCTCGTTCCCTCTTGATGGGCTTTTTGGCGCCGTTGGGTTCCGAAAAAGCGACGTGTGTTGGGGGCCGGAGCTGGGGCAGCTGAACGTGGAGACAATGCGCGGTAGACAGGACAACGAGCGAGCATAGACAGGCAAAGGAACCGACGCAGGAACGGAGGAGGAAGAGCTTCACCCTTCCCGCAGTTTGCGTTTCAGAGATACGTATTTTTTCGCATGCCGCGACGTGCTCGCCAAGCATTTTCAGCTGTGACGCGAATGGTCCGAGGACCGATCGTGAGCCCATGTGAGCCCGTATGGCGACGTGTTGGCGTGCGCACGTGTGCTCTTTGAGTGCATGCACACACGCACATGCACACATACATGTGCATGTATAGCTACGGCCGGACACATGGATGGGCGTCTGTCTGCGCATGCCCCTCACTCTCCCCCGCTCACTCTCCACTGTCCCACTGTCTCACTGTCCCACTCTCCACAGTCCCACACGCGCTTCCTAACGTGCATCGACGAGATTCAGTGAGATGCATCTCGTAGCAGTGGGTTGATATATGGAATTGAACCTCATCCCTGGAACTCATGTCCATTGGAATATTCCTAAGCGAAGACCTAATACTGGCATGAATCGTCCTCGCCTATCCCTGCGGGCTGTTGTGGAAGGGCAGGCGATCGGGGCCGTCAACACGCTCGTCCGACGGCCAGATGGCACGCTCAAGGGCTACAACACCGACTGGGGCGCCGCCATCTCCGCCATCGAGGACGGCCTCGTGCTCCGAGAAGGTGGCAAAAGCTTTTCTCTCTTACTATCGTTTGCTATTGCTGTTCGCTGTATTTCATTGACATTGATTTAACTATTTCCTTTCTTATTGGGGGCTCTGGAAGCAGTCTTTGCCGCCGTGTTTCAGCAGAGGTGCCGCACCGGCTTGAATCTGGCCTTGTTTTATTTCTTCACTGTTTTGTTCTCGATTTATTTGACGTGTTTTTTAAAAATAAATTGGGAACTCTTGAGCGCGTCTTCCTGGGTCCAGACGGTGATGGCGATCTTGGAGCCCTTGGTTATATTTAGGGTTAGGGCGGCTACGGCTACGGCTGGGGCTATTGTTAGGGTTAAGGTTGGGCTGGCGGTCAGGACCAGGGTCTAAGGAGCTCTGCTACGCCGGCCGTACGTTACTCGCGCAATGCACCTCTTCATTCTTGTCAGCTTTCTTTTTCTTCCGTGCCATCCGCTTGCTACTCAGATGCGTGCAGCCCGCCGCGCTTGACACCCGCGCACGCGTGCCACCTGCGCGCGCGTTCAGAATCTTTGGGAGATGCGTGTGCACGTGCCTGTGCCTGTACTCTCCCCATTTTTTTTCCTATCCCATGAGCTTATGAGACCATCGCCGGTTCTTATCGCCAGCGGCTGACTGCAGACCCCAGGCTCGGCAGAGGCCGTGGATCCCAAATTATTGCCGTGAAATTCTCACGTTCCTCTGCCGTGCCACAGACCTCAAAGAAGGACAACACCCCGAGGAGCTTCCCTCCAGCTTCCCCTCAATCCCCTCAGCCTCACTTCCAACTCCTGACCCTGATGGGCTATGGCCGTTATCTACATGCAGGTGACAAGGGGGGGGGCAAGAGCCCGTTGGCCGGCAGGCTGGTGGTGGTGGTGGGGGCGGGCGGCGCCGGGCGGGCGCTCGCGTTCGGGGCCAAGCAGAGGGGGGCGTCGGTCCTCATCGTCAATCGCAATTACGGTAACCCCCCCTATTGCTCAAAAGTAGCCAACCCCGATGTTTTGACCCCACCCTGTTGACATTGAATTATCGAGAAGAGCATCAAATGCTCCTGGGCCTTCTGGCGTTTGGCCCACGTTGGATTTCTGTCCTGTTACGGAAACATGCGCTCCGAGATTTTTCTTTTTGATTCAGATTCACTCTTCGGACGGATACGGTTAGATCTCAGAATAGGGTATGCACTAGGGGTACATTAGGGGTTGATTTATGTGAGGGGTAGGGATGGGAACAGCAGTAGGGTTCAGACTCTGGGAGAGGAGGCGGAGGGTGGAGGGCCTGGCGGCCAATTTCAGAGAAACTCCTTTCGGGGGGTTGTCTTGTGTATGTCATTTTGATTTGAACATTGGGGGTGGCGGTCCAATGTTCATTGTTAGGGGCTACCGTCCAGGCAGGCAGTAGGCTCAGGAGCATTCTCTCTCCTTCTGACTGGTGGCACTCCAGAAAGGGCCCCTGGGGCCTGCTCCTCCTCCCCCCTGGGAGTAACTGCAACGCTAGGGCTGGGGTTGGGGTCTAACCCCTCTGGCTCGTCGGAAACTGGGGTTCAATTCTTTTCTCGTCCTCATCGCAATTTGGGGGCGATCTCAGTAGCTCGAAGGGTTCTATGTATTATCTCTGTAAGGCTATTCCTGTGGCTCAGTGGAACATTCAAGAGGCTGCCCTGACAGCGGTCTGTGCCCCATGACGACTGTGCGGCAAGGGCATGCCGCCAGCTGTCCTGCCAGCAGGCCCGGCAGGATGCGCTGCCTGTGCTACCTGCTGAGGCCTCCAATTGTGTCCACCTCGCATGCTCTCGCAAGCTGCTGCTGCTGCTGCTGCTGCTGCTGCCGGTAAGAACACAAGGGTTTTCTGCTAGCAACAGCAGCTGCTGCAGCCAGTGGAAACACGATACAGAGGGAGGAGGACAAATAGAGAGTGTGAAAAGTTCCATATTTCCAAGCCTCCATGTCTCCCGCCCACTCTGGTCGCCCTTGTTTTCTTCCAGCTCGTTGTCGCTCGCTAGCTGCTGATCTTGCGAGGGGACGAGACAGAGCGGGAGCATCAGTTCCATGTCCCTCCACTTCGTGAAATCCACCATCCCTCCAATCCTTGAAGGTGTATCCTATCTTGAAGGCAATACTTCTCCACCTCTTTATCTCTTTTTCTCAACCCTCCCCCCTTCCCCCCCTCCCAACTGCCCCCGCCCCCAGGGCCCCCGCTTCCCGGACCTGACCTCCACGCCACTAGGTATTGCTCGTACGCCCCCACTGCGTGCTGACATGTGGCCGCTGGAGCTTGCTCGTCTCCGCCCCCGCCTCGGATTCCCTCTCCCCTATGGGGGCGTGCATGCAGAGAGGGCGAAGGAGCTAGCGGAGATAGTGGGGGGGGATGTGCTACAGCTCAGTGATCTCAGCCACGTCGAAACCATCCCCACGTACACGGCAGGGGGACACCTGGCGGCCCTGGCGCCGGTGCTGGCGCAGACTACCTCGGTGGGCATGCAGCCTGACGTGGACTCGACACCTGTGGCAAAGGTGAGGTGGCAGGGGGGGCGCCTCCCTGGCTGCTGTCTGGCTGGCTGGCACAGCGGGTTGGCGCAGCGGGCTGTGCCTTTCTGGCTCTGGAGTAATTATGTGTTGGGAGAGCTGCTGTGTCTCCTGTCATGCTATCTGTTGGAGCAACACGTTGACCCCTTTGCGACAAAGCGTGTGCACGTTTGCACGTACGTACTTTGTGTGATGCGTGTGCGTGCGTCCGTGCGCGTGCGTGCGTGCATGCGTGCGTGTGTTTGCGTGTGTGTGTGTGCGTATGTGTGCGTGTGTGTGCAAGTGCTTCGGTTGCGGTGCGTGTGTCTTTGCGTCGTGTTCTGGCTAGGGTGAGCCGACAGTGTATGTGTTTCGTCCAAATGATTACCTATTGCAGCACGCCGTTGTCATCATGTGCACGTAGTCACACCCAGAGTCCACACAGGTTGCACTGTGCACATGTGGCTGGGTCAACAATTTTGAGCATCCACACATCGCCAGGAAGGCGTAGGCTTCTGATATAGACTAGTGTGTCGACATTATGATTCTGACGAGTGCGTCGATTTTTGCCCTCCAGGAAGCCCTAGGGTGCTATAGCGTCGTGTTTGATGCCGTCTACACGCCCATGGAGACCCGCCTCTTGCGGGAGGCGAGGGCCGCGGGCGCGACACCTGTCAGCGGCCTGGAGATGTTTGTCGGGCAGGCTGCGGAGCAGTTTGAGCTCTTTACAGGACTCCAGGGTCAGCATCTAGAACCTCCCCCCCCCTCCCTTCATCTTCCCTTTCCTCCTCTCGTCTTGCCTCGTCCTGCTGCTTGCGGTTCCTCTCGTATTTTCCACCTGGCATTTCTTTTCGCTTACAGTCCTGGTTTGTACTGCTACATTGTGCAATTCGAAAGTATGTGTGTGCGTGCGTGCAAATTGGCCGCCTTGCAAGTTCAGTGCTTGAAGCAAGAGGAGGGGCCATCCTTGTGGCACTCTTTGGTCGTGCATGTGGTGGAGTATCATCGTCACCTTATTTTGGCTGGCCCGCTTATGTGCACCCTCTTCCATGCGCTCCTCGGTCTTGTTTCTCAAGATGTGGGTAAGTCAAAGAAAAAAAATACAAGAGCTTTATGTAGTGCACTCTCTGCTTGCCACATGAGCAGCGCCCAAGGAGCTCATGCGCCGGGTGGTCTTGGACAGCATGGTACCCAAATGATGCTCCTCTTAGGTCTCCTCCTCGGCCTTTTCGGCCTTTTCTTGGCCTATATTGGGTTGACCACTAGTCAAACATTGAAGGGTCCGCTGAATAAGTTTCAGAGTTCCAAGCCGGGAGATTTACAAATGAGCAGCAATTTTTTTGTAGGAAAAATCGTGGAGTGCGTTAAAGCTTCTGAACTTTCAATTTTGAGCGGCATCTCATGATCAGCAAAATTATCGAGATAAGTGTTTCGAGGGACAATGCAATGCTGTATGTAGCTTATAGTTTATCTTGTCAAGTGACAAGTCCACGGTTTTCTATGTGAATTTTTGGGGCGGCGATAAGATTGTCACTTCAAGCATGATGTAGGCAGTAGGAGCATTACTTGAGTTTGGCAAGTTAATTGTTGAGCTAAAACAAGAGGCATTTCGACTTGAGTTGGCCAGTCTTTGTGTCATCAAATTAGATTTGTAACGTGTCACAGCTAGCAAAATTTGTAGACTTCATCAGATGAGCTTGAAGCAAAAGATCTAGTGACTGGCGTAAGGATTCTGGCATGCCTTGTTTGCTTGTCTTTGATTGTTTCATTGCACTAGCACATCACACCTTTTGAGTAAAATCAATTATCAGAAGAGTCCCATTTCAAAACGTCCAAGCACAATCACGTGAAGACCAAAATGGGGCTTTTTTCAGAATGTAGATTGGACAAGGGGTGTAGAACTCCTTCCTGCAAAATGGCTATAACAGAATTTTCTTCAATTGGGTAACAACCAGTAATATTATTGGCCATTAAATAGCTCCAAAGCGTTGGCAAAAGCCCAACGAAAGGTGTTTCTTTGCGCAAAAGACGCCATTTATGCATAGCTGTAGTATTGATAAAATTGGGGCTTGCACGTCGTTGTTGAGAAAGTGCGTGACATACCATTTTACCGTGAGGAAGTGACGACGGAAGATGGTCGTCACCTGCTGTAGCTGCCCCCTGATCCTGTATTGTGACATTGTGACGTCTGGTCTGCGTCTGGTATGCCTCGGGGGCTGCTTGTGGTACAAGCTGGCCCAGCGCTGGACGGGGAAAACTGTAGAAAACTCACCGGCTGTGCGTTGCTGTGCGCAGCTGTGCTCGGCTGTGGAACTTCAGTTCCCCACATCGTGGGACTCATATGCACTTTTCCGTACCAAGTCTGCACTGGTGTGGACGGCACGCAGGTGGCCAGTATGGACCAGTAACATCAGGGCCCAGTTTGAGCCAGCAGCTGCTAGCAGCAGCTGTGAAGAAATTCTCGCGCTAGCTGCTCTTCCACGAATGCAGCTTCCAGTACAGAACCGCTTCAATTTCAGGTGCAGCGCTCTTTCAACGCCTCCTTCACCTTCTGAAATCTTTGTGTCATCTTCCCTTTTCATTGCGCTTTGTGATCATGGCCTCTTTCGCTGAAGCCCCCCCTGGTAAGGCTGCTAGCGGAGCAAAGATCTTCAAGACTAAGTGCGCACAGTGCCATGTTGCGGAGAAGGGTGCAGGTCACAGGCAGGGTAAGTCTGATCGCTGACGTTGTGTGTATTTTATATTATCTATATTCCTAAAACGTTGAGTCCGAGGTCGTTATCAGGGGTACTCTGGAGTGTACATATCTCAGCATACTCACCTAGTTTAATGTGATGTAGTGCATTTTGAGTGTTACGCGAGTCTGGTTGCGGTTTTTATTGAGATCTTTTTGATCACGTTCAGCTTGATGCTTTTACCTACTGTGATTGATGGCGTGTCGTGGGCGACGAAGAGTCTTCTGATTACTGATTTGCATGATGGGAAGGGTACTTGAAAATGTTCACTCTTTGATCGAGTGTCATGTCGTCTTGAGAACTGGGAGTGATTTCGCGAGAAGATGTATGTGTTGCTCACTTAAGTTCCTGTTTGATTTCCGTTTATTCTGAGTATGCAAGCTGGCAATATTAGACACAAGGATACGTTGCTACAGCACATTCATTATTTTTGAACTGATCTGGCTTGTGGGTTTACAAGCTGGCAATTTTAGACGAAAGGATACGTGCATATAGCACATTTATGATCTTTGAACTGATCTGGCTTGTGGGTTCTGTCATTATCGTACTATGTTGAAGGGGTAACTTTGAACTAGCATATGAATCACTTGGTAATCTCTTGCAGTAGTATCTGAGACTTTGTCAGGCGGTTAGCTGGGATCTGGTGACTCTTAAAGCAGGGTTGAGGCAGTTTGAAGGAGAGCTCTTGCTGAGGGGAGTTATAAAGTTCTTCTATATAGTTGATTTTAGGGAGCACCAGGGTCACTCGCAGGTTAATGCAGTGAAGGCCTTTGAGGAAGATGTGCTCTGTAGTACATATTAGACGTGTTCAGGGGGGTAATGGGATTTGGTGAATTTCAGAGCTGGTTGAGGAAGCTTATATTAACTGGATTAATTTGATCCTTATGGTTAATTGGTCGTCAAGGACCACCAGGATCACCTGCAGAAGAATGGGGTAAAGGCCCTTCAAATCTGTAGCACATTGTTTCCCACTCTAGTGCTGCTTTTATGGAAGAAGCTGCTTGTTTTAATATATATTTTTGTTCTTTTGGTAGAAGAGCTAAAGTGAGAGTTGTCTGGTGATACAGGGCCAAATCTTGGCGGTCTCTTCGGCAGACAATCGGGAACAGCTGCAGGCTTCTCCTACTCTGCTGCAAACAAGAGCAAGGCAGTCATCTGGAGTGAGGAGACCTTGTATGAGTACCTGTTGAACCCAAAGAAGGTTAGTCTATTTGTACTTGACTTAAGTGCTCATGAATGAACAACCCTTGTCGCTTTCCTGGCTCTGTTTTCGAGGAATGGGGTTGGCTGCTAGCAGGGCCGTTCTGCAAGGCAATTCACGTGTCGCTGTTTTTTGGTTGGTGTAAGACTCCTGAACAAAATAAAGTTCCTAAGAACAAATTTGTGGAGTTGTACACAGAGGTCTGCTCATCATTAGTGGGGTCTTTTACGAGGGTACAGCATTAGGTTGATGGTAACCAACATACTTGTAGCTAAAGGTCACACATGAAGTGGGCAAGAAAGATATCGTGAATATAGGTAGGTTATTAGAAATTTGTTGGTTTAGAAGTTGTATATGGTAAGGGTGTAGGTTGATATGGACAAAAATATTGTCACCATGAGCTTTGCGCATGGAGTTTGTAAGGTTATTAAGACAGATAATCATCACCATACTTCGGCCTGAGTGAGCATCATTTCATGTGCCGGGGTGGAGCGCACTACACTGTTGCAAGGGACTGAAAGTTGATGGAAAACTCAGGGTTTGGGTGTTCTATGGATTAGCACACATTAAGCATACGTGCAACAGAGGAAGGGAGTGAATACTGTAAGCAATCGCCTTGGTCATTCACGGGGGGGAAGGACTTAGCAGTCAAAATAGGGTTTGGAAGCTGTGGGCCTATGTTCTGGGAATCTGTGAAAGAGGGGGGGGGGGAGTTGTGTGCAGAAACTGGGCTACAACATTTCACAGAGCAAGGGTGGAGAGAAGGAAGCTGGGGGGTACGATGGTTTCTGGACCATTCTAAATATTCTGTATCAGATGGAACCTATGATCACGATTAATTGAGGCTTACACCGTTATGGGTTTTATGTGTGTGCAGTACATCCCCGGCACGAAGATGGTCTTCCCTGGCCTTAAGAAGCCTCAAGATAGAGCTGATCTCATTGCCCATCTCAAGGAGGCTACTGCTTAGGAGTGTTGATTTCATCACTTGGATATCCTTCTCATTTGAAGACGAGACCCAAATGAAGATTGACATGCCGTGGCACATTGTTGGGCACCTTATGGGCTTGGAGTGTGTCCTTGTCAGTGCAGACATGGTTCACTCTTGAACTTACTCGCAGGGTGGTCCCTCAGTTCTTTGTGAAGCTGGATCTAGATTGATTTCGATTGCAGATGCTAAATTAAGCTGCTTCGCTGATTTGTCACAGCAACGAGTATGAGCATGGTTCTTGACATTGAGGAGCAGCTATGAGTATTTCAGTAATTCCTAGGTGCCACTGCCGGTTACCTCCATTCTTTTCTCAGCAAGCTGTTGGGATGCTAGAGATGGGTATTCAGTGCCTGTCAAGTATTCAATCTTTGCCGACGCTATGAATTGTTCTGTTATCATGAGCTGCCTGTCATATCATAAGTGTAAGAGTTTGATAACATATGGCCAAAATTTCCTTTATGATTGCATTCCCAATTGAAATGATCTTGTAGTTATGAAATGCGCCACTGCAGAGTAGGTTTCTGCAGCAGAGGAACCTCCAAGTAAGACAATACATGAGAAGAACATTGGCGTGTATTACGTTCCTATTAGTGATAAGCGTCTAGCTGGCGAGGTGAACATATGCACATGTAACTTAGGTGAGTTGTAGTCATTGCTCCAAATGTCACATCGGGATTCGTCGCAAACATTTCTCTACAGATCAGGAGTTGCACCTTTATTCCTCATTAAGTATGCGACAGCTTTAAAGGTAGTACTACATATGTTTGCCTCCAGACATGCATGTGTAAAGGTGTTAAGCTATTTGCATATTGTCACTGTTGTGCACTTTGTAAACTATAACTGGTACTTCAATTTGGACCAAGAGTGTAGTAGCTAAGCTGTTGACAGAACATGACGTACAGGATGAAACATATATGAGTGATTCAACATCCAATGCCTCTCATATCAGGACACACGTTGCTGAGGTTCGTCTCATCTTTAACAAGCAAGTGCACGATAATAAAGAGGTAAGAAATTCAGAGGAATAACACAATTTTTGTAGTACCATATATTTAGTCAACAAACATGCAGTAGTCGATCATGGGCGCCAGTGACGTAACTATCACTGTACATCATCCCATATTCAAGGACATAGTTTCCTGGCTAACACAATAATAGGAATGATATATATCTAGCAGGCCTTAAATACAAAAAAACCACCAATGCAAAAGTAGAAATGCTCATATCACCTTCTATCAAGGTCTAAGCCACACTTTGCTCTGCTGGGATGCTAATGACGAGTGCGGAGGGTCCTCCAAAAGGCTATTACAGATGCGACAGGAGATCAGAAGCCCATGCCGAGCTCGTCAAGTCTCTGCAACCCCCCAGGACCCAGCACAGCCATATTCGCTAAGTCAATCAGCAACATGAAGCTGATACGCAGCTATATCGCAGTAAAAGAGGACAAGGTGATGCAGCCACAACTATCCACTCAAGCATAAGCAGGGCAACCAGCAGAATCACTGACACGACAGCGTCAAGGGGTTGCGCCAAGTGGCACCAAGCAGCCGATCCAAGCGCGGAAGGGGGTCGTGAGCGAGAGGCAGCACTTACCCTCAGCACGCGGTCCACAAACTCGCTGTCTTCGGTCTCCAGAGTGGCAGCGGCGACAATGCTGGCAACCTCCGCAGAGCTCAGCCCCTGCCCCTGCTGCTGCTGCGCACTCTTGGAGCCCCCAGAGCTCCAGCCCCCTCGCGTCTCTCCTCCTGATCCTCCTCCGCTGCGGCGCGTTCGCATGAGCTTCTCCAGGCCCTCCTCCAGGAGCTTCTTGGCCGCGCGCTCCTGCTCGAGCGCGGCCTTCTCGCGGCGGAGCGCCTCCAGCACGCGCGTGTGCTCCCTCTCCTTCACCTTCAGGATGAACCGCAGCTCCTCCTCCTTCTGCAGCTGCAGCGCCTGTGCCTTGGCCTCCTTGGCCTCGGCCGCGCGGAACCCCCTCTCCCTCCGGAGCGCCTCCTCCGCGCCGCGCCGCCGGTCCTTCTCGTCCGCCAGCAGCGCCTCCGCCCTCCGCCTCGTGGCGCGCTCGCTCTGGATCGCATCCTCCGCCTGCGCCAGCGCCAGCTGGCTCTGCTCCAGGACCTCTTCGGCGCGAGCGCGCTCCTTCTTCGCGGCAGCGAGCGTGCGCGCCATCTTCACCATCTCTGCCTCCAGCTCCCTGACCCTGCCCTCCGCCTGGGGCTGGGGCTGCGGCAGAGCCCGGGGCTGCGGCTGGGGCCTGGGTACCGAGCCCTTCTGCTGCTGCTGCTGCTGCTGCTGGAGCTCCCCGCGCTCGTGTGCCTCCTCGCGGCGGTCCACCCTCTCCTCTGCCAGGGTCGTCTCCAGCTTCTCGCGCACGGCCTGCTCGCGCGCCAGGGTGCGCTCCGCACGCAGCCGCCCGGCCTTCTCGTCGGCGATGGCCGCTTCGTACTGCCGGCGCACAGCCTGCTCCAGCTCCGGCCCCAGGAGGCCGCGCACGTCGCTCTGTCCCAGGAAGTCGGCGCCCCGCTCCGCGATGGAGGCCGCCGCCTCCGCCTTCTCGCGCGCGGCCTGTTCCTGCGCGCACGCGCGCTCCGCCTCTGCGCGCGCGTCGGCCTCGCCGGCGAGCAGCCCCTCGAGCTCCTGCCGCAGCCCACGCTCGTGCGCCAGGGCCTCCTCCGCCAGCTCGCGCCGCGAGCGCTCCTCGTGCAGCGCCTGCTCTGCGCGGCTGCGCTTCTGCCTCTCCTCCGCCACCAGCCTCTCCATGCTCTCCTCCATGCGGTACACCTCCCTCAGCGCCTTCTGCTCCTCCAGCGCACGTCTCGCCGGGCTCATCATCTGCCCGTCGGCACCCAAGGTGCTGCCGCCTACGCCGCTGCCGCCTGTCACAGGGCCTGCAGAGCCCTCACGTCCGGGGCTGCCGGGGCTGCCCCCCTTCCCATTGGCGGCAACAGCACCAGCGTCGGTAGCAGCGGCAGCACCGTTAGCGGCGCCACCGGCACCAGCCTGGCCCTTCTGGAGAGACGCCTCCAGGCTCTCGCGGGCAGCCCTCTCCTCCACCAGCAGGAGCTCTAGCTCCTCGTTGGCCCCCTCCAGGTCCTCCACGGCCTCCTCAAGCTCCTCCAGGCGCACGCGCAGCATCGCAATGTTGTTCTCGGCGGCCGCCACCCTGGTCTGGCTGCGGGCCTGGAGGTCGCGCAGGGCCGCCTCGGCCTCGCTGCGCCGGCGCCGCTCGGCGTGCGCGCCGCGCTCCACCTCGTCGCCCTTGGCCTGCACGCGCGCCAGCAGCGCCTCCGCCGTCTCGCGGAGCTCCCGCTCCACCGCATGCGTCTGCTCCGCGATCCGCCTGTTTGCCTTCTCGCCCTGCCACAGCGCCTGCAGCTCCGCGATGTGCTTCTCCGCGCCCGCCCTCTGCGCCTGCTCCAGGTTCAGCTGCGCCTGCAGCTTCTCCCGCGATGGCACCTTCCCGGCCCCTGCCGCCCCTGCCGCCGCCGCCGCCGCTCCCGCCGCCGGAGCTGCCGCCGCTGCCGCAGCTGCCGCTGCAGCAGGAACCGCGCCAGTGGAAGAGGAGGAGGCGGAGCTCACTCCCTCCTTGCCGTCATTGCTGCCGGCGCCGGCGCCGCCACCGGTGCCCTCCTCGGTGACTTTGGAGGAGCTCCTGCGGTCAGCATCGGAGAGGCCAAGGGCGAGGAGCTGCTTCTCCAGCTCCTCCTTGCAGGCGCGCTCGCGGGCGAGCGCCATCTCCGCCTCCTTGCGGTAGCGCTTCTCCTCCTCCAGGCTGCGCACGGTCTCGGCGATGACGTTGCGCTCCTTGGCCACCACGCGCTCCATCACGCCCTGCGCCGACTGCTCCTTCATCCACGCGCGCTCCAGCTGCACCCACCTGTCCTTCTCCTGCTGCAGCACGCGCTCCGCCTCCACCCGCGCGGCGCGCTCCAGCCCCACCAGCTTCTCGCTCTCCGCCAGCGCCTGCTTCGTCTGCGCCTGCTTTGCCAGCGCCTCCTCCAGCTCAGCCTGCCGGCTGTCGCCCTCCCGGAGCGCCGGCAGCAGCTGCGCCCCCCTGCTCGCCTTGTTCGACACCAGCAGCTGCTTCGTGCCTGCCGCCAACGGGTCTGTCCTCAGGGACTCAAAATAGTCCCGTCTCTCGGCCGTGAATGACTTAGCGCGGGAGACAGAGGTAGGCTTTGCAGCTGGCTTTATGCCAGTCAAGGGGGCGGGCCTGCCGGCGCGAACTGCGGACAGGGCCCTTGCCGCGGCAGAGGGAGCCGATGCAGCAGCACCTGGCGCCGCCACCGCACTTCCCCCTTCTCTGGTCCTGCTCGCTTGCAGCTTCTGGATCTCGACCTGTGAGTAAGAGAAAGCAAGCACGAGTCCCAATCGTATGAGTGCCCCCCAAAGTGATGCACAGACGACCGACGACGTGTCCGAGTGTGAACAGATGCAGAGAGCCTTCCAAGTACGATGCCCACAACCGCGTCGCAGCAAAACCAGGGAGGCTGGAGGCACGAGCCCTAGCAGCCCTAGCTCTAGATAAGGACACGGAGCTTGTCAAGTAAACGCGCCGCGTGCACGGGCGCAAGTAGACGTCGCGAATGAAGAAAGTGGTAGGCACCCAGGGCCTTCTTGCTACTTGTCGCAAGCACACACACATCCAGGAACCCGGGGAGGCTTCAAGGAAAAGACACATGACGCACTTAAAGCAGAGAGAGCAACCTGCACCACCTGGCAAGAGCACGGCAAGGCTACCCTGCGGTGCATTCGGCACAGCAGCTGCGTGGACGGGCCAGGCAAACAGAGTGACATGGTAACTAGGGACGCCTTCGCTGCCCCTGAGCAGCTGCAAGCAGCTGCTACCGGCTTGCCCCCCAGCCAGAGGAGGATCAACCACTTAGTGTAGGAAGCATCGCCCAAATACCAAGTTTATGTAGGCCTACGGAGGTGGTTTTGTGCTATGTGACATGAAGGTTAACCTTTCTTTTTTAATTATGCGTCTTACAGCCCTCGGCGCAACCTGGGTCACGAAGACTTGGCGCTACATCATTGAAGTGGCCGCTGTGTGCCTTTGCAATGTGTAGATTTCAGATATGATTGGAGACCCTCCTGCCATAAGCGTATGCATGCACTCGTGCAGAGGCAGGCCCGCGTGCGTGGCTGCACCTGTGGTGCGCATGTGATTGCACGAGCATGCACATCCATGCCGGAGCAGACACACACACTATACACCAACTCAAAATACCAAAGCCACCCAGAGACGGCAGAGAGAATGAGAGGGAGAAAGAGACAGGGGGACCACAGGCAAGGCGAGGGGATTTCGGGGGTTGGGGGTGGATGTGGGGGTGTGGATATGGGTGTGGGTGTGGGGGTGGGGAGGGAGGTGAGGGAAGACACAGACCTGATGCTCGAGGAGCTGTCGGCTCTTGGCCTCCAGAGCCGACCGGGTGGTCTCCAGAGCCTTCTTGCACGTTGCCAGCTCATCACGCGTCTTCGCGGCATCCAGCACGCACTCCAGGTGGACGCGCCGCTTGCTCTCCAGCTCGCCGCGCAGGGCCAGCTCCACCTGGCGCTGCGCCGCGAGCCGCCCGTCGAGCGCGCCCAGCAGCAGCTGCTGCTCCAGCAGCTGCCGCCGTGCGCCCTCGATGCCGCCCAGGAGCGCCTGCACCCTCCGCTGATTGCTCAGCACGTGGGCCTGCGCGTCGACGGCCAGCACCTGCAGCTCCAGCAGCAGCCGCCGCTTGCCCTCCAGCTCAGCCCCAAAACGGTTGCTCTCCGCGCGGTGCTTGTGCGCCTTCTCGAACGCCGCCCCGTGCGCGATCTGGAGCTCCAGGGAGCTCCGCCTGGCGCCCTCGAGGTCCGCGCGCAGGCGCTGGCTGGCGCTCCTCTCGCGGCTGAGCTGCTCCGACGTGCGGAGGAGCTCAAACTTCGCCTCCAGGGCCTCGCGCCGCTGGCCCTCGGCCGCGGCGGCGAGCGCGTGCGCGNCCCCGCTCCGCGATGGAGGCCGCCGCCTCCGCCTTCTCGCGCGCGGCCTGTTCCTGCGCGCACGCGCGCTCCGCCTCTGCGCGCGCGTCGGCCTCGCCGGCGAGCAGCCCCTCGAGCTCCTGCCGCAGCCCACGCTCGTGCGCCAGGGCCTCCTCCGCCAGCTCGCGCCGCGAGCGCTCCTCGTGCAGCGCCTGCTCTGCGCGGCTGCGCTTCTGCCTCTCCTCCGCCACCAGCCTCTCCATGCTCTCCTCCATGCGGTACACCTCCCTCAGCGCCTTCTGCTCCTCCAGCGCACGTCTCGCCGGGCTCATCATCTGCCCGTCGGCACCCAAGGTGCTGCCGCCTACGCCGCTGCCGCCTGTCACAGGGCCTGCAGAGCCCTCACGTCCGGGGCTGCCGGGGCTGCCCCCCTTCCCATTGGCGGCAACAGCACCAGCGTCGGTAGCAGCGGCAGCACCGTTAGCGGCGCCACCGGCACCAGCCTGGCCCTTCTGGAGAGACGCCTCCAGGCTCTCGCGGGCAGCCCTCTCCTCCACCAGCAGGAGCTCTAGCTCCTCGTTGGCCCCCTCCAGGTCCTCCACGGCCTCCTCAAGCTCCTCCAGGCGCACGCGCAGCATCGCAATGTTGTTCTCGGCGGCCGCCACCCTGGTCTGGCTGCGGGCCTGGAGGTCGCGCAGGGCCGCCTCGGCCTCGCTGCGCCGGCGCCGCTCGGCGTGCGCGCCGCGCTCCACCTCGTCGCCCTTGGCCTGCACGCGCGCCAGCAGCGCCTCCGCCGTCTCGCGGAGCTCCCGCTCCACCGCATGCGTCTGCTCCGCGATCCGCCTGTTTGCCTTCTCGCCCTGCCACAGCGCCTGCAGCTCCGCGATGTGCTTCTCCGCGCCCGCCCTCTGCGCCTGCTCCAGGTTCAGCTGCGCCTGCAGCTTCTCCCGCGATGGCACCTTCCCGGCCCCTGCCGCCCCTGCCGCCGCCGCCGCCGCTCCCGCCGCCGGAGCTGCCGCCGCTGCCGCAGCTGCCGCTGCAGCAGGAACCGCGCCAGTGGAAGAGGAGGAGGCGGAGCTCACTCCCTCCTTGCCGTCATTGCTGCCGGCGCCGGCGCCGCCACCGGTGCCCTCCTCGGTGACTTTGGAGGAGCTCCTGCGGTCAGCATCGGAGAGGCCAAGGGCGAGGAGCTGCTTCTCCAGCTCCTCCTTGCAGGCGCGCTCGCGGGCGAGCGCCATCTCCGCCTCCTTGCGGTAGCGCTTCTCCTCCTCCAGGCTGCGCACGGTCTCGGCGATGACGTTGCGCTCCTTGGCCACCACGCGCTCCATCACGCCCTGCGCCGACTGCTCCTTCATCCACGCGCGCTCCAGCTGCACCCACCTGTCCTTCTCCTGCTGCAGCACGCGCTCCGCCTCCACCCGCGCGGCGCGCTCCAGCCCCACCAGCTTCTCGCTCTCCGCCAGCGCCTGCTTCGTCTGCGCCTGCTTTGCCAGCGCCTCCTCCAGCTCAGCCTGCCGGCTGTCGCCCTCCCGGAGCGCCGGCAGCAGCTGCGCCCCCCTGCTCGCCTTGTTCGACACCAGCAGCTGCTTCGTGCCTGCCGCCAACGGGTCTGTCCTCAGGGACTCAAAATAGTCCCGTCTCTCGGCCGTGAATGACTTAGCGCGGGAGACAGAGGTAGGCTTTGCAGCTGGCTTTATGCCAGTCAAGGGGGCGGGCCTGCCGGCGCGAACTGCGGACAGGGCCCTTGCCGCGGCAGAGGGAGCCGATGCAGCAGCACCTGGCGCCGCCACCGCACTTCCCCCTTCTCTGGTCCTGCTCGCTTGCAGCTTCTGGATCTCGACCTGTGAGTAAGAGAAAGCAAGCACGAGTCCCAATCGTATGAGTGCCCCCCAAAGTGATGCACAGACGACCGACGACGTGTCCGAGTGTGAACAGATGCAGAGAGCCTTCCAAGTACGATGCCCACAACCGCGTCGCAGCAAAACCAGGGAGGCTGGAGGCACGAGCCCTAGCAGCCCTAGCTCTAGATAAGGACACGGAGCTTGTCAAGTAAACGCGCCGCGTGCACGGGCGCAAGTAGACGTCGCGAATGAAGAAAGTGGTAGGCACCCAGGGCCTTCTTGCTACTTGTCGCAAGCACACACACATCCAGGAACCCGGGGAGGCTTCAAGGAAAAGACACATGACGCACTTAAAGCAGAGAGAGCAACCTGCACCACCTGGCAAGAGCACGGCAAGGCTACCCTGCGGTGCATTCGGCACAGCAGCTGCGTGGACGGGCCAGGCAAACAGAGTGACATGGTAACTAGGGACGCCTTCGCTGCCCCTGAGCAGCTGCAAGCAGCTGCTACCGGCTTGCCCCCCAGCCAGAGGAGGATCAACCACTTAGTGTAGGAAGCATCGCCCAAATACCAAGTTTATGTAGGCCTACGGAGGTGGTTTTGTGCTATGTGACATGAAGGTTAACCTTTCTTTTTTAATTATGCGTCTTACAGCCCTCGGCGCAACCTGGGTCACGAAGACTTGGCGCTACATCATTGAAGTGGCCGCTGTGTGCCTTTGCAATGTGTAGATTTCAGATATGATTGGAGACCCTCCTGCCATAAGCGTATGCATGCACTCGTGCAGAGGCAGGCCCGCGTGCGTGGCTGCACCTGTGGTGCGCATGTGATTGCACGAGCATGCACATCCATGCCGGAGCAGACACACACACTATACACCAACTCAAAATACCAAAGCCACCCAGAGACGGCAGAGAGAATGAGAGGGAGAAAGAGACAGGGGGACCACAGGCAAGGCGAGGGGATTTCGGGGGTTGGGGGTGGATGTGGGGGTGTGGATATGGGTGTGGGTGTGGGGGTGGGGAGGGAGGTGAGGGAAGACACAGACCTGATGCTCGAGGAGCTGTCGGCTCTTGGCCTCCAGAGCCGACCGGGTGGTCTCCAGAGCCTTCTTGCACGTTGCCAGCTCATCACGCGTCTTCGCGGCATCCAGCACGCACTCCAGGTGGACGCGCCGCTTGCTCTCCAGCTCGCCGCGCAGGGCCAGCTCCACCTGGCGCTGCGCCGCGAGCCGCCCGTCGAGCGCGCCCAGCAGCAGCTGCTGCTCCAGCAGCTGCCGCCGTGCGCCCTCGATGCCGCCCAGGAGCGCCTGCACCCTCCGCTGATTGCTCAGCACGTGGGCCTGCGCGTCGACGGCCAGCACCTGCAGCTCCAGCAGCAGCCGCCGCTTGCCCTCCAGCTCAGCCCCAAAACGGTTGCTCTCCGCGCGGTGCTTGTGCGCCTTCTCGAACGCCGCCCCGTGCGCGATCTGGAGCTCCAGGGAGCTCCGCCTGGCGCCCTCGAGGTCCGCGCGCAGGCGCTGGCTGGCGCTCCTCTCGCGGCTGAGCTGCTCCGACGTGCGGAGGAGCTCAAACTTCGCCTCCAGGGCCTCGCGCCGCTGGCCCTCGGCCGCGGCGGCGAGCGCGTGCGCG
>WELA01012722.1:662000-688489 GCA_009602735.1 Mesotaenium endlicherianum
AGCGCAGCAGCGCCTCCTGGGCGGCGGAGAGCGCGCGTGCCGACTCGAGGAGCGCGCGCCGCTGCGCCTCGGCCGCCGCCGTTGCGGCAAAGCGCGCCTTCTGCTGCGAATCCATGGAGGCGTGCGCCCTCTGGAGCTCGATCCGCAGCTCCAGCACCTGCCGGCGCTGCCCCTCGACGTCGGCGCTCCACGTGGCAGTGCGCTTCTGCACGATGATGGCGCCAGACGTCAGCGCCGAGAGCTCCAGCTGCTGCTCCAGGAGGGCGCGCCGCTTGCCCTCCAAGTCAGCCTGCAGGGCACGGCACCTGTCCTGGGAGCGGAGCGCCACCTGGCGATTATGCGCGAGCTCTAGGCCAAGCTCAAGGTTCAGCCGCCGCCCGCTCTCGAGCGCGGCCAGGAGGGCCGGGCGGTCGCTGTGGCGCCGCTCGCAGTCCTCCTGCAGCCTCCCCACCTCAATCTGCAGCTCCAGCACGCGCCGCCTCTTGCCCTCCAGCTCGCTCAGCAGCAGGCTGTCCCGCCTCTGCTTCTCAACGAGAGCTCCAACCTCCAGCTTTGGCGCCTGCTCCAGCTCCAGCTCACCTGATGAGGTGGCACCATTCAAGGGTTGCGCGGCGGCAGCAGCAACAGCTGGCAGGGAGAAGTCGCGCTTGATAGCTGCGGCTGCATTCACTTCTCGGCTCTGGCTCTGGCCCTGGCCCTGGGCCTGGGATAGCGCCAGCTGGCGCTGCACCTGGAGCAGCTGCATGTGAAGCTCCAGGGCTTCCCTGCTCTTGGTTTCAAGCCTGCCAGCGAGGGCGAGGTGCGCCACCTGGCGCTTGTCCACGTCAGCCCTCAGGCTGCGGATCTCAATCTGCTGCTCGAGCAGGACGCGCCTCTTGCTCTCGAGGTCTGCCAGGAGCTCGCCAGCTGGCACAGCTCTGGGGGGCTTGCCCACGATCCCGCCGTTGACTGCCATCTGCAGCTCCAGGACCTGCCGCCTCTTGCCCTCCAGCTCAGCACGCAGGCCCTCAAAGCCCTCGCGATACTTGACAGCTGTCGCAAGGGCCTTGCCGAGCTCCACCTGGAGCTCCAGCGACGCTCGCAGGCTGCCCTCCAGCTGTGCTTGCGCCACCTGGCGGCCCTTCTGCGCCCTGTCGGCAGCCTCCGCCGCCGTGTTGCACATGAGCTGGAGCTCCAACACCTGGCGCCTCTTGGCCTCCAGCTCAGCAGTCAGGAACAAAACACGCTGCCGTGCGTCGGCTCCTGTTCCTCCCCCGTCTCCGTCGCCGCCCGAGCTTCTCCTCGAGACCTCAATCTGAAGCTCCAGGTTCTCCCTCCTCTTGGACTCGAGATTGGCAGTCAGCGCCTGGATGCTGCTCTTTGCCTTGTTCAGCTGCTCCTGCCCGCGAGCCAACTCCACCTGGTGCTCCAGCAGCTGCCGCCTCTTCCCCTCCACCTCTGCCTGCAGCGCGCTCACATCCTGTGCCTGCGGGGGTGAGGGTGACTGCCCAGCGCCTGACCTGAACACCCTGCTCTCTGCCTGCCCTCCGCTGGTACCCCCTGAGCTCCTTCTCAAGAGCTCCACCTGGAGCTCCAGGACCTCCCTCCTCTTGGACTCGAGCTGAGAAGTGAGCGACTGGATGCTGCCCTTTGCCGCGCTCAGCTCCTCCTGCTTGCGAGCAACCTCTATCTGGCTCTCCAGCAGCAGCCTCCTCTTGCCCTCCACCTCAGCCTGCAAGCCACTGAAGTCCCTGCCAGCTGTCTGCTCCCCGCTGACGCTGACGCTGCCGCCGCCGCCCGAGCTTCTCCTCGAGATCTCAATCTGGAGCTCCAGATTCTCCCTCCTCTTGGATTCAAGATTGGCAGTCAGCCCTTGGATGCTGCTCTTTGCGACACTCAGCTGTTCCTGCCCGCGTGCAACCTCCATCTGGTGCTCCAGCAGCTGCCGCCTCTTTCCTTCAAGCTCTGCCTGCAACGCGCCCACCTCCTTCGGCAGTGGCACAGCAGCAGCACTGAAGCTGATGTCCCTGCTTTTGGTGTGCTCTCCACTAGCACCACCAGAGCTCCTTCTCGAGACTTCCACCTGGAGCTCCAGAACTTCTCGCCTCTTGGACTCAAGCTGAGCGGTGAGCCCTTGGATGGAGCTCTTGGCCAGGCTCAGCTGCTCCTGCCCGCGCGCGACCTCCACCTGGTGCTCCAGCAGCTGCCTCCTCTTGCCCTCCACCTCTGCCTGCAGGGCGCTGACATCCTTGTGCTGTGGCTGTGACGAGCTTGGTCTAAACTCCCGGCTCCCTGTCTGCTGTCCAGTTGCACCACCTGAGCTTCTTCGGGAAAGCTCCACCTGAAGCTCCAAGACCTCCCGCCTCTTGGACTCCAGCCCAGCGCTGAGCCCTTGATTGCTGCTCTTTGCCTTGTTCAGCTCCTCCTGCTTGCGGGCAACCTCCACCTGGTGCTCTAGCAGCTGCCTCCTCTTCGCTTCCACCTCTGCTTGCAACGCGCTGAGATCTCTGCCCTCAGGTTGCTCCTGACTCGCACCCCCTGCGCTTCTCCTCGAGACCTCGATCTGAAGCTCCAGGTTCTCCCTCCTCTTGGATTCGAGCTCGGCCCCCAGCGCCTGGATGCTCTTCTTGGCCAGGCTCAGCTGCTCCTGCCCGCGCGCAACCTCCACCTGGTGCTCCAGCAGCTGCCGCCTCTTGCCCTCCACCTCTGCCTGCAACGCACTCACATATTTCTGCTGTGGCAGGTCAGGACTCGCCTCAAAATCTCTGTTCTTGGTTTGCTCTCCACTAGCACCACCAGAGCTTCGTCTTGAGACTTCAACCTGCAGCTCCAAGACCTCTCGCCGCTTGGACTCAAGCTGAGTGCTGAGCCCTTGAATGCTGCTCTTTGCATCACTCAGCTGCTCCTGCCCCCGCGCAACTTCCACCTGGTGTTCCAGCAGCTGCCTCCTCTTGCTCTCAACCTCTGCCTGCAGGGCGCTCACATCCTTTGCCTGCGGTAGTGGCTGCGCAGCACCTGAGCTGAAGTCTCTGCTCTTTGGCTGCTTGCCACTTGCACCCCCTGAGCTCCTTCTCGAGAGTTCCACCTGAAGCTCCAGGACTTCCCTTCTCTTGGACTCGAGCTCGCCACTCAGCGACTGAACGTTCGTCTTTGCTAAAGTCAGCTGCTCCTGCCCGCGGGCAACTTCCACCTGGTGCTCCAGCAGCTGCCGCCTCTTGCCCTCCACCTCTGCCTGCAGCGCACTCACATCCTGCGCCTGCGGTGGCACGGCGGCACCTGAGTTGAAGTCTCTGCTCTTTGCCTGCTCCCCACTTGCACCAACTGGGCTCCTCCTCGAGACTTCAACTTGCAGCTCAAGCACTTCCCGCCTCTTGGACTCAAGCTGAGCGGTGAGCCCTTGGATGCTGCTCTTTGCCTTGTCTACCTTCTCCTGCTTGCGAGCAACCTCAACCTGGTGCTCCAGCAGCTGCCTCCTCTTGCCCTCTATCTCTGCCTGCAGCCCGCTGATGTCTCTGCCAGCTGTCTGCTCTCCATTCACACCAGCACCCAAACTTCTCCTTGAGACCTCAATCTGAAGCTCCAGATTCTCCCTCCTCTTGGACTCGAGGTTGGCAGTCAGCGCCTGGATGCTGCTCTTTGCAACACTCAGCTGCTCCTGCCCGCGTGCAACTTCCACCTGGTGCTCCAAGAGCTGTCGCCTCTTTCCTTCAAGCTCTGCTTGCAACGCACTCACCTCTTGGGGCTGAGGCAGGGCAGCGCTCAAGCTGAAATCTCGGCTCGGTGCCTGCCCTCCGCTCACACCACCCGCACTTCTCCGCGAGATTTCAATCTGCAGCTCCAGGTTCTGCCTCCTCTTGGACTCGAGTTCGGCGGTGAGCCCTTGGATGGAGCTCTTGGCCAGGCTCAGCTGCTCTTGCTTGCGAGCAACCTCCACCTGGTGTTCCAGCAGCTGTCGCCTCTTACCCTCCACCTCGGCCTGCAGCGCGCTGACATCCTTCTGCTGTGGCAAAGCAGCAGGCGAGGAGTCCATGGATCGCGTGGATGCATCAGCTTCATCTGTCGAGCTTCTGCGTGAAAGCTCAACCTGGAGCTCCAGGACCTCTCGCCGCTTGGATTCAAGCTCGCCGCTCAGCGCCTGGATACTCTTCTTGGCCAGGCTCAGCTGCTCCTGCCCTCGAGCGACCTCCACCTGGTGCTCCAGCAGCTGCCGCCTCTTGCCCTCCAACTCAGCCTGCAAGAAATAGCATTGATCAAATATAGTACTAAACCCTGGCAATATTGCATATGAATATAGAGTGAAGATTAAGAAGAAGACAAATGCCCACCATTTCACCGACATCATCTGACATCTTTCACTTGGGGGGCAAGGGAAGTGCAATCCTGATGATACAGAGTTCACACATATTCAATTCACCCACCCCCACAATGACCTCATGCTTATGGAAGGCAGCAACCACGCGAGAGCATGCATATACCCTCAGAGGCCCTGCTATGAATCCATCGCAAAAGAGTCTAGCCGGAAAAAAGATCTGAGGTGTGGAAACACATTACAATGGCAATTGCGTCCTATTCAATCAATGTGCAATTCGGGTTGCTTCTGACATGTGCTGGGGCTTGAATACAGAAACAGAGAGCTTGCATTGAGGACAAGGGCTACAATCCACTTAGCGGGATATCATGCCTGAGGTGCACATACAGCACATTTATATAGAAATAGACGGGGGGCAACACGATATAGCCGTGAGTACATTTCCTGTGCATGATAAGAGCACAATGGACACTTCACCTCCCTTATTCAGCGAATGCAGCAACTTAAGATGCTGCCACAGGAAATGCTAGAATGGAGCAAGAGCAATCTATGAGAGAAGAAGGCATAGATTAAGTAGCAGCAACATATATAGAGTAGGAAGCTAATAAGGAAAATCAGAAACCCTGCCCCTATTTCCAGACTCTCTCTGCACTTTTCCCTTCGCATTCCCTGTTTCATCCCAAGCCCCCAGCTTCATTTCCATCCCTTTCTCCTCTTGACATGCTGCATGACGTTGACCACATCCGTGACGTTTGCACCATCGTGTCATTCACTTCTCCTCCTCGTAGGATTGCACAGAGCCACACCAGATCACTCACCTCATGTTCTGACAGCAAAGGACTCACCTTAAGATCCCTGCTGTCGCCTTGCTCTCCACTCGCAACGCCCGAAGTTCTCCTGGAGACCTCCACCTGGAGCTCCAAGACCTCGCGCCTCTTAGACTCCAGCTCAGCGCTGAGCCCTTGGATGCTCTTCTTGGCGAGAGTGAGCTGCTCCTGCCCGCGAGAGACCTCCACCTGGTGCTCCAGCAGCTGCCGCCTCTTGCCCTCCACCTCTGCCTGCAGCGCGCTGACATCCTTCGCCTGCGGCACGGAAACAGCTGCACCAGGACTGCTCTCCCTTTGCTCTGCACTCACACCGCCCCCTGAGCTCCTCCTCGAGACCTCAACCTGAAGCTCCAGAACTTCCCTCCTCTTGGACTCAAGCTCGCCACTCAGCACTTGGATGTTCTCCTTTGCAATACTCAGCTGCTCCTGCCCGCGTGACACTTCCACCTGGTGCTCCAGCAGCTGCCTCCTTTTGCCCTCCAACTCAGCCTGCAAAGCACTGACGTCCTTTGATTGTGGCAGTGGCACGGCAGCAGCATTGAAGCCGAAGTCCCTGCTTTGAGTTTGCTCTTTGCTCACGCCCCCCGAGCTCCTCGAGACTTCCACCTGGAGCTCCAAAACTTCCCGCCTCTTAGACTCCAGCTGAGCAGTGAGTCCTTGGATGCTGCTCTTTGCCATGTTTAGCTCCTCCTGCTTGCGAGCAACCTCCACCTGGTGCTCCAGTAGCTGCCTCCTCTTCCCTTCCACCTCTGCTTGCAACGCACCGAAGTCCCTACCTGCTTTCTGCTCGTTACTCACTCCACCTGAGATCCTTCTTGAGACCTCAACCTGCAGCTCGAGGACCTCTCGCCTCTTGGACTCAAGCTCGCCACCTAGCGCCTGTATGCTCTTCTTGGCCAGGCTCAGCTGCTCCTGCCCGCGCGCAACCTCCACCTGGTGCTCCAGCAGCTGCCGCCTCTTGCCCTCTACCTCTGCCTGCAACGCGCTCACATCCTTCTGCTGTGGCTGTGATGAGCTTGAGCTAAACTCCCGGCTCTCTGTCTGCTGTCCACTCCCACCACCTGAGCTTCTTCGGGAAAGCTCCACCTGGAGCTCCAAGACCTCCCGCCTCTTGGACTCCAGCGCAGCG
Source organism: Mesotaenium endlicherianum (assembly GCA_009602735.1). Taxonomy (NCBI): domain Eukaryota; kingdom Viridiplantae; phylum Streptophyta; class Zygnematophyceae; order Zygnematales; family Mesotaeniaceae; genus Mesotaenium; species Mesotaenium endlicherianum. Next base: position 668,245 of record WELA01012722.1, read on the forward strand.
CTGAGCCCTTGGATGCTGCTCTTTGCAACACTCAGCTGCTCCTGCCCGCGCGCGACCTCCACCTGGTGCTCCAGCAGCTGCCGCCTCTTACCCTCCACCTCTGCCTGCAGCACACTCACATCCTTTGCCTGCGGTGGCACGGCGGCACCTGACTTGAAGTCTCTGCTCTCCGTCTGCTCCCCGCTCACGCCCCCTGAGCTCCTTCTCGAGAGCTCCACCTGGAGCTCCAGGACCTCCCTCCTCTTGGACTCGAGCTCGCCACTCAGCGTCTGAACGTTCTTCTTTGCTAAACTTAGTTGCTCCTGCCCGCGGGCAACTTCCATCTGGTGCTCCAACAGCTGCCTCCTCTTGCCCTCCACCTCTGCCTGCAGCGCACTGATATCCTTTGCCTGTGGCACTGGCACAGCAGCACCTGCGCTGAAATCTCTATTTGTCGTCTGCTCTCCACTCGCACCGTTGCCCGAGCTTCTCCTCGAGACCTCGATCTGAAGCTCCAGAATCTCCCGCCTCTTAGACTCCAGTTGGGAGGTGAGCGCTTGGTTGCTGCTCTTGGCCAGGCTCAGCTGCTCCTGCCCGCGCGCAACCTCCACCTGGTGCTCCAGCAGCTGCCGCCTCTTTCCTTCAAGCTCTGCCTGCAAAGCACTGAAGTCTCTGCCAGCTGTCTGCTCCCCGCTGACGCCGCCGCCACCCGAGCTTCTCCTTGAGACCTCAATCTGAAGCTCCAGATTTTCTCTCCTCTTAGATTCGAGATTGGCAGTCAACGCCTGGATGCTCTTCTTGGCAAGAGTGAGCTGCTCCTGCCCGCGCGCAACCTCCACCTGGTGCTCAAGCAGCTGCCGCCTCTTGCCCTCTACCTCAGCCTGCAGGGCACTGGCATCCTTTGCCTGCGGTGGCACGGCGGCACCTAAGCTGAAGTCTCTGCTCTCTGCCTGCTTGCCACTTGCACCCCCTGAGCTCCTTCGAGTGAGTTCCACCTGGAGCTCCAGGACTTCCCTTCTCTTAGACTCCAGTTGGGCGGTGAGCGCTTGGTTGCTGCTCTTGGCCAGGCTCAGCTGCTCCTGCCCACGTGCGACCTCTACCTGGTGCTCCAGGAGCTGCCGCCTCTTGCCCTCCACCTCTGCCTGCAGCGCACTCACATCCTGTGCCTGCGGGGGTGAGGGTGGCTGCACAGCGCTCGACCTGAACTCCCTGCTCTCTGTCTGCCCTCCACTTGCACCCCCTGAGCTCCTTCTCGAGAGTTCCACCTGGAGCTCCAGGACCTCCCTCCTCTTAGACTCGAGCTCGCCAGTCAGCAACTGAATGTTCTCCTTCGCTCCACTCAGCTGCTCCTGCCCGCGGGCAACTTCCATCTGATGCTCCAGCAGCTGCCTCCTCTTGCCCTCCACCTCTGCTTGCAACCCAGAAATCTGTGCTCTCTCTGCAGCAGGTCCAGCAGCAACAAACTCCCGGGCCTCACTCACTGCCGGCCCACTCTGCCCCTCTCCAGTGTCCTCTCGCTGCTGCCGGCCGCTCGTCGCCTGAGACAGCGCCATCTGGAGCTCCAGCAGCGCGCGGCGCTTCGATTCCACCTCGCCGGTCAGCGCCTGCCTCACCTTCTGCGCGACGCTGAGCTGCTCCCGAGCCTGAGCAACCTCCACCTGGTGCTCCAGGAGGAGCCTGCGCTTGCTCTCCAGCTCAGCATATGCATTTGCGTAGGACTGGCGAGACGCCGAGGCCTCGGCGCGCGCGCGCCCCAGCTCCACCTGGTGCTCCAGGAGGAGCCTGCGCCTCGTCTCGGCATCCGCAGATGCGCCATGGTGGAGCTTCTGGAGCCGCACGATCTCGACCACCGAGCGCGCCAGCTCGACCTGGTGCTCCAGCAGGGCGCGCCTCTTGCCCTCCAGCTCAGCGCCAGACTGGCTGAGCTCTCGCTTCAGCCTGCTGACCTCGTCTGACAGCGACTTGCTCTGGACCTGACAGAGGACGCAATCAGAGGCACTTTGAGAGGCAGAATTGCGACAAGTGCCTGATACGCACATGACGTGCATGCATGCATGCATGCGAGGGACCTTATCCCTCCTTACCCCTGGAGTATGAAGCATTTGTATAATGCGTCGTACGAATCCGTCAAAACTTCCATTGCAAGCGAAGCATCGTACAGACACGACAAGGATGACGTAGAAAAACGTGTCCAGGCCCAGGCATGTGATTGTGCATGCATGTCAGTGCCATGGGTGAAGTAGGCACGGATTTGGCACAATAATGATCCTCTAGGTTCTTTCTCTCATTTTCCTTCCAGAAGTTTGTATATTCTTCCCGCATAGCGCGCACGCATGTCCAGCCATCTGAGCGCAGCGATTCGACGGCATTGCGCGCCTCAACCTCACTGAGGCAGTGCAACGATTGCCATGGGCATGAGAGGCGTGCTCCGGAGCTCCAAGCGGCAATGCATGTGGAGGTCCTTGCTTGGGCCCACACACCCGCTGAATACCCGTGCAATTCGCAACTTGTACTTTGCAGATTGCATGCCTGCGGTACCCGCAACCTGTGCCACCTTCTTGCCATGAACCTTAACCATAAAATTTGGCACAACTACCCGAAACCGTCCAATCTACTCTCCACTCCCATGAGCAAGAGCATAGCACACACAAGCACCGCCTGCCAGCTGGCAGCGCGGGACAACCACCGTGGCGCGCACAGGGGGGAGCACCAGAGCGATGCATGCAGAAGGCCCCATGCCAGCTCCGCATGCATCTGCGCTTTAAGTGCACATGAGCTAAGAAGAAAACGCAAAAGGATGACCAGAGAGAGAGAGAGAGAGAGAGAGAGGCAGGGAGAGACACACCTGCGCCTCGAGAAGCTCACGCCTCTTCCCTTCGAGCTGGGCGACGAGCTTGTACGCGTCTCCGGCCTGCGAGACGGCGGCCGCCTCGTTGCTGACAGCCTCCGCAAGGAGGCTGGGGACCGGCTCCCACTTCCTCGCTTCTGTGACAGGCGGCGGGGAGGCGCGCGAGCTCGAGGAGCTGGGGATCGAGGAGGAGGCGAGGAGGCGGGCCTCCAGAAGCTCGCGCCGCTTGCTCTCCAGGTCAGCCTTCAGGGCGTGATCGCTCTTCTGCTTCGCTGTCAGCTGCTCGTGCACGCGCGCCAGCTCCACCTGTGCGCCGCAAGGGGGCCACGGACGAAGGGTGTGGGTCAGGTCGGCGGTGGGGCGTGAGACAAGAGGCAAGGACGAGAGGTAGCAGGCACAAGGACAAGGTGTGACAGTGCACGACTGCAAGTGCATGGTGGAAAAGCCTAGAAAGACAGAAAAGTGGCGACGCGAACAGGAAGAGCAGAGGAGCGGTCAGGCTGGTGGTGGGTCGTGGAGGCAACAGGCAAGGACATGGGAGTATGTGATAGGCATGAGTACATGACAGGAAAGGGTGCCCTTCGATACCAGGGCAGGTGGGTGCTCTGTCGCATGCCTCAGGAAGGAACATGTAGAATTCGTCAGGCGGGTGAGACGTGCGATGAGGGAGGGCACGTGATTGTGGAACATGACATGAAGGAGCAACCACACATGCAAATACAAATAAATTGAGCTTGCAATATGTAAACACATAAACTCGTATATGTGTATTCGTATTGTGAGCTACACGTGTACATTGAGCCATACATGTGCATTGGGTCATACATCATGTACAAGTATGCATGATGATATCGTGTGAGCCACGTGGCAAGCAGGACCCGCCAGCGCTGCACGTGAAAGGCAAAGTTGGGAGGGTGTGCCAGCAGGAATCCCAACCTGAAGCTCAAGCAGCTGCCGCAGCTTGCCTTCCACCTCCGCCTTCAGCCTGCTGTCCCGCTTGTGGAGCTCATCGTTCTCAGTCGACGCCTTGAGGGACCTCTCCCTCTCCTCCTCCAGAGCTGCCAGGAACTGGGCCTTCTCAGCCTCCAGCTTGGCAGCACTCGCATGGGCCTCCTTCAGGGCGCTCTGCAGCTGCGCCAGCTTCCCCTCCACCTCCGTGCGCGCGGCCTGCTCCTTTGCCAGCTGGCGCTTGAGCTCCATGCGCGCGGCAAACTCGTTGGCTAGGGCCGCGTCCGCCTCCGACTTCTTCACCATGGGCTCGGCGGGCTCGGCAGGCGCAGCCGGGGAGGCGGAGGCAGAGGCAGCAGCAGGGGCAGCAGTGGGCATCTCCGACAGCTTTAGCTCTGCCTTCTCGCGCTTGGAGATTTCGCGCGAGAGGGTCTTCTCCAGGTGGGTGCGCATGGTGACAGCCTGCGCCAGCTTCTTTTCGGCGGCGGCTCTGGCGGCCTTCTCCTCCACCAGGTGGTTCTCCGCCAGGTCACGCGCCTTCTTCTCCAGCGCCACCCTCGCAGCCTTCTCCTCCGCCAGCTTCGTTTGCAGCTCCGCCTTCTCCTTCAACAGCTTGGCAGGGTCCTCCCCTGCGGAGGAGATGCCGCCGCTCTGCTTCTCGACAAGCGCTTTTTCCCTGTCAGCAAGCTTGAAGCGAGTCTCCTTCAGAAGCGCCTCCAGCTCAGCGCGAGCAGCTCGCTCCTTGGCAAGGCTCTGTTCCACCTCAGCAGTTGAAGTGCTACCTGCACTGTGGGGCCCTGAGGGACCTGAGCTTCCCCTCCCAGCCTCAGCACCAGCGCCTCCTCTTGCCTGCGCTAGGGCCAGCTCAGCCTCGGCCCGGGCTCGTTGCTCCTTCTTGTAAAGTCTCTCAAACTCCATCCTGGCAAAGTACTCCTTCGCCAGCGCTGTGTCCTCCTGCCCCTTGGAGGAGACGGGGACAGTGTGTGCTTGCTCATACTCTGCAAGCTTTGTCTGAAGCTCGGCTCTGGTGGACTTTTCCTGCCCAAGCTCCCCATCCTTGGCCTTGAGCTTCTCCTCCAGCAGCTGAAGCTGAGCCCAAAGCTGCTGCACCTCACTCTGCAGCTTCTCAGTCTGCTCCTGTGGCTCTGCATCTAGCCCTTCTAATTGAGCCATGAGCTGCTGCATCTCACTCTGCAGAAGCTTCTCATTCTGCTCCTGCGGTCCCCTAGCTAATACATTGCTTGGCGCATAATTCTTGACCGCCTACAAAGGGACGAAACATCGGAAGTGGGAAGTTATGAATACCGTGGCATGCATATTTGAGCACACCCATGCAATACTCACGACAGGCAGTCAAATGCGCCTCTTCCAACCAAAGAAGCGAGCACGGTACGAGTGTCTCACGAGTTATGATGGTTGCAGCTGAGCCAAAAATGTAATCACGGAGAATTTTTTGATTCTCATCAAAAGTTACTCATTCTGCAACTGGCACGATGAAATTCAAATGGGAAAATACTAGAACGCAAGTGCATGCCGATTTCATGAAGACGACGTGTCACTCACCTCCTCTCGCTTCTTCTGGAGCTTCTCTAGACGTGACACGAGAAGCTCCTGCTCCATCTCTTCAAAAAAAAAAAACCTCTCTGCAAGAGCCTCAGAATCTTGGCGTATGCTAGGTGGTCATAGAAACTCTTGCGGCTCTTCCTACACAGTATACAAACCTAGTTAGTGGTTGCTCAACGATATTGCAGGTCAAGAATGGTCAAGGACACACCATTTCGTCCAATTGCCATCATCAGTAAAGCTTCAGGCATGTCCTCTTATCTTCTCTGGTGTCTTCTACATTTATCTGACCCGCTGCTGCTACTGAAGTGCTGGAAGTCAACCGAGCGACTCCGTCGCTGGGCGATTCGCTGCTGCAACTCGCATCGACCAGTATCGACAGAATCTTTTAGTTTGACCCGTTATCTGCGGCCCATGTCAGGAGTAACCCCCCAATGTGCCCCTATGTGATAATGGAAAAGCATGATACATTTGTCAAGCTCAGTCAAACATACTGCCCTCGTCAAAGCATGGCGCGTCTCATGGTGCGTCGCCACGCGTGCGAGAATGAGCAATCAGGCGCGATGGGCAGCAAAGCGCATCGCTCTCACGGACACTCACGGACGGGCGCCCCTCACCAGCTTCCAGATTTTTATTCAGCCGACCAAGTCGGTTCTTCGCAGTTTTCATACAACCAACGACAATGACTCTGGGTTCCCTTCCACACTGTAAACCTGCTGGAAACCACTGGAAACATGCCTGCCGATTGACGAACTCCTGACGCTCTGAGCCAGTTGGAGCTGGTTGGAGCTAGAAGCTGGCGCTCATCCCTCTTATTGATCTAGTCAGCGGTGACTAGTTCTACAGAAAATCCATTTGTTGCGATATCACTTAGAGAGAATTACAAAACTACCCCTCCCAGCTTTAATAATTACAAAATCTACCCCTGTTTTCAAACTAATTACAAAACTACCCCTCGCGCATGTAAATGGCGTCCACCTTACACGAACAAATGACGTGCCACGAATTCGCACGAAACCCCACCTGACACTCCCTTTTCTCTTTCGTTTGCAACTGGTTTCAGAAATCTGCCATAACCACACTTTTAACTGACCCACCATCACGAAACAAAGTGCCCAACGACGCCAAAAAATTGGTCCCTCTTATTTTTTTCACCTATTTCTTGCGTCTTCATTTTCTAAACCCTGTATGTTCGTTCACAGACTATATTCATCTCATTCCCTGCTATTTCGCATAGCAACGGAGTCACAACAAGCTAAGTGTAGAGGCCTAGCAAAGGGGTTAGTATCTAATGGCACATTGCTGTTGAGGATGCTTCTGGCTATTTCTTCCTCTTTCTAAGCATGCCGCGCCGTTTCTAACTGCGCATCCATGGGAACTGAAGGACATTAGTTACACTCGTGTCTGGGTGGAGAAAGAATGCAGAGGTAGTATGCAAGTTCACCCCCTTACCTCCATCCACCTACATATATTCAGCATAAGAAGTATCTTGTTGGCCTTGGGTTTGCATCCTTTTTCTGCTAATTTTGGTAAGCACTGTGTATACAAGGAGAGGCATTTTACTTCCTTGTTTGTGTACCATAACGACAAAAGAGTTTAATAAAGGCAGAGAGCGAGGTAGCGAGAAGAGAGTGCGCCCAAAATTTGGCGTTTGTGGGCAGTGTGGACGTGATGGTGGGTCAGTTAAAAGTGTGGTTATGGCAGATTTCTGAAACCAGTTGCAAACGAAAGAGGAAAGGGAGTGTCAGGTGGGGTTTCGTGCGAATTCGTGTGGCACGTCATTTGTTCGTGTAAGGTCTACGTGGACGCCATTTACATGCGCGAGGGGTAGTTTTGTAATTAGTTTGAAAACAGGGGTAGATTTTGTAATTATGAAAGTTGGGAGGGGTAGTTTTGTAATTCTCCCTCACTTATTATGTGAGTGATAAACACAGAGTGCACGAGGCTTAGTTGCCTGCACCTATTCTTTACATCGTGATGTCTTTGGGATGATTAGTCGTTGCTTGGCTTGCGAAAATTTGTCTCCACTTAGTGGCATAAGGGAGAGCGGGTGTATGCCCGAACTATATCGTAACCGCGTATGAAAATATTTGCCATTTCAATTTCTCTCAGCGGGCACCGTCAATGCCGGCTTATACTAAGGCAATCGAGTGCACTGCCTATTGCAGGTCTGACATGCCCATCAGTCATCTAAATTGTCTCGGTTGCCCCAATAGCATATATACAAATGTGTCTGTATATATATTTATGTATATCTGTGAGTATTGGTCCTTTTATTTCTGGGCTAATAATAATGGATTGCTGGTCAACTATCGAGGACTAGCTTAATTTAGAAGCATTTTAGAGGGCGCATGAGCCTGTGGGGCACGAGATGCCAGTCGACACATACATTTTGAGGATTCATTAGTGGCAAAGTCGAATATGCAGAAGATCACTATTTTTGCATGTGTGTGTGTATGTGTGCGCATGCCCACATGCGCACATAAATGTGGGAATGCACCCATATGCATATAGGTCTTGAAGCATTTATGCACATACTGCATGTCTCTGTGTTGGTGGGGGGGGGCGAGGTGTAAGGCTCCCTGTACCAACATGTACCCTAATTTTTAAAGCTCCATCCATGGTGGTGCATGGTGTGCAGTTGTGGCTACTGCTGCAAGTGGGAGTGGGGCATAGGGCTGCCAGGAAAGTACTACCTGGCACTGTCGCCGTCGCTGCTCTTCCTGCAGCTCAAGAAGCGTAAGCTGTCCAAGGGCAGGGGGGTCGTGCCCTCGCAGCTTCCCTTGCTGGCTAAGTTTGTGTCGCTTCCCTCCCCGAGCCACCTCACCAACTTCCCAAACCCCCCCCCCCCTTCCCCTTTTCGCACTTGCAAGCTGGGTAGCTCTTTCGTGTCCCTCTCTCGCTCTCGCTCTCCCTCTCGCTCTCCCTCTCCTCCCTCCCTCCCTCCCTCCCTCCCTCCCTATCTATCTTCTCTATCTCACTTTCCTCTTTTTGTGTTCGACAAAAACTGTTGCATTGCATAGCATTGCACATGCGCACTGCGTGTAAATGCACGTCCACTCCTTTGCTCCCAAATAGGAGAGGGAGCGCAGCTTAATGAGGACAATTGTGTATGGGCTGAGTGGGTAGGTTGAAAGGCACGAGAAAGTGGTCGATTGATTGTGGAGAAGCTTCGCTCGCTTGTCCACAACGGTCATATTCAGGATCATTGTCGGGTCCCCGCAACGTTACTTTCTCATTCTCGCTCGGGGCACGACAGCATTCGGGTGGTGGAGGAAGACTGCTTCCGATTCCGACACAGAAGTTGGCATGGCCGAGTGGTGCAGCAGAACCCATCAAAACGTCTGGGGGTGAAAGAATGGCAGCGTGAGCTGCGCGTGAGCTTGTGTCTGTCATGCAGCCATCAGCACTGGTGGGAGATGTATAGAAGTGGGGGGCAGAGCCGGCAGTAGGTGGGAGATGTGTGATCGTAAGTTGGCGGTGTATGACAGTGGGTGGGAGATTAGATGTTTAGGGTGGGAGATATAGAGAACACTGGGCGGGGGATGCATATCCAGGGGCTAGGGTTAGGGCTAGGTTCAGGGCTAGGGTTAGGCCTAGGGTTCGGGCTAGGGAGCTATGCTAGGGGGTGAGGGAATCGCTTATAAGTTGTTGGGTGGTAGAAATTACAGTGGGTGGGAGGGCAGGTGACATAGAGGCGGGAACAGTTGTCAGTGGGGGGTAGGTTTACAACTGTGGGTGGGTGATGTATAGTGCGTGGGAAGATGTATGACTGCGGTTGGAAGACGATTATATCAGCGGGGTCAGGGGGTGGTAGATACTGCGATTGGTTATAGATGTACGTAACGTGCGTGCAGAAAATACACGATGCGAGATATACATTACAGTGGATCGCAAGGTCGCCAGTGGGTGCGAAGATCAGCAGGGCGGGGGAGATACTCCCGGGAGGGCCAGCTACTGCAGTGGCTGGGAGATTTGTAACTGTGGGGCGATGCGGGGAGATGTGGGGGGTAGAAATCTAGCAGCAAGTAGAACACGGACAACCAGGGGGTCAATAGGTAACAAGGGGGAAGAGCAAGGACAGGGGAGGGGGGGGGGCGCAAGAGTGTTTTGGGTTTCGGGTTTCGGGTTAACTCCTAACCTTGAAGCACGAGTGTGCGCAGGTACTGGACGGACACGACGCTTCTGGGGGACCACTACCAGGGCCTCACTGCCAATGGCAGGTACCCCGGGCAGGTATGCTCACACCCTTTACAACTCACAGCTCAGGGAGCGGGAGCATGATGTGCTTTGCGCGGGCTGCTCTCAGTAACTCCTAGTAAGAGGAACATGATGCACGGGTCCAGCTGTCAGAAGGTGGTTACACGCGAGGGGGCTGGGCATGCTGCTGAAAGCCACATAGTATTGAAATGGTGACCTTGGTAGGAAAGTGAATTTTGTGTACCCTTACCGTTGCTCTACCTGTGTGTATTTATTTACGTGTGCGCTTTCATTTGTACGTGTGAAAGTAGAAGTAGGCTCGTAGGCCAGCGACACCTGTGCATGTGTGAGCGAGTGCGTATGAGTGCGCGTGTAAGTGTGTCTGCGGTCTCGCTCTCGCGCTCGCACGTGCGTGCGTGTGTGAGTGTGTGTGAGTACGCGTTTGTGTGCGTGCATGCGTGTGCGTGCGTGTGAATAAACACGGTATGTGTCTGTACACGCGTCAAGGGGGCATGCATTCAGAACGATCTTGTCAACGATTTTAAACCCTAGCGGCTCAAAGGTAAGCAGCCGCCCTTGGAATCCTAGCCCGCCTCATGCATGTGTGTGGGTGAGATGCACCATTTACCGCCTACCTTCCCAAAAAAAAAATGTAAAAAGAAAAATTGAGCCAAAGGGGTGGGTGAAGGCAAAAGGAAACGCCACCCCTCTCCCGTGGTGCTCCCGCTGCCCCGTTCTTATTTGTCGAGCCCCCCCTTGCCCGCCTCTGACTCCCCTGCCCCTGTGCAAGCGTGCAGTCGCGGCCCGGCCTGTTCTCTGCCCTGAGCCTGCGCCGCCCCGAGAAGATCCCCGGGCGGCTGCTGCTCTTCCCGTGGCGCCTGCTGGCGCGACCTGGGACCATTGCTGCCGATACGCGCTTCTATCCCTTCGGCACCAAAATGTACATCCCCGGATACGGCTGGGGCGTGGTACGCATTTTCACACCCACTCTGTCACGTTCAACCGCCCACGTGCCCCAACGCCCGCACGGCCCACGCGCACAGGCCCAAGGGCCCGCGCGCCGATGACTCCTGTTCGCCCCTCTCTGCTGCATAGATCTCTCAATCAAGACCCCTTTATGAGCCCTATACGAGCCCTATATGAGCTCTATACGAGCCCTATATGAGCCCTATATGAGCCCCATGTGTGCCCTAATTCCCTCAAGATGTCCATTCTCAGGTATGCCTTCATGGGGCGTAGCACGCGCGTCCACATGGGCACGTCCACACGCACTGTCGTCGGAGCTCTCGCACAACACCCCCACGCCCATACGACACTCTTTCTCTTGTGAAAGCTTCATTTGTTCCCCCTACGCCCCTTTGGCTCCCCACCCCCCCTTCCCCCCCAGGGCGCCCGGGAGCCCTGATTGCAGCAAGTGATGCACCCTGGCATGGACTACATACGCGCACCAGCCACTCGATGCTGGGCGCATGTGGCTGGGGCGTGGGACGTCTTTGACCTTGCACGCACTTTCACGCGCCATCTGAGGTTCACCAGTTCCTGCCAGGTGTCGATCCCTGCAACGCTGAACCTCACTAACCTAGTTCCAGCCGGACCACCCGAAACCCCCGGAAGGGATCTTGAACCCCACCGGGCAGGCCTTCAGTTCTGCAGCCTGTGCTCTGAGCGCGCATAGCCCACGCACACGCCCCCCGTACTCGAAAAACCTCGTGCCTGCCCCTCTTCAAGCTGCGGCGGCACGCCCATAACTGACGCACGCACGCGCACAAGCGCGCGCGTGCGTGCCTCTTAACGCGAGCAGCTCGCTAGTGCCGTATCCAATAGGTGTGCTCCTCAGCCCATACTCTTCAATATATATACGTGTATATGCGCTGGCAGGTTTCGTGGCTCTCGGTGTCGACTCTGTTTGCGCCCTCGTAAGCGTGTGCTTGCCCAGCTTGTGCCAAGGCAAGCAAGGAGAGGATCTTTATCACGAGCTTTGCAGGCACGTGACCCCGGGCGCACATGTACGGAATCGAACGTCCGGTTCGTGAACAGTCGCTTTTGGTTGATGGCTCGCGCGGCGCGCACAGGGGGGTGGGGCGAGAGCAAGCGGATGATCAGATGTCAAGGAGGCGCCGTCACGTGCACGTGCAAACACACACGCTCTGTGCACACCACCCTCCCTTCCCCCCCCTCCCCCTCCCACATAAATACGTACATGCACACGCATGTCTTCGCACATATACATTTTCTCCTTCCTACGTTCATCCATGCAAATACACGCGTGCACGCACACACGTGCACGCACGCACACACTGTGTTAGCTCAAACTTATCCCCTTTTTCCATGTATCAATCTCTCGAGCTTGCTCTGTGGCGGGAATTACACGTGGGGGGGGGGGCAAGCAGGTGGAGGATAGGGGATCAGCCATAAAGGGGCCCACGCGCGTCGACCTGTACCATCACTCTCACCACAATGCCCTCCAGTGGGGCCGGCGCACAACCAAGGTTGGCTTTCTAGGCTTCAATGCCGGTCAGGGGCCGGTCAAAGGCTGGTCAACTGTTCGTCTCGTGGCTTGGAACCATATGGCCATTTCGTTTTCGTTGGCCCTAGGTCGGGTGCCGAGCCCGTCCTGTGTGTGCCGGGAATAGAGTTGCTTGCTCCTTCTTCACTGTGCATGGCTCTGGTGTCAAGTGCCTGGTCAAATGCAGTTGACCTTTGGTCAACGGCAGGTCAAACTCGCTTGCTTTGATCTGCTGGTTTTGTGGTGTGCGCGACCGCTGAGGACTTTGGACATAGAGTAAACAATTTGGTAAATCGAATCAGGGCTTGGGTTGTACGAGGCATGACCTTGGGCAAAGAGGGGGTTGCTCTTAAGACCGAGGTGTTGTGTGGCTGAGTTTTGATGCACCTCATTCCCGCAGTCGCAATATCGTCGAAAAGAATGTTCTCGTGCTTCTTTCGCGGGGGTTGGATGCTTGATTCTGCCGTGCAGGTGCTAGTTATCTTGCCCGGTCAGAGTACGGTCGACCTTATGCAGGTTCCGGCTCCTGTGAAGGCCATCTGCAAAGGCGCTGTGTGGCTCAAACGCCTCTTCTTCTGACTTGAGGATAGGCAATCAAGGGTGTGCCTGCTCTCAAGTGTAGCTATGACAAGCTCCAGACATGTGCGGGGCATGCTCCAGGCTTTGGAGTTTGCAGCCTCTTCCCGTGCCGTCGCTTTAGTCTTTTTTGTCTACTTCCTTGGCATACCTTATAGGGATATAAATTTGTCTTGGTGTGTTTGGAAGTTATATTGGAGCTTGCAATCGTAACTAGGGCATTTGGCTGAAGACTGCTAGGTTTTGAGCTTCGGTCTACCCCAATATTTGGTGTACCAGTTCGCCTTTAGGGAGTCTTGTTGTGGTAAGACGGAATAAAAAGCGTATTGTTGCGAGAGATTCAATAGCTTGCTTCAAGGCTTTGGCTGTCCAGGTCCAACGACCAACATGCACCTGGTTTTGAAACGAATATGTAATTAGGTCTAATTTTGCTTGACTCAAAGAGGAGTTCCTTTGGAGACCTACAATTTTTGAAAGAATTTTTGAAGACATTCGTTGCAACATAAGGCCGCTATCACGACGTCATGACATGAAGATGCACTTGAATTGAGCAATTGTAGAAGCTGTACTTGATCAGATCCTGTGCGCAAGATCTGAATATGCCTGATCCTTTGTCATCCACGATGTTATGGATTTAAAAGGGCACAGAAGTGCTTGTGTGCCTACATGTAATGCACGTAATAGCTTGCACAAGGACATGTATAATTGTGCACGTGCTTTTGAGTCTTCTTGTCAATAATCAAGAAATTGGCTTATATTTGTACGTTATTTCAGCTTAAAGAATGACATGGACTAGCTTAGAGAAAACTCGTAAATTAAGCTTTGAACTATGACTACCTCTAGTTGGATATATCAATGGAAGCCACATTGCTGCACATGCCCACACCATGAAAATGTGCAAGTGCATCGATTGACAAAAACTCATTTTCTGTTTGTTAATGATATTGGAAGGCTCAATTAAGACCTGTCGCTTTAAGTGGACGAAGACAGGGTTTTTCGTGGTTAATCGCCTTCGATGGGGACAGGCACGGCCAACTCGGCAGGACACTCGCAGCGTGTGGTAAATTTGTGCTGCTAAAATTTACCCAGTCGATTTGACGTTTTGACACTCTCGAACTGACGGTTGCTGTAGTCTGACGTCCCTAGACGACAAGTTCTTGAAATTTAACGTCAACAGATGGAATGAAAATGCAGGGAAGTCACAGTCGCGTGACATGCGCATGTCCCTGTCATATTTGTAGGACTAATCATCTCGCACCACACGTACTCTGCGCTAACACGTCAGGGGAGAACGCTAGGAATCTCGTCATAAACATTAAACAGTCGACATTAATGAGCTCTCCAGATAATTCAGTTCAGGGCTTCTATCCCTATGGTGGATGTTAAAGCACTATCTATACTCTAGATTTTTCTTTAGCACCTATGAAATCCAACTGACATGAATTATAGGAGGCCTAGTTTTAGTCTGGGGAGCTACTACTCGTCTTTTACTTTGCGGGAACAGCCACTTAGCAGTTCTGACGGTAGTGAAGTTGCGACAGCAGCGGGGTTGCCCAATGGGCCCCCCATATCCTTCATAAGTTGGTCACCAGTGCTCCAATAGGTTTTATAATGCTCGTCATTCTTTCAGTTGCCAAAGGCTACAGATTAGTGTACAAGCAAATACTGGGACTCAGATGCATGCTTGTGGAGATTCTTCATGCAAGCCAGTCCTTCGTACAAAGACACATGGGCACTCCCCACGATGTAGAACGGGCCGGATTTGAACATCAGCACGAGCAAAACGACTCAGGATCTGCTGTACTGGAAGAAGAAGCAGCCTTGTACGAGGGACCAGCACTGGATCACGAACAAATCCCTCTCGAGAGCCCCCCCTGGAGCTCCCTTAGGGGTAATCTACGTAGAGGTGTGAGGCACCATCTGCTCATGATACAGTACAGGTGTCGAAATTTAGTGCCAGATTGGTTCCACGAGTCTATCGCCGTCAGCTTCACTGTGGCTGCGGTGTCACTCATTCTGGCCATGGCTTTTCTCAACGCAATTGCAATTCCTCTGAGGTGAGTGACGTCTTCCTTGTTCTGCCATGTGTAATAGTATTCTGTTCTAGCCTGCAACCAACACTAGCTCCCAAGAGTAAATTCGAACCCTGCCCCACTCAACATTGAACAGCTTCAAGCTTGCTGTAAGTTCGTTACTTCGTGTTCGGTAGCAGGGGGGTGAGAAGAAAGAAACAATGTTCACTCGTGTGGGTACTCTAGTTTCACTATCAATCTCCCATGGGAGCTGGTATGTTGCATAATGTAGCATGCCCCATGCGAATGGTCTTCAAAATCTCTACAAAAGAAGAGAATAGCAAGCTCTGCAACATTCCCCACTATCTCCAGTGAATGTCATCTGCTCAGTTGGGAGGTTCAAGCGAGATCATTGCAAGCCACTAGGAAAAGTCAAGGAGGGAATGTCTCTTCCGACTTCCGACTGAAGTCTGTCTCCTGCATGGATTACAGGCTTCTGCAACATAAGTATACTAACAGTTTCACTCTGCAAGAACACCAGCAATGGACGATGCACTCAGACGACTTGCACATGCACATTTTCATCTTGTCTTTGATTACATGGAGATGACATAAGAATGTCCATGCATTATCCGTACAATATTTAAACTGACCATCACCGGACAGGTACGTATATCTCTCAGCACGTACACACATGTGCACATATATGCACACATGTATATAAAAATCTACATATATACACCTAGAGGTGTCTATGTGGCACATAGGGACATATTCTCTACTGTAATATTAAGATGTGTGCATATCTATGTACGTCTGTGGGAGCAGACCTGGGATGTCCAGAGACCTGAGGACGCCGTCTTTCGGCGGTGCCAGTCACCAGTGGGAGAAGGCTGCTCGCCTGTGTCCAGAGTGTGTGATGCTTCGAATGGAGCCTCCGGGGGACGGCGTCATGGTGGTCACGCAACTCGACGTCGGCATGTACGGGATGGAGCTCTTTGTCTCCTACCTTATCTCGGCCATGGTGGTGGCCTTCTCCATGTTCCTCATTCATTTCTCCCGATAGATTGCCATGGTGCCGCCATTCTTACCGGGGCTCCGACCTCCTCGGTCTTTCTGGCGCCTGCGTGGCCGGCCGGTCCTTAGATAGGTTTCCGGGGGGCGAGACTGGAGGCATGCGTGCACAAATCGTGGAGGCTCGCGTGTACTAGTCAATAAGAAATAGCAGAGGGACTACATGAGAGTAGGCAATCTGCTATTGAGGAAATAAAAGTGCACAAGCAGAGCCCCGGTCAATTTGAGGCCTCTTTCTGGTCCTCATTCAATACTCTTGATTGATAGCAGTAGGTTCCATTCTGTGCACGACTTGCTGGGCCCAAATTGGCCCGATGTGGCCCAGGCCCCCCAAGTTGGCCTGATGTGGCCCGTTTTAGATTTGAAGTAGCTAAGGGTTTCCGACCTGAAGGGGAAGTTGGGGCTTGAGGCAAGAGGATGGCAACAAACTTGTGAGAGTGACAGCTGCCGCAGATTTTCAGAAGTTTGCTACTCTTTCTGATGGAATTAGCGCGCTTGTGACCAAACTCGCTGGCCCTTTTCGAACAAACTTCTACATACACCAACCTCCTTCTGATGATATCGCTGGAGATTCCCTCCAGTCAAAGTGATTTCAACATACATATATATATACATATATATATATATATATATATATATATATATATATGTTTATGTGTATGTGTACTCTTTAGCATAGTTCCCCCTCCACATCCTTCACATATCAATCTTTGAATCATCGCCAGCTGAACCGAGGCTTTTCTGCTTGTTGATTTTACAACACTTGAAGGGCGCAAAACTCCTTTTCAGTGACCCCTTCTGTTTTGCCTGCTCAATATCACTGCCGAAATTTGAAGCTGGTGTGTACGCTTTCCCACTTTGAAACTTACAATACGCCACGAGATGGCGCGTGCGTGCAATTGTGCTTTGGTGAGCGTGGTCCTAAATTGCACGGCGGCAACGTCACCAATCATTTTGTTCATTGAGAAGTATACAGAACGAAGAAGCACGCCAGAGGTACTCCTTATCATCATTTCTTGATCAAAATCAAACTGGCTGCAGAGTGCCCATGAGGGGGCAGGGTCATCCCACCACCTGATCATGAACAGAGTCTGTACCCTCAACGCTGCGAGCACATGTGCAAAACTGAAAATCAGCAGTACCAGTTGCACACTGAGTACACATTGAGTACTTCAACGTGCACGGAGAAGGTACAAAAGCACACTTGCAACACATCTGCCTCTCTTTTCATGTGAATCCAGAAAGCTCTTTACTTAACCGCATACCCCAAAGTCATTACCGGCAGCAACTCACACGCATGCACTATGCTCCTCCGCGAGCTGGCTCACATCACTAGGCTCTCTCTGCCTCTGCAAGCTGGCCGCAGGACAAGCGTGCAACTGTGTCACTGCAACAAAGTAGCGAGCGAGCGAGTGAGCTCGCTCCACCGCTAACTAGCCGGCCCCACATCGCACGTCGATTACGCGTGTGGGAACCAAGGGCCCAGATTGGCCGGCATCATCATCTGGGGCCCGTTTGTCAGCCCGTGTGGGGAGGAGGCGAGGCCATTGGGCAGCCCCTGGGCCATCTCCATTTGTGCATTGCCAAGCGGCACATTGCCATGTGGCGCGTGGTACATGCCCACGCCCACGTCCATGCTCATGCCCATGCTCATATTCATGCCCCCAGGAGAGGCCCCTGGAGCACCTCCGGGACCCAGGGGACCGTTTGACGCAGTGCCATTGGGCATCGCCCCCGGGTGGCGGTGGTTGCCGCCGGCGGCGCCGCCGCCAGGTGGCAGCTGGTCAAAGTTGATGGAGCGACGCGATGGCGGGCCGACGCCGCCGCCGCTGCCACCGTTGACAGCCAGGCTCTTGGCCCCGCCCTGGGCCCCGCCACGTGTCGCCCCTCCGGGCTGCCCCTGGCTCTGGCCCTGGCCCTGGCCCTGGCCTTGGCCCTGGGCGTGGTTCTGGCTCTGGGCGGGGGCGTGGCTCTGACTTGGAGCAGCGTGAGTCTGGCTGCTATTGGGCGTCCCGCCGCCGCCATTGCCGCCGCCGCCGCTGCCGCTGTTGGGTGCTCGGCCGCCGCCGCCGCCGCTGCCGCCGCCACCCCGGTGGCTTCGGTCGTGGAGGGAGCCCCCGGGGGACTTGCTGCGGCTGTGGCCGTGCATGCTGCTGCCCTGCGGGATGACAATGGAGAGTGCGTCCGACAGGCGCGTGAAGGAGGAGGAACTCCCGCCGCCTCCCCGAGAGGGGCGGCGGTGCACGGTGGCGTCGAGCGAGGGGTCGTTGCTGCTCTCCAGCCACTCGCGCTCGAGGTCGGCGGCCGACACGGGCGCGGCGGTGGTGGCGATGCGCAGGCAGCTCTGCGAGCGCCAGATGGCAAATGACAGGGGCCATAGGCCTGCCACCGTCCCGGCCATCTTGTGGAACATCACCTGAAGCAGCTACAAAACATCTCAGAGTCTTTTCAGTACAAGTTCTTCTTGTTCGACGTTTCTCTCCAGGCTTATTTCTGAAGACAACCCAGACGTTTTACTTCTCTGCTATCGTCGTTCTTACGTCAGTAAGTGAATGCGGCATTGGCGTGCTTGGATGCTGTAAGGCAATGAAGGCACTCCCGTTGGCAAACAATGTTCGGCATGATACATATATTCCTTCGGCAACCAAGCAGCCAGCCAGCAGGCAACAGTTGACTCAGCCCCCCCAAGTGGCGCACGTACGCCGAAGGCGCTCATCGAGCAGTGTCTCGACAGATGAGCCCAAACATTTGAGACGTAGCAGCAGCGGCAGCACATGCAGGCCACGCAAGTACCAGACAAATCAGCACGTCAAGCTGTGGTTCCCCTGCCCCTCTGCACCCCCCGTAGGCCCCCGGTGGCGGTCACGCTTCCCTCTTAAGAAGGCCCCTCCCACTCTTTCCCTTAGCTTGCTGGCCGGCTGGCTGACCTGGAAGGCGAGCAGGCGCTCGAGCGAGAGGAATCGGTTCTCGCAGAGCTCCTCCAGCGGGGACTGCGAGTCCAGAAGGCGCTGCACGTCCAGCTCCAGTGCGCTCAGGATCGCGTTTCGCGTGGCCGGGTTGTCGGACTCCGCCTCCACGATCTCCGACGTGCCGTGCGCCAGCATGGACAGCTGCACAAGCAGCAGCAAGCACTCAGCACATGCCCACGTCCGACACCATCTTGCTCAGGCCGGGTGGCGCCCTTGCAGCGAGCCCTGTGCAGCACAGCTCGCCAGCCGGTTGGCCGGCCGCCTCGCTGGCTGGCGGGAGGCAAAGACCGGAAGGGTGCAGGTGCCACACTTTGACGGCAGCGGCCTAAGGTACACGACACAAGCACGCGCACCATTTCTGTTGATCGCATACAAAGAGTGCCACACGAGAACGCGAGGCAGGGACTGCAAAAGCATAATCCACGTGGCCGTTAGAGACACATGATCCGTATGCAAATATAGAGTGACTTGATGAACTGCAGAAGTCACAGAAGAAGTCCTCAAGCACGCGGGGTCACTACTGCGTTGGTGCCGGAAGCGGAGCTGACGTAAACCGCTTCCATCAAAGAATCTTGAGCCTCACGGGGCGGCACGCAGCTTGGAACGTACTCAGCAGATCTCCCTGGCGCGTGTTGCACCCCTGTGCCACCCATGTGCCCCTAACAGGTAATGCTGTACCTGTGTGCTCAAGGGGGCCTTGCCCCACTCATCTGGTACAGGGAGGGGGACTACTTTGCAGACCACACAATGATATCCTAGACGGCAGGCGTTGGTGGGAGGGCGTCTCAAGCGGCAGTTTGTGCATGCAGGCGTTACTGTGGCAGATGGCAAGTGCTATGGGAGGTGAGCTATGTACTCCCGTTTTTGGGCAGAACTTGCGTGCAGAGGTGGAGAGACGATAGTGCCAGCTGTGTTGGGAGGGTAGGAGCGGGTTCCACAATCGCAACGTCTTCACCTTCTTTGGCACCACTCAGTATGCAATCAGTGGTGCACACAGCTTTCGAAGGGCCGTGCAAAGAACAGAAGAAGGAAGAGAGGAGAAAACAAAGGGGAGGAGCTTTTACGCCGAGACGACGCGCGCGCTGCACGCTGCCCTCCGCGCACAGGTGGAGGCCCACCACCTGGGAGTCCAGCTCGTCGAATGCATTGTGACCCTTGCCAGCTGTCACCGCATGCTGCCTGCTTGCCATCCGCTTCAGCTGCTCGCCGCCCGCCGCAGCCACAAAGCCCAACAAAGAAAGTACAGGTCGCGGCACCGGATGAACATGTCAAGATCCGAAAGTCGGTCGGAAGAGGCTCGCATGCTCCTCAATTAGCCTGCCGCCCTCTGCTCGCATTGCTCGTACTGCTGCAGAGCTTTCCCGCTGCTGGGCCTTGGGGAGCGTGCAGCGCAAAAAAGCACACTTGGAGCCCCACGCCACGCGGCCTGAGCCCTATGCCGCCGCTTGAGCAGCCACCACGTGTGCCTACTTACATGAGGAACGCTTGTGACACACACACAGAGAGAGAGAGAGAGAGAGAGAGAGAGAGAGAGAGAGAGAGAGAGAGAGAGAGAGAGAGAGAGAGAGAG
>WELA01012722.1:750794-772142 GCA_009602735.1 Mesotaenium endlicherianum
GGGGGGGGGGGATACATCGGGGCTGCGTGTGGCACCGCAAGAACATACATCCACCCAGGAGACAAGGAACGCCAGCACTCTCCACGATTCGTATGCCACTGAGAGCAGAGGCTGCACTTCACCACGTGTGAAGAGGAGACCCACGTAGGGGGCCCCCACATCCCGCATATACTTTTGGCTCTTGCGCAAGCTCCCTCCACGGGGCAAATGTGCAAATTCCAAAAAATCAGTGCCAGCCCCCGTCGCAGCCCCTTTTCACGCGGTGGAAGGAGCCCTTGTGCTGACGCCGCCCCCGGGAAGCCAGCTAACCAGCCAGCCTGAGGGGATTAACACGGAGCTGACCCGGAGTTGACTCGGGGTTGACTCTGGCTGGCCCGCGCACGTACCGGCTGCAGGAAGTACACCTGGTTGACCCGGGAGATGGCGTTGAGGAGCCGCCGCAGCTTCGCTTGGTTGGCCAGCGCCACCTGGCGGCGGGCCTTCGCCGCGGACTTGCTCGAGACAGCTGGCAGGCTCGGAAAGCATCCCCCAGCCGGGGGCCAGCGGCCGCCCTCGTCGTCGTCCTCGCCCTCGCGCGACGGTGTGGGCTCGGGGGGGGGGAAGATGCCAGCCCCCGTCTCTGGAGAGATGAACACGACTCTCTTTGCAGAGGGCACCAGAAGGTGGGCGAGCGCGGGTGCGGGAGCAGCAGCAGCAGCACCGCCAGCTCCAGCGCCGGCAGGAGCGGCGCTGCCTCTGAGGCGAGGGGAGCTCAGGGGGGACCTACCCTGGAGGCTGCTGCTGAGGTGCTGCCTGAGGCCCCCCAGAAGGCGGAGGGTGGGGCTCATGGGGCGGGCCAGGGGCGTGAGCGCGAGGGAGGAGGAGAGGGAGGAAGCGGCGGTGCCCACCGCGCTTGCGGATTTCTTGCTCAAGCCAGAGGGCCGAGCGCGTGGGCCGCCCGCGAGGGGGGAGGAGGCGGAGACGGAAGGGCTCTTGCGGGGGGAGAAAGGCGCCGGGAGGAACGCAAGCGACCGGATATAGGATAGACTGAGCTTGGAAGACGGCTCGGGGCCGCTGCCTCCGCCTCCTGCGCCGGCGCTTGCGCTCCTCTCGCGGCGCCGGCGGCTGCGGCCGGGGGGGCAGGGGCCGGCCCTGCCGCTGCGCGCGGGAGAGCCGGCAGCAGCGGCATCGTCGGTGCTGGCGCCCAGGTCGGACTCGTTGTCGCCGTCCTCGTCGTCGTCGTCGTCGTTGCACGCGGTGAGGCTATGCGTGCGTCGCATGTCGGGCGCACGGTGCGGGGGGAGGTCTAGGGAGCGCCGGCGCGGGAGGGGGGCCTTCGACGACGACGATGACGACGACAGGGACAGCAGCGACAGCGACGGCAGCCAGGGCCGCCTGGCGGGCGTCCCTCGGCTCGATTTCGATGCGGCGGCGGCGGTGGCCATGGGGGAGCTGAGGGGAGGCACGTCGGACTCGTAGAGAGTGGCGTGTGTGAACAGGCCCTGAAGACGGAGATCCTCCTGCTCTTGTAGCTGCTGCTGCTGCTGCTGCGTCTGTGGCGACGGCCGGGCCAAATTCGTAGTTCTCTCCCGCAACCTGTAACTCACACATTCACGGAGAGGGGGGGCGGAAGGAGGGGGGTGGGGGGGGGCGGGGGGGAAGGGGGAAAGAGGGCCCAGCGGTGTTAAAAAGGGGAGAGGGAAAGAGCGTGGTGAAAGCTGAGCAGAAGCCGAAAGGGCAGCAGCGCTTAATCGGCTTACAGAGGATGAAATGTGAGGCGTAAGCTTCATCGCGAAGCCTAGCCTAGCGCGACTCATAGAGTATGTTAAGTGTGTCACCAGGGGCAGCGAATTGCGCCAGGTGGAGGCACGGGGGACTCCACCCAATGTGCGCTCACACTGACAGATGGAGAGCAGGAGCATGATGGGCAGGCTACCAGAAGGACACCTGTCATGACGAGGCCTGGATACCGAGTCAGCCACTGACCTGAAATGACACAGATTGTCCACCATGGCATGTGTCTGCGCCGTGGATGGATGAGCTGGGGTCACGAACCGGCTCAACTTCCTGAAGGCGCCGTGACACATGTTACTTTGGAAGTCGCACTCAGCACAGACTCACAAGGTGTGTGTGTGTGTGTGTGTGTGTGTGTGTGTGTGTGTGTGTGTGTGTGTGTGTGTGTGTGTGTGTGTGTGTGTGTGNGTGTGTGTGTGTGTGGTGTGTGTGTGTGTGTGTGCGCGCGTGCGCGTGTGCGCGCTTGTACGCGCAGGGGTGTGCGTTCACACGTGTGCGTGTGTGCGCGCGTGCGCATTCGTGTCTGCGTTTGTGTGCGTGTGTGTGTGTGCGTGCGTGTGTGTGCGTGCATATCTGTGAGCGTGCATGTGTGTCCGAGAGAGAGAGAAAGAGGGAGGGAGAGGGCTCCTTTGACAAGAGCAGTCAAGGCACGCTCACAAGTGGGGCTACCGGGGAGGGAGGCACAGAGTTGTCCCTCGTGCTCCCCTCCCTCCTCCCCCTCCCCTCTCCTGCCCTCCCCCCCCCCGTTTTGGAATAGCAGTAGCATTGAGAGAGGCATACATACTAAATTCGAGCAAGCGACTCTCGCAACACCCAGGAGCAAGCACTCGCATCGAGCAAGCACGCGCATGCAGCAGGCAGCAGGCATTGTTGCAGCGCTGGGATGAAACCGAGGTCAACAGCGTCGGTCTCTCTTCCGTGTCAACTACAGCAGGTGCCCTGACTAATCCAGAGGATGATTGTTAAATGTAATTCCCCCCTCCCCCCCCCCCCCAAAAAATAAATCTCCCTCGCCCCCTTCCTCTCTCTCCCCCATCCCCTCCCCCTAACCTGCAGCGTCCCTTCAGAGATTGAGAAATGCTACCACAGCTTCTCCCAAGAGTGCCCGTGGGGTGCCGGTGCCGGTACCGGTGCTGGTGCTGGCACCGCTGGTGCAGGTGCCGGTGCACAGCTGCCCTCTCTGGCGTGCGATACGGGCGTGCTGGAGAAAGGGGGAGGGAGGGGGACACCTTGTGCCTGATTCACCTCAAAGAGAGAAGTAGGAGGCTCAGCACCCACACCCATAATGCACTCCGTTCACAAACTCTTTCCCCCCCCCCCAAAGCTGGCACGGAACTAACCGGCTATCGTCGGCGAAGGAGTTGTTCCATCCAGTGTTCGGAACGCGGGCAGAGGGCGAGCGGTCGAAGGAGGGCCACTGGGGGATGGTGTCGGCAGAGGCCAGCCCCGGGAAGGCGCTTGTGAGTCTCTTCAGCTGCCCGCCGTTCCCGGTCAGCAGGCCGGGCCCTGCGTCTTCCCCGGGCATGGCGGGGTCCCCGCCTAAGCTACCGCCCAGAGGCGCCGAGAAGCTATGGACTGCTACCCGGGCGGGCCTCTTGTGGGTGGGTCGAGGAAGAACAGAGGGGGCGGCCGCACCCCTGCTGCCGGCCCCCCCTCTCCCCTCTCCCTCCGCCCCTTCCCTTCCCTCCACGTCTCCCCCTTGTCTCGCTGGGCTGCCTCTGGCTCCTCCGTCCCCCTCTTCCCCCGCCCCACCTGCTGCTGCTGTTGCTGACGGGGGCGCACCGTCGGGGTCACCCTCATGCTCAGACTCCGACTCTGGAATGGAGGTGTGGCAGGACGAGGCCAGCAGCTCCTTGCTCCTGTTCACACTGTCGTCCAGGTCTCTTTTTCCACCCCCTGCGTCCTGCCCGCTGACCTGCGGACAGGTGGCAGCCTCTCCTTGCTCCCCATCGAAGGCCAGGTCCGCAAGCAGCTCGTCCAGATTCCACCTCCTCCTTGATTTGCTGTTCGCCATCTGTATTTTGCCGCTGGCCCCACCCGTATCCCCAGGTGCGAGCTGCACCCTGCAGGCGACAGCTGGCTGAGCTGACCTATCCTTTGCACTTGCCATAGCTGCACCTTCCCCGGGCAATGCCTGCCCTTGACGTTCTTCTTTCTGCTGCATGCTTGTCGTGCACATTCTGCAGCCTTTAGAGCCGGGATTGGAGCCTGTGCTCTGAGTTTCCTCCCATGCAGCTTCTTCTGTACAGTACTAGCGCTGCCTTCATATTAGTGTTTTTACATCCAATGGCCGCGTGGTAATACGTCAATGTAAGCAGTAGGCAGGCGACAGTCTGGCTGTTCTTGGCGTCAGCAGCAAGCCACTTTTCCCAACAATTGTTGCTTCCACGAGTAAGCTGGAGCAACCAGTAACTCAGTTGTGAAAATGCAAAGCATTCGAGACTCCTAACAGCAACGCACCTTCCTGCACCAATCTGCTCGGCGAGTCCTAAACCTCGACCAAAGACGCCCTAGCTGGTCAGAGTTTATTAGCAGCTAGACGAAAGCCCGAGGTGCATGAGTGCGGAGAAGAGTGGTCGGCGAGAGATAGGCTTACGTGACAAACTGCATGAAGATAAGCCAAGCCCGTTTATGGTTTCAGAAGCAGATGAAACCGTTGTCGCTGCTGCCTGCAAAAATTACATCAGGAGCTCGTCACGGCACGTCACAGCCTTAAAAGTGACTAAATGTCCTGAATCCTGGGTGATACTTCAGAAGCAACTTGAGGCAAGTGGACGCGCAAGGTCCCTCCACAATGGTCCAAAGTTCAGACTCCAGAGTCGAGAGTCCAGTCAAGGATGCTAGAAATGATCGACAGCAGATTGCAGCAGATAAATCAGATGCAGTGTACCCTCTATACTGATCTGTATCATGTACCTTTATCGTACTTGGGCCAAATATTGTCACGTACTAAACTTGTGAGCCAGAGCAGCAATTTGACACATACCACATAATTAGTGAAGTCAACTGCGGGCGATAAGTGAAGTCATCCAATTCCCACCACCTATGCGACATACAGCGATACGCGATGTTGATCTCGTGGGGCGTGCTCGATCGTTAACCGCTGGCCAGTGGGCACCGACACCCCGGTTCAGTCTGCAATATGACCGGACTGTAATGCGCCAAAAAGTGCTTTTTGGCCCTGTACAAGTAGCAGAAACTCTCCAGATCCAAGAGCTGATTTTTGAACCACTCCAAACTTATCCGCAGATTCCGCACACATCCGAACGCATCCAAAGTTCGAACAGGCTCTTGAACGAGCAACATGCACATGTCGATGAGAATGTGGCACAATGTCGGATGCATGTGTGATGTTCACATTCTTGAAGGATCTAGTATATTTCTCATGGTCGATAAGAACATGTTAGTGTACGTACGCAATTGCGTAAGATGACGTAAATCGACTGATCTCATAATCGGACTTGTTCAAAGCAGGCCCCAGGATTCGCATAAAATTCGGTGTTATTTGCCTTTTTAGATGTTTTAAAATCTGGAAGATTTAAAAATTATGTCGAAAAAAATCCTGGTCATTAGGAGCGGCTGTCGCGTAAAACCCCAAAATTTCCGATTGGCCTTTACAAATTGTCGTGGGATGTTCTTACGCCATCAAAAAATCCTACCAAATTTTGTCGGATGTTCTTGAAACCCTGACCGTCGCCCAGAGCAGGCCAGAGGATGTTTCCGAAATTATCCGAAATCCGCGACTTTTGTCGGATCCTGGGGCCTGGTTCAAAGTGGTAAAGACCGTTACAGACGGTGGAGCATGGTGGAGCAGGTGGAACGAGTCCGGCTGCCAGGCAGCTGCAACATTAGAGGCTGCTTCAGGGCTGCTTGTAGGAGGCAAGATGGAATGCACGCGGCCAGAGAGGCGAATCTGAGGCAGCTTCGAGCAGGTTTTGCGGTTGTGAAAGGATGCTTACGACTGCTTACGACAAAAATAATGGCGTCTCAAGTGAAGGATCTAGAGACTCGAGACCCCTGGATTCATAACATTTTGGGTGTCATTTGTCATTCTGGATGTTATAAAACCCGATCAAAATGAGAAGGATGTCGAAAAATATCCAATTTGTCGAAACCGGATGTCACATAAAACCCAGAAATTCTTGATTTGGATGCCAAGAAAATCCAGTCATGAAATTTCGGGTGTTTTTTAACACTAGATGGCCCGGTGTATCGTGCATTTTTGGGTGCATTTTGAGCACATGTTTGGGAATTTATGTAGCTCACAATACTAGTCCGATGAGGCCATGAGTCAAAGTTTCGAGAAGTACATTTCATAAGGTTTCTGATTCTGTACCTCTTATATCTAATTATCAAAATTATTAATGATTTCATTGCCATTTAACAATGCTAAAATAAGCGCGCAATATTTCTCCAACTTTGAGACATTGTATCTTATAATTGCCAAGACTTGAGGGCCTGGGATTTAGATAATAGGTGCTTTACAATATCATGAGTGAGTACCTTAAATCTTGGACTGATAGGACAAGTATTGAATAAGATTTTCAAAGCCATGCACCCACATAAGAGCGCCTTTCTTTGTCAGGTGCATTTTGATCTCAAATAGTGTGAAGTACATATAAACTCTTTGTGAATTGGTCATTATGTTTCTGATCATGATATTTCATGAAAATCACTAACACTCTCTTGTCTTCCCACTAGTATTTTATTTTATTTTTCTAATTTAAAAAATGAGTTAATAAATATCAAATAACCCTTTTTTGCCCTTGCAACACATGTAATAATGCTTATAAATCATGGTAATGAACATTTGAATTAAATTGTCAATGCAAGCATTCAATAATACTCAAATACACATGGCATATGCTCCATATTGCACACACCACCAAACATGAAGAATAGGAAAATATACGCGCATCTTACAAAATCGTCAAAATCTCTACTTTTGCCAAAATTCCTTTTTAGGTCCTACATCTAGCCCATCTATGGCTCTATTAGTGTGGTACAATTGAAATTACCTGAGACTAGGAAGAGCATGCAGGCCCATAGTCATGCACAAACCATGAAAGTTAACAATCTCAGTGGAAGTGCAAGGCACCCAACCTCTAGCACCATGTTCTGCAGCATATGTACTTGTCTCTCTTGCTAATTTCTCAAAAAAGCAAATGGGCATGAACACACAAAAAACTCCAAAAGGAGACAAGCCTTTGAAGGTCTTGTCTGCTATGTCTTGAAAACCATGATGATGATCTGTAGAAGGCTTCAGCAACATGTCGTTGTAGGTTTCACCAGGTGCTGGCAGCTTCCAGTTCCACTTCTCTGGTTGAGGATCTCCACTTGCCTCCGTGTCTTCTTGCATGCTCAGGGGCAATGTGTGCTCCTCCTCTTCTTTGGATTTGCTGTTGTCTTCACTGGCACTGGCATCAAACTTAGAATCAAGGATCTTAGATTTGTCCTTCTTTAGCCTATCTGCTGCACTTGTTGTGTTCTTGCTCCTTTGGGCAGGAGCAGCTATCTTATTGGACTTGAATGGCCAACCCCTCTTCCTCTTCTCGGTTTGAGAAAAAGGCTGAGTATCAGACTCAATATTTGTGTCAGAAGGCTGGTCAAAGTTTAGTAACGTAAGTTGTATGGGCTGCTCTAGAGTAGGTTGTGTAGATTGTGAGGTTTGCACTTCGGCCGATTGATCTTTAAACTCTCCAAGCACAATCACTTCTTCGAACAAATCAAATGGCCTCAAGTGGACCTCTACAAAGTTGGCAGTAAACGTTATCTTCTTACAATCAAACGCATACAAGACTTCATAGAGTAATTCTCCCTTTTTTCCCTTTTTCTTCTACACGAGCTCTCCTCTCAACATAAACTCCTGCCAATTGTCCTGAAAACTGCTCATATGCCCAGCGACGACCAAAGAAAATAGTAGAAATGCAGATGAACAGCCTTAGGAACCGACCCTAAGATATTTTGTCGTTATCCATGGCGGACGGAGCAAGAAATTTGACAAAGAAGAAAGCTGTGTTGTTGCTAATTCTCGCAAATGTGCTTCATTTGCACTTTCGATTCCAATAATTTTCACTACTTTCGATGTCACAGTTTCACTTGTAACTTCGTCCGTACTTGCAGGATTTAGTTGCTGATTTAATCGCACATTCTATAGCACATGTGTGATCGTTTAAAATAAATTTTATAGAAAATGGACAAATATGCATAAAATGGTAGCCAAAACCAGCAGGGCCTCTAAATGCACCCAAATATGTCATATGCACCCTATAGAGTGCACCGGGCCATCTAGTGTTAACCAATAGGGTACGAGGCTCCCGGGGCTAGGCCCTGGGGGCTACGGCCTACAACTTGTCATTGCATCGTTACTGGTCAATGACCAGGGATTAGCGGCCCATCACCACCCATCACTCATGAGTCAAGACTCAGGAGTCGTGACCTACGGTCTACGGATCACCGACGACTCACGAGAATTAGCATCCCTTTCACCGTGTCAGTACAAACTGCAAACCACTTCAAACCCCTACTTTCAAGTGTCGAAGGCAAAATTTCATTTCCGAATTTACTTCAACGGAGGCTGAAAGTTAAGCGTGAAACTTACTGGAAAGGAACTTGAAACAAACTCAAAGCTTGTATTTAAAGTGACGAACAAGGAGGAAGCCTCTGGGGCTCTGATTGTGCTCTATAATTTATTAGTAAATGCATTAACATTAAAAATCTTAAGTATACTTCAAATATACACTACTTGCCTCTTACTTATTGTTTTCTTGGTGGAATGAGGCATAGCATTCGTTATCTCAGAAGCTTTTGAAAGGGCGGATTTGCACATGTATCCACATTTTATGTAGTGATTTGAGTTATTATATATTAGTTTGCATATATTTTAATGTTTTCAAATATATTTGGAGTAGTATTGTGTGGATTCAAGTGTGAATAGGTACTCTAGTGACTTGGTTCATGTCCTTTGAACCTTCGAAGGCATTTTCGAAGTTAGAGGAAAGACCTAGAAGAACTCCATGTGGCAAAAGTCAGATGTGCCATTTTTAGGTCAAAAGGACATGTGTACATTATTCTAGAAAGAGGTGGCAAGTTTTGGGATGTGTTGGGTGCCAACACATCAACATACACCTTCCTAGAAATTACTTATGTAGCAAGTATATAAACAAGAGCTAGAACATAGAAAGACATTCCAGAATCACTCTTGTACTTGCCAAATTCCAGAAATATATTAATTACCAAGAAGCCATCTCTCTTTCAAGAAGCTACCACTTGTGTTCAAAGATCCTTGTCTTGAATAAATAAAGTATTATATTTCACTAAGTACTTTATCTATCTGTCTCACTACAGTGGTATCGGAGCTCAAGGCAACTTCATTGCTGCA
Organism: Mesotaenium endlicherianum; assembly: GCA_009602735.1. Taxonomy (NCBI): domain Eukaryota; kingdom Viridiplantae; phylum Streptophyta; class Zygnematophyceae; order Zygnematales; family Mesotaeniaceae; genus Mesotaenium; species Mesotaenium endlicherianum. The sequence goes on from WELA01012722.1 coordinate 759,949, forward strand.
AATTTTGCCACCAAGCACGGTATTACTATGCGAACTCTTGACCACGACGAGGAGATTATGATGCCCGATGGATTCTCCTATACTACCCCTTCTAGGAGGACGTACCCCTTGGCACTCTCTATCAAGTCCTTCAAGGATAGAGTAGTATTCTCCCCCATGCAATTGGGCAAATACGACGTCATCCTAGGGACGCCTTGGTTGACCAAGCAAAACCCCCAAGTTGATTGAAGAGACGGTACTATAAAGATTAAGAATGACATCACTTCAAGAATCTGTATTTTGCGCGCAATCCAAAATATCCAGACCCAAGACATCAAGAAGCCGGCACACGTGATACTATTGTCCGCCCTCCAACTCAAGAGACTTGTGAGGAAGGAACATGAGCTTTTGTTGGCCCTGATCACGCCAAAAGACATCAAGAAAGACATCGAGAGTCAAGAAGGCAGCCCCGTTCCCAAGGAGATACAAGAAGTCTTGAAGGACTACAAAGAAGTATTCTCCCCGGAATTGCCCAAGGGCCTACCTCCCAAAAGGTTCGTGGACCACAAGATAGAGTTGGAGCCCGGAAGCAAGCCCATCTCTCGGCCTGCGTTCAAAATGTCATACACGGAGCTAGACGAAGTCAAGAAGCAAATTAAGAAGCTACTGGAGCATGGCTTCATTCGACCTAGCAAGTCGCCATTTGGAGCCCGGTGCTATTTGTCAAGAAGAAAGTTGGTACCTTGAGGATGTGTGTGGACTATCGCGCCCTCAACAAGATCACAATCAAGAATCGATACCCGCTGCCTCGCATGGATGAGCTCATGGACCGACTGGTTGGAGCCAAGTACTTCACGAAGGTGGACTTGAGAAGCGGCTACCACCAGATTCGCATTGCAGAACCGGACATAGAGAAGACGGCATTCAGGACAAGATATGGACATTTTGAGTTCATGGTTCTGCCGTTTGGACTCACCAACGCGCCAACAACTTTCATGACTATGATGAACACCATGTTTCAGCCCATGTTGGACAGATTTGTGGTGGTATTCATCGATGACATCCTTATCTACAGTAAGACCCTTGAAGAGCATGCGAGACACTTGAATGAAGTCCTTGAAGTATTTAAGCAAAACAAGCTATTTGCAAAGGAGTCAAAGTGCGAGTTTGCCAAACAAGAAGTGGAGTTCCTAGGTCTCCACGTGACTGCTGATGGCATCAAAATGAACCCCAAGAAGACCACGGTGGTGGAGGAATGGCCAACCCCCACGATCAAGAAAGAACTCCAGTCATTCTTGGGATTTGCCAATTGGTACAGAAAATTCATCCAAGGCTTCTCGCACATAGCAGCCCCCCTGACAGATCTAAGGACAGGCTATATACATGGACCGAGAAGGAGGAAGAGGCATTTCAAGAGTTAAAGCGAAGATTGACCACTTCCTCAGTGCTCACACTCCCAAGTCCAAACCCAGATTGGCCCTTCCACGTCATCACCGATGCATCTTTCTATGCAATAGGAGCAATCTTGCTTCAAGACCAAGGCAAGGGACTGCAGCCCATCGCCTACAAGTCAAGGAAGCTAAATCCAGCCGAGCAAAATTATACAACCACGGAGCGAGAGGCATTGGCGATTGTACATGCCTTGAAGGTTTGGCGCTGCTACGTTGAAGGACGCAAGGTACTGGTCACCACGGACCACGAGGCGTTAAAGCACCTCCAAACGCAGCCGTATCTCTCAAGGAGACAAGCAAGATGGAGCGGATACTTGCAACAATACAACATCACGATTCAGTACCAGCCCGGCAAGACAAACCCGGCTGACCCCCTCTCAAGACTGCAATTAAATGCAGTGATGGTATCCCTGAAGACAGATCTGGAAGCTCGATTTTCAGCCGCCTATGAAAGAGACCCTTACTACAAGAACGGAGAAGCAGCCTTGGACCCATGCAAGAAGCAAGAAGGCAATTATTGGGTGAGGCAAGATACGGGCCAGAGATGTGTTCCTAATGACATAGACCTCCGGCTCTTGCTTCTACGAGAAGCACACGACAACCCTCTTGGAGGACACTTTGGAATCCTAAGGACCACGGGCGTTCTAGCTAGGACTTATTGTTGGCCAGGCATGTCTAAGCAAGTCAAGGAGTACTGCAGGAGCTGTGACACATGCCAAAGAATCAAGCCATCATCGCAAAAGGCGGGAGGACTCCTCCAACCACTACCAATCCCCGAAAGACAATGGACGGACATCTCAATGGACCTTATCGTGGACTTGCCCGTGACACCTCGAGGCCATAATGCAATACTCACGGTGGTGGACAGACTTACCAAGATGGCTCATTTTATTCCCACGACGACTAAGGCTACAGCACCACAACTTGCAAGACTCATCTTTGACAACATCTTCCGACTCCATGGACTACCATCAAGAATTGTGTCAGATAGAGATCCAAGATTCACAAGCCATTTCTGGAAAAATCTCTTCAAGAACTTGGGTACATCGCTGGATATGTCTACTGCCTACCACCCACAATCAGATGGGCAAACCGAGCGTATGAATCGTACCCTAAAGACCTCTCTAAAGGCCTACGTGTCTACCCTCGAGCAAGACTGGGACATGTACTTGACCCCCCTCGAGTTTGCCTACAACAACACTACGCAGGCCTCTACCCAAGAGTCCCCATTCTTCCTCAACTATGGCTTCCATCCGACCACGCCACTGAGCTTCACGGCTGGCCATGATGAAGTACCTGCAGCCACAGATTTTATGGAGACATTAGAAGCAGCCCTTACAGCAGCGAAGAAAGCTCTACAACACGCGCAAGATGCTCAAGCAAGAGTGGCGAACAGATCCAGAAGAGAAATTACGTACAGAGTGGGTGACAACGTGTTACTATCATCCAAGAACATTTCCCTGAACAACAGGCCTGCCGGCAGCAAGTTCTCTCCCAAGTATTTGGGACCCTTCAAGATTATCCAGCAAGTCAACCCCGTTGCTTTCAAGCTAGAACTTCCCCAGACTATGCACATCGACCCCGTATTCCACGCTTCCCTCTTCAAGCCATATGTGCAACCCGACAACAAGTTCCCAGGACGTGTGACAACCCCACCAGCCCCAACAATAGTGGATGATCATTTGGAGTACGAAGTGGAAGACATAGTGGCTATGAGAAATTTCAGGAGACAGCAGCAATACTTGATCAAGTGGAAAGGATATCCAGATTCGGAGAATAGTTGGGTGGCGGCGCACTACCTTGACAAAGTTCAGAGAAAGTTGAAGCGCTTCCATGCCGCCAACCCCCATCTTGGACCAGCCCCAAGTCTCTCTACTAGAAGCCTGACAACTTCAGGGAGGCAGCCTGCCACCATCAAGAAGCAGCAGAAGACCCCTTGGAGGCAGCCTGCAAGAACAAGAAAGAGGAAAACTTGACATTAGACACTCGTCTCTTCTCGCAGTTTCTGGACAGAAAACTAAAATTGCTACTGGTAATAGGTCTCTGCATAATAAATTTTGAAAATTTACCTAGCTGTATTCCATGAGTAGCCGGTCATCTAAAGTCCAAGTTTGTTCAATTTGGAGCGTTGATAAGAGAGATATGATGCTCTAAGTAGCAGGGGGTCAGGCTGCTGTCCTTATTAGGGCAAAGTATGCCTTCTAACATTGTGCCCTCCCCTGAACTTGGAATGCTTTGAAAGTCAAGACTCTGGTAGAACATCTTACAGCGCCCATTTTGAGATTTAGTTTGCAGCATTTGAAGAAGTATAGAAGGACTTATGATTTTCAGAAGTTTCTGCACAGATTTGGAGGAGTGCCTACTCTCTCAGCTCTCAACGAGACTCCAAAAATTAGAATGCTCTCAAATTTGGTGATCTGGTAGAATTCTTTGATGCGGTCTGTTTGGCACTTGAATTTTCAGATTTGGAGCAGTTCTGTGGACGCTGTGAATTTTTAAATTTGTGTCAGATTCTGGGCCAACTTGTACAATTTTCTTTATCATAAAGGAATAGGCTAGCCAATAAGGTCACACCACCCACGACCTTGCCTAGTCTACCTTACATGTGTAGCACCTGACTTGGCGCCTTGGACTAATCCTCTTCACATGTGTGGCATCTGACTTGAAGCTGTCGACTAGTCTGCTCCACATGTGTAAGACCTGACTTGACGCGCCGAGACGTCGCTTTTTCTGTCGGGGAAGTAATGTGGTGATTTGAGTTATTATATATTAGTTTGCTATATTTTAATGTTTTCAAATATATTTGGAGTAGTATTGTGTGGATTCAGGTGTGAATAGGTACTCTAGTGACTTGGTTCATGTCCTTTGAACCTTTTAAGGCATTTTCAAAGTTAGAGGAAAGACCTAGAAGAACTTCACGTGGCAAAAGTCAAATGTGCCATTTTTAGGTCAAAAGGACATGTGTACATTATTCTAGAAAGAGGTGGCAAGTTTTGGGATGTGCCAACACATCAACATACACCTTCCTAGAAATTTCTTATGTAGCAAGTATATAAACAAGAGCCAGAACATAGAAAGACATTCCAGAATCACTCTTGTACTTGCCAAATTCCAGAAATATATTAACTATCAAGAAGCCATCTCTCTTTCAAGAAGCTACCACTTGTGTTCAAAGATCCTTGTCTTGAATAGATAAAGTATTATATTTCACTAAGTACTTTATCTATCTGTTTCACTACATTTTAGGTGAAGTATTGGTGCTTTTATTATGTGCTACTCTTGCAAATTTCTATTACTATTACTTCATATCAATTCAATTTCTACAATGTGGACAACAGCCTAATATTTCCTTCATTTCCTTGTGTGCACAGGCATAGACATGAATAGTGGAAGACCTTCGAAGAAAGCAAGACGAAGTCGAGTACATTAACGATCGATGGTGGCAATCCCGCGCTTGTGTCCAAAACACCAAGGGCGTTTGCATAGAGCATGAGCTGAGCATGAGCATGCAAAGAGCAACAAACCCTAAAGAGCTAGCTAGCTTAGTCTCAGTTAAAGCTGTTGTTGCTTTCTTGTGCGAGAACTTGGTGGATTCCTTCCATGCACAATACGAGGATGTTGGGTCCTTCAATAGTGCCAAGCTCTTTGTTCCCTCTCACTATATCGCGGCAGCAGATGGAGGTGCTTGGAATGGTTTGAGAGATTGATACGCTCTTTCACGGAGAATGTAATTGATGGTGTTAAGATCCTTAGAGTCAAGCAGTGGCGTGAGCAGTTGTCTGCTTTTGTCTCTTTCGTATGAAGATTGGCTGCGGGGGAGCCATCTCTGGAGGGTGCATGGAGAAGCATCTTCCAAGGTTCTCAAGCCTTGCGGGAATGTCCACATATGGTGGCTTTGATGCAGCTCATGAGAGTTATTCCCACCAACACAGCCATGTGTGAGCAAGGATTCAGCAAGCGCAACCTCTTCAAGACATCAAAGAGGACAGGTTTGAGCAGCGACACTTAGGCGAAGCTCATGAGAATTTCTCTGACTTCTGCAGAAAAAGTGAATTCAAGTGAAGCTCAAGAGGTCGTTGACAACAAAAACTATACTTTGTTCGTCACGTGGTAACTGTGACTTTGTTGACATTTATTTTTTGCAACCTCTATTATGCATTCTTTCTTCACTGTTCTTTTGTTGTTCATGTATGGCAGCACCATGCACTTGATTTTTATTGTTTGTGTCTCATTTACCATCTTATTGTTTGTAATAATCATGTAAGAGATTGTTGCGAAAAGTAGAATTTGCAGTCAAATGTATGTTACACAACGAGAGCACAAAAAATGATTTTTATATAGCAGAAATATCGAAGACCTTCAAATAATTTGACACCTGTCACCTTGAAGATTTAAGTCCACTCATTAAAAAGTCTATTGTAGACCTCGCCGCCTTTGTAATTCGTACAATTATACTCAATTTGTTTTTTTGTGAAATGATTAATTTTGGATGTTTTTGACTGGCACGAGGATGCCTTTTAAACCCTTTATTTTGAGTTGGGTGTTGAAATCCGAATATTTACTTCCAGGGTGTTGCCAAAATCCAAGGATTTTGTCAATCCTGGGGCCTGCTCGAGACCCCAGGATTCGCATAAAATTCGATGTTATTTGCTTTTTTGGATATTTTAAACTCATGCAAAATCGTAAATATATCAAAAGAAATCCTGGTCACTGGGAACGGATGTCGCGTAAAATTCAAAGATTTCATATTTTCCTTTAAGAACTGTCGTGGGATGTTATTACGCCCTTAAAAGAATCTTACCATACGTGGGATATTATTACGCCCTTAAAAGAATCCTACCATATTTTGTCGGATGTTCTTGAAACCCTGACCGTCGCCCAGAGCAAGCCAGAGCATGTTTCCAAAATTTTTCAAAATCCGCGCCTTTTGTCGAATCCTGGAGCCTGCTCGAGAGTCGAGACCAGGCCCCAGGATTCGCATAAAATTCGATGTTATTTGCTTTCTTAGATTCTTTAAAATCATGCAAAATCGTAAATTATGTCGAAAGAAATCCTGGTCACTGGGAGCGGATGTTGCGTAAAGTCCCAAAATTGCCAATTTTCCTTCAAAAATTGTTGTGGGATCTTATTACGCCCTTAAAAGAATCCTACCATATTTTGTCGGATGTTCTTGAAATCCTGACCGTTGCTTAGAGCAGGTCAGAGGATGTTTCTAAAATTTTCTGAAATCCGCGACTTTTGTCAAATCCTGGGGCCTGGTCGAAACTACTAATTTGTGCAACTTACCTTCGGTGTCGTGTATTAAGGATGCGGATAGATGGGGGATGCGACAGAAGTGAAGAATGATTCGATACGGCAAAGTATAGATGAAGATGATTTATTGGAGAAATATCGAATGAAAGTACAACGGTTTTTGACGACTCTTATAGTCATTGTCCTTTAACGGGCAAAAGGTTAACGGTCGTGTAACTTACGCTATTCTAGAATGTAATGTAGCGCGTTCTACTCTAGATGTCGTTGGCGGATTCGCCTTAGGCAGTCGTTATAAGATTATGTTCTAGAATACGTTCACTAATTATATTCTTTATACTACAATATAACTATTATCCAAGCACGTGTAAGATCCTACATACGTGTACGATATACTCTATACGTGTACATAACACGTGCCTATCCGTGTTGATATCCTTTGCATTAGTAATAGTTGCCAACACGTGCTCCTTTGCTTCGGTCGAACTTGTCGGTGGCCTCCCACGTCAATCGTCGCCTCAGTTCATCACTAAGGGTTCACTCTCGCACGGGTGTCGATGGCAGGCAGCACCTGGTTGACTACTTCCTGGTCATCTTGAACTAGCAAAGGCCGAGTCTTGTAGTGTTTCTCCACCTTTGGCCAAATTTCCAGGCCCTGAAGTTGGAAGAGTTGGCCCCAAAAGGTTTTTGAACATTGACCAAAAAAAGGCGATCGTGTTCACTTGTATTTACACTCAAATAATAATTCATTAAATCAATTGAATAAATAAATAAACATATGACCAGAAAAGTGAGACTCATACCTTTCCAAATCTATGCCTTAAGACATCATTGGACTAGTATTAAGAGTTGGGAAAAGTAGCAAATTTATGCTATATTTGCACCAAAAAGTGTGTATTAGCGTGGGCTATTTAGTGTTAACCAAATTCAACAAATTTCATATCAAAATGACCAAAAAATGCACTCTCAATCCTATGACCTTACATACCTCTTTGAGCAGTAGGCAGAACATTCTGTCCTCCTTCTGGTTCCAGCTTTGGACGAACTCCGTTCCATTCAGCAACTTGCATCCTCCTGGAAGCCCTTCTTTTCCCTTCATTTGCCATCCATACAGGACAAGAGGAGAGACAGTGTTGGGTGCCAAGTTAGCCTGCCTATTGCTAGTCTCTCTCACTTTAACTGTACCTCTGCTTCAACACACCTGAGCTTTATGACTATTCAACTAGGATCTCCCTAGCACGAGATCATAAAAGCAAGTGTCAAGTACCTCAAATGTAAGCCTTTCAATTAGAAATGCAATGCCAGAACCTAATTGGACCTCAATAAGTTTCATTATGACTCCTCCCGAGATACTTGAGGCATCTCCAAGAAATCTTTTTCTATTCTCATGGGTGACAGTAGGCAGCCTTAGCCGCTTAATCAAGTCCTTATGGATGAAAGTATAGAATGCTCTTCCATCAACTAACGCCCTTACCTTATTACTTGCAATTATACAATGCAGTAAAATAGGGGGGATTGACTCTTCCTGAGTTTCGCATTGTTCTCTTGACTTAGCAAAAAAAGTGTTGGACATCAGGTGGAACAAGGTCATCCAGAGTGTGCACTCTTTGAAGATCTATATTGCTGATGGTCTCCCTTATCTGGTTGTCAGGCATGCATAGTGAATCCAGTTCAGCAGGGCCCCATAATACCTGCTACAAGGGCAGCTAGCGATGACTCACTACCTCTAGCCTTCTCACAATCAACTGTATTACCGACTGTTTTTGTCTTCTAAAGGCGGGTCCTTTCTTCCACCTTCGATAGGTGTTTCTTCGGACACTGTTCCCGGTAGTGGCCTCTCTCTTGACAATGGTAGCAAACCAAGTTTGCTGTGGCTGGTCTCCGCTTAGTCCTACCACCACCTCTTCCAAAGCCTCCTCGAGAGTACCCACCTTGCCTCTCAAACTGTATAGCATTGTACTCAAACCCCGAGTACTCTTGCTCATCCATCTGATCATCCTCAGCCTGGTCTCCTTCAATTGCATTGTAGGAATCATGTGGCATTGTAACAATCTTAGCCACTAGAGCACTACTCTGGCGCTTGTGGTTGAACCGCTGCTGATTCCAAGTGTCGTGCAAAATGGCGTCGGACGCGTCTGATCTATGTAAGCAACACACAAGTGGGCAACCTGGACCTGCTATGGTGAAAGCGCAAATGCATGCGGCCTTATGGCCAAAAAGAAGGTTAGCTGTCAAATGTTTTAATTAAGGAGCGTGTACTCTCCTGAAATGAATCGACTTACCGAATAGGCGATTAACAATTAATAAAGATCTTATATCAGCAAGTAATCTTAATGGTATTTTTCGTTAACCGGTTAAACGGCAAAGGACAACACACTAGCAGTTAACAATACTTGTAAGTCAAATGCCGAACTCGAGAGCAATGCCTAGCATATGTACATGAAATGAGTTTACTGTTCAACGGCCAGTGCGATGGCACCGCCTACCCGGGAGTTAACCACGTTGGTAGGACCTCGGTTAAGCAAATCCACCGCCATCTCCCATCATCCCGAATCGCCATCCATCATAGGGATGTCATCTGGCCACTCATCTAGCGTATCACACTTAGATGCATATCGAGGCAGTTCGCTGCTACCCAGTACGGAAGTCAGCTGGCTGTCAAAGAATGTGTCAGCAAGCTGACTTAAGTTGACTTCAGCCTGCTGCTTCCGGCTGAGTCCTTAAACTGATATTAAATATGAAGTCTAGCAGACTAATTATTAACTAGAGTTCAGGAAGTTGAACTTAATTAACTATTATATTTAAATGAACATTATATCTACTAATATACTGATTCATTACATTCCCTCCAACTTAACTTGTTGTCGCCTCGACAACATCTGCAGAAGTCTTAAATAAGGAAACTAAACCTGACCAGCCTCCCCCACTGACTGTCTCTTCAGCTTGTCACCTAGGAGGTTGTTCCTGGGGCTTCAGGATCAGGAGACTGAGATCTGGACCTAGATCTGGACAGCCCTCTAGGTCTGTCAGCTGGTCTTCTAAAGAACCCCGTTTGTTCTAAAGTTGGACCTCGAGGAGAACGAAGGATGGTAGCCTGCTCTTCACCCACTTGGATGTTGATCCCCGCATAGACAGGCATTCCAGTAGGATGCTGAAATACATTGGCAAGAGGTACATGTCCCTGAGCGAAGGGGGAGGCCGGCATACCTCTGGCCAACCCGCGTGTCCCTCTTCTGGCACCCCTGTCCTCTGGGGATTTCTGCCTGTGTCTGCTGCCAAGTACAGTCAGATCAGCTTCTTTCCCTGCTTGGGCAGGTGGGCTGGGGGAGCGAGTACGGGGTCCAGTTGCCTCCATGACCGGGATCACGTTCCATATACCTGATCTTGGTTCCTTAGGAAGTGCCCCTGCCTGCCCCTGGGTCTCCTGAGTACCAGGTCCTGATGCTTCTCCTCTGCCTTGTTCTTCTTCCTCATCCTCCTCATCTTCCTCCTCTGAGAGGGTAGGAGTCTCGTCCACTAAGTCGTCCTGCTCCTTGGTAGACATGGAGTAGTCTACTGACCTCCCTTTCTTAGGACGCGCCGGAGGTTGCTTGGCCTTCAGCCTGCTGAAATCTATCCGGCCTGCATTCTTCGCCCATTTGACGAAGGCATGCTTTCCCTTAGAGAAGTAGTCTCTTCCCCTCCTCCTGTGCTCTTTGGTCTCTGCATTCATATTGCTCAGGCAGCCATTCAGCCTGGGGTCCCAAGGGGCAATGTGAGGTGGTAGGATGAGGTAGCCGTCCAGGCCATAGTGGAAGTCATCCGGTTGGGCTCGGTCACACTCCTGCTTTTTGTTTGTGACGGTCATCCACCTCCAGTCTGTTGGCTGCTGGTAGTACTGGGGTCCATGCTCAACCTTCCGCAGTTTACATGGGAACCAGTGGGGAGAGAACATCTGCTGTCCTGCTTCCCTGGCCAAGTACTCCCAGCTCCTTCTCTCAACTTCATTGTAAGCTGGCAATAGTGTGAGGTAGAATACAGTATCCTTAAAGCTATCGAGCCGCATGCTCACCATCCTGATGAGTCTCTGTAATGAATCAGTATATTAGTAGATATAATATTCAGTTAAATATAATAGTTAATTTAATTCAGCCTGCTGGACTTTAGTTAGTAGTCAGTCTGCTGAACTTTAGTTAGTAATCAGTCTGCTGGACTTTACATAATTATCAGTTTAATGACTCGGCCAAAAGCAGCAGGCTGAAGTCAACTTAAGTCAGCTTGCTGACACATTCTTTGACAGCCAGCTGACTTCCGTGCTCGGTAGCAGCGAACTGCCTTGATATGCATCTAAGTACCACCTGCTAGTTGAATGGCCAGATGACATCCCCATGATGGATGGCTATTCGGGATGATGGGAGATGGCGGTGGATTTGGTTAACCGAGGTCCTACCAACGTGGTTAACTCCCGGGTAGGCGGTGCCATCGCACTGACCGTTGAACAGTAAACTCATTCCATGTACATATGCTAGGCATTGCTCTCGAGTTCGGCATTCGGAAACGAGGCTAACTCTCTTGTACAGCTTACTGAGAGAGATCTGAATCCAAGGCGAGAAGCCATTGATACGCACTGTCTTCTAACCTTGCTTATGTATGAGTTTACTGATTTGCATTATGGATGCTAGTTAACTCTCATTTGACTGACAAGTAGTATTCCCTGCTAGTGTATTGTCCTTTGCCGTTCAACGAGTTAACGGAAATACCATAAAGATTACTTGCTGATATAAAGATCTTTATTAATTGTTAATCGCCTATTTGGTAAGTCGATTCATTTCAGTGGTATCGGAGCAGTTATCACAGTCTTCTTTGTATGGTAAGGACAAGGTCTCAAACTAGCAACTCCCGAGACATGGAGAACCAGGATAACGAGAATGTCGAAAACCAGGCGGAAAGCCATGTAGCGGGAAACCGTACCTATTCGGAAGCAGTAGCGGATACTGCAGCTAGGGAGGCTGCAGATGAGGCAGCTGCTATTGCCTCAGTCGCAGCTCAGCAAGCTGAGGAGGAGATAGCCAGACTAGAAGCTGAACAAGTAGCAAAGGCCGCTGAAGATATACAAAGGAGGGAAGGACAGCCAGCTGACGAGCGCACTGTTGAAGAACTTATGGCATCAAGGGCCAATGTTCTGAACCCACCTCCTGCCGTACAACTCAATGTACCCCTAGGTCAAATACGTGACCGGCTGAATGCGGCAGGAATTGCTGCTGCAGGAGCAAGAGGGATTGGTGAGGACACTACTCAGCGAGTAGATGCCAATGCTGCTGCTGCATTTGCTAATCTATCACCCTAGAGTGTAGACTTGGGAGCATTGTTCGTTCAAATGCAGTCGCAAATGGCGACCATGTATCAGTCCCAGCAGGAGGACAAAAGAATCATAATGTCCCTACTCCGGGACAGAGACCAACTGGGGTCTCACACCACTAGTGGTGGTGGCCGAGGGCCTAGTAAGCCCAAGCCGAAACCTCCCCAGGACTATGA
>WELA01012722.1:779467-801316 GCA_009602735.1 Mesotaenium endlicherianum
CTCTCATTTGACTGACGAGTAGTATTCCCTGCTAGTGTATTGTCCTTTGCCGTTCAACGAGTTAACGGAAATACCATAAAGATTACTTGCTGATATAAAGATCTTTATTAATTGTTAATCGCCTATTTGGTAAGTCGATTCATTTCAGTCTCTGATCTCCCACTATTCCCGGTATTGGGACTGGCTTGTTCTCTGAATCATCGGCGGTACCGGACCTGCTCTGCTGTATAGCCCACCATCTTGGCATAATCGTCGTAGAGGACCACACCAGTGTGTGTCTCAATGTACCTATCTAGTGCTGCAGTTTCTTCCCTCTGTAGCAGTGCTGTCTGTTCCAGCTTGTTGATCTCTTGGACTGCCAGCAACGCTTCCTTAAGGTTATCAAAGTTTTGGCCACCCACCACAGTATACCTGTAAGTGGCCAAGCTCTTCTGCATGTCCGCTTCAGCCTTTTTCCTTCTCTCCTCCTCTGCCGCTGCCGCTTCTTCTTGTTGTTTCTTCTGTCTCTCCTCCTCAGCTTTCCTGAAGTTTTCCGCTTCGTGATCCTTCTTCCTCTGTGCTTCTTCTGCCGCCTCTTGTTGTTTGCGGACCCTTTCTTGTTCTCTCCTAGTGAGGGACGTCGCCGCCAGCTCCTTCTGGTATTGCTCCATTCTCCTCTTGGCTTCTTCTGCCTTGCGCTTTCTGTCCTTCTTTTGTGTGGTGGGAGCCATTCTGCACATGTAACCAGGCAACAAGTTAGTTGGATATCGACCTTTGTCATAGGAGTTGCAGGAAGGGAGTAAGTTCGTATTAGTATGGTATATTTGTTCCTGTTTACCTTACAGGGTGATTGCTAGGAGTTGACGTAGTTGCGATGCGCTAGATATAATCGTATGAATGTGTTTTCAGGTGTGTTAAGTGTTGTATTGCTGTGCGAGGCCCTTTTTCCTTCAGCTAAAGGTGCTTTATGTGGGCCAGGCTGTCCCCTCTGTTACTATGCTGACACTTAGGATTCATATAACCGTCCCATCTGTCACTATGCTGACACTTAGGGTTCACAGACACTTAGGATTCACATAACCGTCCCATCTGTCACTATGCTGACACTTAGGGTTCACATAACTGTCCCTTTCTCGCTCTCGCACACTAACTGTCATATATTTTCCCCTCCAACTTAAATGGAGACAGGACCTCCTGGCACCTTCGCGTGTCAATTGAAATGACTGTTAGGGAGGTGCTCCAGCCGCCCGAAGGTGGAACCGTTTCAACGCCCCTTAGGCATTAGTCAAATGGCCTTCAAATTCCCAAGTGTCCCCAGAGGCATCGTAACCCTTCCATCAAATGAGGTACTTTATGACATATTTAGACGATCGACGGACCGAGCGCGCGTCTAAAATCTCCTCAACCTCATATTCCTCAGGGTCACCGTCCCGGACAGCGGGGACCGGTCCCGGTTGGACAGGTTACCGACCTGTGAACAGTGTATCGCCTTTGATGTATGGTTCTAGAAAGGAGACATTAAAGACCGGGTGAGCCTTGTATTTAGCTGACATGTTCAGTTTGTAAGCATTCTGACCGACACGACGCACTACCGAATATGGACCGACCCAGACAGGGCCAAGCTTTTTCTTGACCACATCAGGGAGGTACAGGTGCTGAGAATGCAATTTGACTAAATCGCCCATAGAAAATGTTAGCTCCCGACGGTGTTGATTAGCGTATTTTTGTTGGTTTTCCTGGGCTTTGTGCAGGTTTTGTTGGACTTCTGACAGGGTGTCAGCAAACTCCTGAGTTAACTGGAGGGAGACCGGATTGTCAATCCCTTCAGGGTGAGTTAAAGACTCTCCTACACATCTAAAGGAGACTTAGGGACTCTACGCAGGCTCAGTTCAAAAGGAGTTTTGCCCGTTGACGCGTGCGCCGCAGTGTTGACCGCAAACTGGATTTGAGGTAACAGGTCATCCCAATTATCTTGTTTTTGGTTAATATAGGCTTTGAGTACTTCCTGCAGAACTCGGTTAGTTCTTTCAGTCTGCCCATCAGTCTGAGGGTGGTTTGCTGTGCTGAGCAGCTGAAATGAATCTTGCTTATTCAAGATAAATATATTTCATTTCAATATATAAGGTCAAAGATAGGTGGAAGCGTGTGAAATCAGGGAGCGATCTTCGCCCTTATAATGAATTCCGTTTACTCATCTATAATCCTGACTCACTTATCGTAGTGTGCCATAGTTGCACACGAATACAAGGCACAAGAAAGAGGCGGGCTGGAGGACTAGAGCTTCTCCTTTAGAAACTCATGACCTCTTGCCTACCAGGCATACAAGCATGTATAAGCACATACACAACATTAGAGGACTGAATAGCAAAGGCACTCTCATTCAGATGACCATACAGTAGCTAAAACACATCCCACTGGCTTAGGTGCAAAACCATGGAATCTGTCCGCTGTGTGGCCCCGAAATGTCAGAGGACATAACTTTGTCAATACTTCTTCAAATTGACCAAACTTAACGGCAACGGATGCATCTTGACAAGACCTTTCCAAAACGTCCTAGTTCTCTCCATTAGGAGCGCAAACAAAGCAACCATGTCAATTTCCGTGAAGGCTGGTCATTAGAACGAACCCAAAAGGTGCACACATGACTTGCAAGTAGAAATCCGACTGTAGAGCCTACTGTCCAGAATGAGGGACCATGAGATCCGAGCCTGCTATGTACCTAGTGACCACCTGGTTGACCACGGCGCAAGGTGCGCCGTTTCGTGGGAAACCCGTTAAGTTGGGACCCACGGATCTAGGTATAACGACCACATCAATTGGTCGGTTGACTAAAGTCCTATTTGTTCAATTGACTGACGACGGCTCCGCCTACCCGAGACTTAACCACACTGGTAGGACATCAATTTACCAAATCTGAGTCGACCTTCCGACTTTCAGTATACTACGGTCACATGTGCCAATCTACAAATAGTAATCTAAGTGAATATATCTACCCTCAGCGTACTGAAGCTAAGTATACTGACTAATATCAAGCGAGCTTACTATATGTCATCCTGCTGATATTACATCCTATATATAACTGATATCTAAATCTCAACAGACTATACTATGATACAAAAAGTCATCCTGCTGACCTTCTCAACAAAGTCAACAAACTCCACTATGATACAAAAGTCATCCTGCTGACCTTTTTGACAAAGTAAGTAAACTCGCATTAAATCGACATACATTCATTTGAGTGAACTCGTGCATGTGAATATATTGACATAATACTTGTGTTGTATTTATACATGCAATTAAATAAATAAATAATGAATTGATTTATTACAGCAGCTGCTTGACTCCCATTAATCCCATTAAAGCTCTCCAGAACTTAGAGGTACTTATCGAGTCTCTGTCTGAGATTATATTAGAGAGTAGCCCATGTTGGCATACTACATGGTTGTAGAACTGTTTCGCTGTTTCGAGTGCAGTTACTTTGACAATTGTGGGGATAAAAATGACCATTTTTGTTAGTTTATCCACAACTACCAGTATCGAATCATGCCCATTGGCAGTTCGTGGCAGTGTGACCACCCAGTCCATGGATATTGTTTCCCAGCGGCCTGCTGGGATTGGCAGCGGTTGTAAGAGGCCCATCGGTGGTGTGTGCCTAGACTTATTCTTTTGACACTGGTCACAGGACTTTACGTATTTGAAGACCTCCCGAGGTAATCCCTTCCAATGATAGTGCTTTGCTAGTTTGCCAACAGTTTTGACCTGCCCCAAATGCCCACCCAGCAAACTGTCATGTGCTTGACTCAATAAAAGGGACCTTATTTCCAAGTTATTAGGAATGACCAGCTTCAGCCTGCTTGAAGTGGTTTCAGTCACCCAGACCCCTCCCTTAAGCTTATACCCGAGTGCAGTAGCACGACCCACACCAGTAGTGGGGTTGGGCTCAAATGTTGGGTCAGAAAGGTAGGCTTTCCTAAGTTGTTCAAGCAAGGACTTTTTCACCTTTAGTGAAGTGAGTGCACACAGGACTTTATCTACCGCATGCTGACTAAAGTTCCTTTCTTGCAAGTCAGGTCTTCTAGATAGTGCATCAGCAAGATTCAACTTCCCTGGTTTGTAGTCGATCTGGACTTGGAACTGCTCCCTCCTCGACAGCTTGGACTTCTTCTGAAAGTGAGTCAGAGCTAGATGATCTGTAATCACCTTAAAAGCTTTACCATGTAAGTATGCTCTCCACTGTTGGAGCATATGGATGATAGCTAGCAGCTCTTTATCATGCACTGAGTAATTAATCTCTGCTGGATTAAATTTCATAGACTCGTACAACACAGGGTGCCACTCCTGCCGTACCTTACCATCCTTTGTGGTTTGGTCAGCAGGCTGCAACAAAATAGCACCCATATCAAAGTCAGAGGCATCAGTGACCACCTGCACGGGTTTGCTGGGGTCATACACGGCTAGCACTGGGGCAGAACAAATGGCATCTTTAAGGGTCTGGAAGGCAGCCTGCTGCTCTTCCCCCCACACATACCCTATGTCTTTCTCAGTAAGGTCAGTCAATTTACTGGCCTTTGTAGAATAATTCTCAATAAATCTCCTATAGTAGTTAACCAACCCGAGGAAGGATCTAACTTCAGAGACAAACTGTGGTACTGGCCAGTCCCTTATGGTCTGGACATTCTTAGGATCCACACTGATGCCTTCTTTACTGACAACGTGGCCTAAGAGTTCAATACTTTCTTTAAAGAAATCACACTTGCTCATTTTAGCATATAAGTGATTTTTTCTCAGAGTGTCCATGACTGTCTTTAAGTATTCAGCGTGCTGAGCTTCATCTTTAGAGAAAATTAGAATATCATCCAAGAAAACTTGCACAAACTTATTAAAATAAGGTCTGAAAATGTCATAGCACCCATGAAGGTCGCAGGAGCATTAGTCAGTCCAAATGGCATCACATTGAATTCATAGTGTCCATAACATGTGCGGAAGGCAGTCTTGTGTTCATCCCCCTCAGCAATTTTGATTTGATGATAACTACTCTTGAGATCTATCTTACTGAACACCTTAGCACCAGACAGGGTATCAAGCAAGTCCTCGATTCTGGGTAAAGCATACTTGTTCTTTACTGTAATTCTGTTCAAAGCTCTGTAATCCACACACATCCGCATACTGCCATCCTTTTTCTTAACAAACAAGATGGGTGCGCCGTAAGGTGATTTACTGGGGGAAATATAACCATTTTCCTCAAGCTCTGCAATCTGTGTTTTCAACTCCTCGCTCTCCACATAAGACAAGCCATACGTGCGTTGCCAGGGTGGCTGACTCCCAAGTAATAAATCAATCCTATGATCTACTTCTCTCTTAGGGGGTAGTCCTGGGGGCATATTAAATACATCCGTGTACTGAGCAACAATTTTTGCAGCAGTAGGGTGCTCCGGAGGGCTTACCTTTTTCTCCACCACTTCTTCAGGTTGAGGAGGTACCTCTCTTAGCAGCAGACAAAACATTCTGTCTTCCTTCTGGTTCCAGCTTTTGACGAACTCCATTGCATTCAGCAACCTGCATCCTTCTGGAAGTCTCTTCTTACCTTCATTTGCCATCTACACAGGACAAGAGGAAGAGCACAGGTGAGTGCCAAGTTAGTCTGCCCATCACTGGCTCCTCTCACTTTAACCGTACCTTTGCTCCAACACACTTCAACTTGATGTCTATTAAGCCAAGACCTGCCTAGCACGAGAACATAAAAGCCAGTGTTGAGTACCATAAATGTAAGCGTTTCAGTTAGAACTGCAATGCCGGAACCAAACTGGACCTCAATAGGCTTGGTTATAACTCCTCCCGGGATACTTGAGGCATCTCCAAGGAATATTTTTCTATTCCCTTGGGTGACAGTAGGCAGCCTTAGCCGCTTAACTACATCCTTGTGGATAAAAGTATGTGACGCCCCTTTGTCAACAAATGCCCTCACCTTCCTACCAGCAATCATGCAATGCAGTAGGATAGGGGGGACTGTCTTTTTCTGACTTTCGCATTGTTCTCCTGACTTAGCAAAGAAATGTTGGACATCAGGTGGAACAAGAGCATCCAGAGTGTGCACTCTCTGGATGTCTATATTGCTGATGGTCTCCTTTATCTGGTTGTCAGGCATGCATAGTGAATCCAGTTCAGCAGGACCCATAATACCTGCTACGAGGGCAGCTAGTGACGACTCACTATCTCTAGCATCCTCACAGTCAGTAGACTGGATTACTGAATATTACTGTCTTTCAAAGGCTGGTCTTTTCTCTCGACTTTTGGGAGGTGCTTGTCTGGACACTGCTCTCTGAAGTGACCTGGCTGCTGGCAATGGAAGCAAATCGATTTTGCTGAGGCTGGTCTCGGCTTAGTCCTACCACCACCTCTTCCATAGCCGCCTCGAGAGAAACCACCTCTACCTCTAGACTGTATGGCATTATACTCATACTCATATCCATCACCCTGATCATCCTCAGCCTGGTCTCCTTCAATTGCATTGTAGGAACCGTGGGGCTTTTTGACAATCTTAGACACCAAAGCATTACTCTGGCGCTTGTGATTGAACCGCTGCTGATCCCAGGCATCAGCATCCTGGATCAAGTCAGCCAATTTCTCATACTTCTTCTCAGCAAAATGACCAGAGACTTCGGATTTCAAGCCATACCTGAAGTATGCTATCCTATACCGTTCTGGCAAGTCTGGCTGCTTCATCATGTTCTCCTGGAACTTTTGAGCAAACTCAGCAACTGAAGTGGTCTGCTTCAGTGTCAGGGAGATCATCGCATAGATAGCTTTCTCCTGCTGGTTGATGACATCAAACTTCTCATGCAACTTCTCGACAAACTCTACCCACGTAGGGTCACCGAGTTGCTGAGCCTTACGCTCTCCTTTCCAGTACAACCACCAGTTTCCGGCACTGAATTTCAGTAGCGCACCGGTGTGCCTGACCTTCTCGTAATCTTGCAATTGTGGGTAGTTCTCCAGTCACTGCTCAACATCCGCGAGAAACTTGATCAGGTAATATTTTCTGTTTCCCTCAGGATCATAGTCCTGGGGAGGTTTTGGCTTGGGCTTACTAGGTCCTCTGCCACCACCACCAGTGGTTTGAGACCCCAATTGGTCTCTGTCCCGCAGTAGAGACATTATGATTTGTTTGTCCTCCTGTTGGGACTGATACATGGTCGCCATTTGCGACTGTATTTGAACGAACAATGCTCCCAAGTCTACACTCTGGGGTGGTAGTCTAGCAAATGCAGCAGCAGCATTGGCATCTACTCGCTGAGTAGTGTGCTCAACAGTCCCTCTTGCTCTTGCAGCAGCAATTCCTGCCGCATTCAGCCGGTCACGTATTTGACCTAGGGGTACATTGAGTTGTACAGCAGGAGGTGGGTTCAGAACATTGGCCCTGTATGCCATAAGTTTTTTAACAGTGCGCTCGTCAGCTGGCTGTCCTTCCCTCCTTTCTGTATCTTCAGCAGCCTTTGCTAATTGTTTAGCTTCAAATCTGGCTTTCTCTTCCTCAGCTTACAGTGTTGCGACTGCGACAATAGCAGCTGCTTCATCTGCAGCCTCTCTAGCTGCAGTATCTGCCATTGCTTCAGAATAGGTACGGGTTCCCGCTACATAGCTTTCCGCCTGGTTTTTGACATTCTCGTTATCCTGGTTCTCCATGTCTCGGGAGTTGCTAGTTTGAAACCTTGTCCTTACCATACAAAGAAGACTGTGATAACAGCTCCGATACCACTGAAATGAATCGACTTACCAAATAGGCGATTAACAATTAATGAAGATCTTTATATCAGCAAGTAATCTTTATGGTATTTGTCGATAACTGGTTAAACGACAACGGACAACACACTAGCAGTGAACAATATTCGTAAGTCAAATGCGAGTAAACTAGCATCAATAATGCAATCAGTAAACTCATACATAAGCAAGGTGAAATGAATCGACTTACCAAATAGGCGATCAACAATTAATAAAGATCTTTATATCAGCAAGTAATCTTTATGGTATTTCCGTTAACTAGTTAAACGGCAAAGGACAATACACTAGCACGGAATAATACTCGTAAGTCAAATGCGAGTAAACTAGCATCAATGATGCAAATCAGAAAACTCATACATAAGCAAGGTTAGAAGACAGTGCGTATCAATGGCTTCTCGCCTTGGATTCAGATCGCTCTCGGTAAGCTGTACAAGAGAGTTGGCCTCGTTTCCGAATACCGAACTCGAGAGCAATGCCTAGCATATGTACATGGAATGAGTTTACTGTTCAACGGCCAGTGCGATGGCACCGCCTACCCGGGAGTTAACCACGTTGGTAGGACCTCGGTTAAGCAAATCCACCGCCATCTCCCATCATCCCGAATCGCCATCCATCATAGGGATGTCATCTGGCCATTCATCTAGCGTATCACACTTAGATGCATATCGAGGCAGTTCGCTGCTACCCAGTACGGAAATCAGCTGGCTGTCGAAGAATATGTCAACTGGCTGACTTAAGTTGACTTCAGCCTGCTGCTTCCGGCTGAGTCATTAAACTGATATTAAATATGAAGTCCAGCAGACTAATTATTAACTAGAGTTCAGGAAGCTGAAACTGTTTAACAATTGTATTTAAATGAACATTATATCTACTAATATACTGATTCATTATATCTCCAGAGTGAGCACCTCAAAATTGTAATCTGATAGGAAAACAACTAATGAAGTTTGGCCCAAAAGATCACTGGAAGCACATCATGATCTTCAAGAGTAGTCATATGGCAGGGTTTAATGTAAGGTCATAGGTTTATAAAGTGCAATTTTGAGTTTCTTGAAAGTAAGTTTTGACTGCATGGTAATGTAGACTGCATTTTTGTGGTCATTTTGATATAATGTTCATTGAATTTGGTTAAGTATTGAGAGAGTTATGGATTTTCGATGTTTAATTAGTTTTGAGGTCGGTTGACGACTGTCCTTAACTTGCGATGAGCGCGACCGTCGGATTGACCAACAGCGTCGAGCGATCTGGGCTGTTAGAGTGAATTTGAACCTCCACGTAAATTCGGCTGACGCGGAGTGCCGACAAGTCGATTTACCTAAAAGTTTCGGATTAGCCTAGCGCGTCTAAGTTAGTAGTTTCTAGATAGTTCGATGAATGCATGTGAACGTCAAATCGGCCCCACGTCAGATGAGATTGATCTGGCCTACTCACAAATGTTTTGGAAGAGACGATTTGACAAACACTTAGGGAAATCCGTCGCGAAGTGGCCCTCCCGCCTGGAGAGGAGGACATTGGTCAGAAAACTATAAATAGGCATAACTTCCTCATTTCTTATTAGATTTCACTTTTGTAAATTTCTACGGGTTTTTAATGACGAGGCCTTTTATCCTAGTCCATTTGTGAGCACTTTCTTGCCACTCAAAATGTTGAGTAATTTTCATAACTTTTCTTAGTGATATGCTGCACTCTAGTATGATTGCAACTAGCCCTTTTCCTTGTGAGTCACTACGCTTCCACTAGGGCACTCCGCCCCTTTTATTTAAGCTGTGACTTTGCTCACCACTTGTGAAGTTCTTATAGTGACTGGAAGCCAGGAGGGCTTGCTCTTCACAAGAGAGAGACTCAGTGGTCCTGAAAACACAAGAAGTGAAAGTGTAAGCTTTACTAATAACTTTGTTGCTTACAGCTGGCATAATTGGACTTCTCAGAAGATGTCCTTCTAAGGGCATCTGCTGCTATATACTCCCTGCAAAACCGGCGCTGAAGGCGGCGGATTCAATGCACACAATCACACTAGGAGGCTCTTCTAGGTCCACAAAAGTGGAGGTAAGGCAAGTACTAGCTCTCCTATTGGCTAAGCACAACATACACCAATCAAATATAGTGCAAGCAAGAAGATGCATGACTCTCATTGGCGGAGCTTACCTCAACCACTGCTACCTAGATAATGCCTCAAAAGTAGATATGAAACGTAAGGAAGCTTCCTCTAGGAATGAGTGATGCAGTCACCAAGTTATGGCCCAAATGGTGCTCAGATACTATGTTAATACATGCTAAGTGTACTTTATCAAGTTCGCAGATTTTTGTGCTAATGGCTAGGAGTCTTTGGAGTCCCGAAGAGCCAACAATGTGACCTTTGGGCACATTGAGTCACAAAGTGGCCCTTGGTGGAAATCCGCTAGGGGCCGGTAAGTGGCGCGGACTAGATCGTGAATATGTCGCTCGATACTTGACCAAATGGCGCGCAACCGGTGCCGTTCGGAATGTGACGCGACGCTCTACACTTTAGCGATTTGGAATGTTAGCAAAGGTCAACATTTAAATGCGTGAAGCAAGGTCAAAGTTGGCCTTCCTAGGTCGATGGTCGATGCACGTGTGTCTCGGCTGAGGCCGACGATCCCGTCCTAATGAGTCATGACACAAGCATAAGTATCTCGAATCAAGTCAACCGGCTTCTCATACTTCTTTTTAACAAAATGACTCGAGACCTCAGACTTCAAGTCAAACCAAAAGTATGCAATTCTATAGAGCTCTGGGAACGCAGGTTGCTTCATCATGTTTTCCTGAAAATTATGTGTATACTCGGCAAGTGAAGTAGTCTGCTTCAGTGACAAGGGGAGCATTGAATAGATAGCTTTCCCCATCTGACTGATGACATCAAATTTCTCATGCAACTGCTTAACAAACTCTTCCCATGTAGGGTCACCAAATCGGTTAGCCTTACGCTCTCTTTTGTAGAAAAGCCACCAGCTTGCTGCTTTGCCTTTCAGCAAAGCACCGGTGCGCCTGATCTTTTTGGAGTCTTGCATGTCTGGATAATTTTCCAGCCACTCCTCAACATCACCGAGAAACTTTATCAGGTAATAATTTTTGTTTTCTTCAGGGTCATAATCCTGAGGTGGCTTTGGCTTTGGCCTACTAGGCCCGGAGCCACCACCAGTAGTGTGGAAACCCAGTTGGTCCTTTTTGCGCAACATAGCCATCATAATTCTCTTGTCCTCTAGTTCAGACTGATACACCATTGTCATTTGAGATTGCATATGGACGAATAATGCACCCAAATTGACACTCTGAGGTGGAAATCCAGCCGTAGCACCAGCAGCAGTAGCAGCAGC
Organism: Mesotaenium endlicherianum; assembly: GCA_009602735.1. Lineage (NCBI taxonomy): Eukaryota > Viridiplantae > Streptophyta > Zygnematophyceae > Zygnematales > Mesotaeniaceae > Mesotaenium > Mesotaenium endlicherianum. The sequence continues at coordinate 790,561 of WELA01012722.1, forward strand.
AGCAGCAGCAGCATTCAATCGCTCAGCAGCAGCGTCAGCATTTTCTCTTGTTGCTGCATTAGCAAATCCTGCTTCACCTTACTGTCTATTTATCTGGCTGAGAGGAACAATAGTAGCTCCAGCAAGAGGTTGGTTTCGAAGACTGGCCCATTCTGCCATTATATCTTCGACCGTTTTGTTGTCAGCTCGACGCCGCTTTTCAGCATCTGCCTCCTCCTCTGCCTTAGCTAATTGTTCAGCCTCTGTTCTGATGAGATCTTCCTCAACTTGCTGGGCTGCTACTGCAGCGAGGGCCGCCGCCGCTTCATCGGCTTCTCTGGCTCATTCTCCAAATTTCAAGAGTTGCTAGTTTGAGATCGTGTCTCTGCTATCATTCAAAAATCCGTGATAAGAGCTCTGATACCACTGAAATGAATCGAGTTACCAATAGATAATTAACGAATAATAAAAGATCTTTATATTAACAAGTAATCTTTATGATATTTTCTTTTTACTTAATCATCAACAAAAATATCCACAACTAGCACTACAATACTCACAAGTCAATTGCCGGTCAACGAGCATCAATCATGCCATCAGTAAACTCATACATAAGCAAGGTGAGAAAACAATTCGTATTAATGGCTTCTCGCCTTGAATTCAAATCTCTCTCAATAAGCGGTACAATGGAGTTCGCCCCGTTTTCAATTGCCGAACTCGAGAGCATGACCTAACCTATGTACATGGAATGAGTTTACTGTTCAACGGCAAGTGCGATGGCACCGCCTATCTGGGAGTCAACCACATTGGTAGGACCACGGCTAACCAAATCCACAGCCATCTCCCATCATCCCGAATTGCCATGTTCCCCAAGGGTGTCATCTGGCCACTCATCTAGCATATGACTCTTAGATGCATAATTAGGCAGTTCACTGATGCCGAGTACGGCAATCAGCTGGCAGTAAAAGAAAGCGTCACCAAGCTGACCAATAGTAGACTTTAGCCTCTACTCTTGGCCGAGTCATTATACTAAATAATCATAAAAGTCCAGCAGACTTGATATTGACCAAAGATCAGCGGATTGAAATTTATTAACTATGAAGTTTTGTTGAATATTACACTATCAATAATATTAATTCACTACAGTGAAGTCTACCTCAGTCTTCCTAGAAGAGTCATCAATGAAGGTGGTATAGAGTATGTTCTTTGACATACTAGCTGGAACTCTTGCAGGTCCCCACACATCTGAGTACGTCAACTCCAATAGCTTACTAGCTCTTGTGGCTTATCCTTTTGGGAATGCCGACCTCGTCTGCTTTCCAATCTAACAACCTCTACAAAACTCCAAACTTTGCTTCCATCCTGTGAAACCTAGTAACCCCCTGTTCTTGTCGTGTGCCATCTGCTTGAACTTACTTGTTACAACAGGTAGAAATTGTTAAGTACAAGAAAATGGGGGAGGTTGCATGAACCATGTGCCACAACGGAGGCTGGGTCCTGAAGCGTCTTTGGACACATTCAGGTCAAATAAAGACAAACCCAAGTTAGAACTAGAGTGTCCAAGTTAGACAAAACATCCATTGTAGGGCACTCTACTCCGTAGTCCAATATTAGCTTCAAGAGCTTTAGGGCCGGTGTCAATATAATCAAATCCTTAGCAGATGCACATGAGCAACTACAGTGAGCTTCTCCAAAGATGTCGACAGGCTGTTGGTAACAAAATTATCGGACAGCTTCATCATGTGCATGGTGTTCGTGAGGGGTGCAGGCAATGGGCCAAAATGGGCATCATAATCAGTGAAATGAATTGACTTACCAATAGGCAATTAATAATAAATAAAAATCTATATATCAGCAGGTAATTTTTATGATATTTTTTGGTCAGCTCATTAGTCAGCAAAAGACCACAAGACTAGTGTAAGCAACACTCACGAGTTAAATGAAATCAACGAGCATCAATCATGTAATCAGTAAACTCATACATAAGCAAGGTTGCTAAACAGTTCGAGTAACGGCTTGCGGCCTCGGATTCAAATGTTCTCTCAATAATCTGTTCAGAGGGTTGGCCTTGTTTTTGAATGCCGCACTCGATGGCAAAACCTAGCGTATGTACAAGGAACGATCAATAGCAAGTGCGATGGCATCGCCTACCCGGAGGTTAACCACGTTGCCACGTTGGTAGGAACTTTGCTAACCAAATTTACACTCTTTTTCCATCATCCCAAATCGCCATCCGCCTAAGACGTCATTTGGCCATTCACCTATAGCACACCACATGTAGATGCATTGCTAGGCAATTGGCTAGCACCACTTGAGGTGCTCAGTTGCAGTCAAAGAACATGTCAACAAGTTGATTTAAGTTGACTTCATCCTGCTGCTATTGGCTGAGTCTTTACACTGAATATCATTAAAAGCCTAATATACTGAGTGTTAACTACAACCCATTATATTGAATAATAACTAAAGTTCAGCAAGCTGAACTTAATTAACTATTACAATGGAAAAAATTATTATATCTACCAATGTAATAAATTATTACAATTCCTCCAACTTAAGTTGTTGTCGCCTCGACAACACTAAGACATATATTAATACACAACAATCTAACTTTTGCATGAAATATGTGTTCCCGGAAGTCTATCTCCAGGAGAACTGGACTTAGAAATTGACCCAAACCTTTTATCAGGTGGCCATCTGTGTAACGTTTTTTTCCTTTGAGAGGATATTTCCTTGGTATTCAAGGATAACTTAATACTTAATGGAAAGAAAATAACGATAAATTTGAAAAATTGTTGAGAAAGTGAAAAATGAAAACTATAGTCAAATAGTGTAACGTTTCTGCTTTTTGAGAGGATCTTTCCTCGGTATTCAAGGAATATTGAAATGAAGTGGAAAGAAAATCTATATACTTGTGCAAATTGACAAATCCTCGAGAAAGCGAAAATGAAAACTAACGTAGAATGTGTGCTTGTGAGAGTTGCACTCACAATGACTCTGCAGATATTTATACCTGCACAACGTGAGGCACTGGAGTGCTTCAGGTCACCACCTAGGGCACTGGTTCATGTCAACGAAAACAGGCGAAGGGGTACGACCCATTTTGGCTGAATGCTCGAAACGCGCCGTTTGGCCGTTTGGAGACTTTTCAACGATTTCCGAAAAACCGTTTCGCGCCAAACGGGCGTTTTCGCGTTCTCGCGACTTTTCGAAAAGTCGCGACTGTTCACAAAGTCGCGTACAGATGCTTGTCGTCATGAATCGGTAGTTATAAAAACCACTTTGCCAGTCGGTTAGGTGTGAACGTTTCAAACGAAGGTCGCGGGTTCGAATCCGCTCGGATGCAAAGTCGCTTTGCATATTATGTGTCGTTTGTCTTTTACGTCTGTTTGTTCGTATTATCGACTGGACGTAAATCCGAAATCTATGACTGTGCATTATCCGAAACAATGACAATCAAAATACCTTAATCAAACAATAATTAATTAAGTTATCATCTCATAATTAATCAAAGTAACTTTATGAATAATTATGTCGTACTTTTGCGAAGTAGTCGAATTACGTTACGACGCTTTTTGCAATAGTATCTCGGTCGTTTCGCCAATCGACTGGGAATTAATTGGCACACGCGTGTGGCAAATAATTCAATGTGATGCAATCAATTATCAAATAATGTATGATAAATAGTATAACGTATTTGAGGTAATCGGGAAAACGTCCCAAATACGCCTAAAAAGCTTCGATCGTTATACTCCTCCCCCCTTAAAAGAACTTAACGTCCTCGTTAAGCGTACGTCTTTTAAGTCTGAATGTGTCAATACTAGCCTTGACTAGCGGAAAACACTGGTGAGCGATTGGACTATGCATCATCACAATGACGGAAAAGAGCGAATAGTTGGCCGCGTCTCTTTTGCATGGCTTACGAAGAGCGCTTGGTAGCACACTTGCCTCGGCGCAGAGCATCTGAGCAGAAGCCCATCGTAACCAATGCTATTGAATTAAGTCCTCACAATTATGTAGGATTTCGTCCTGAGGTTCGTATAAGTTCCAACTGGAATCGTAATCAAGCCATTTGATCAAAAGTTCCACGCGTGGAGGCTTATGATGAGTGTAGCGGTGTCCTAAGACATCATCTACATCCCAGGCCTTATCATCATCGGCGAGTTCCAATTCCGGTGCTTGCGGCTGATAGCCGCCATCGGACCTAAACAGCTTTAGTAAACTGATATGGAACACAGGATACATTCGCCCCATGGATTTAGGCAAATCCAGTCGGTATGCAACATGTCCAACCTTTGCAATAACGATAAAAGGGCCTACCCAGCGAGTCAGAAGCTTGCGCTTCTTGGGTGCTTGAGTTGGAGGTTTTTAGTTTGCAAAAGTACTTTATTGCCAACTTGAAAACTTAACTCAGTCTTGTGCGTGTCAGTAAACGTTTTCTGTCGATCTCGAGCAGCAGCTAAAGCCAGCTTTGCATTTTTGTGCACCTCTTGAAGAGAATGGACAAATAGGCGTGCACTTGGCACTCTCATGGTTGACATCCCCACCTCACCGGGTACCGCACGTGTGAGAGGAGTGTGAGGATGTCTCCCACAGTTAAGGAAAAACGGTGTTTTCTTAACACTTTCCTGATAAGCATTATTTACTGCAAACTCTGAGTTGTCATGGCGAGGATTCACATAAAGCCTAAGGAAATGTTGCAGAACGTGGTACAGTCATTCTGTCTGATCATCGGTCTGAGGATGGAAGCTGGTGGACGTCTTAAGCTTCGTGCCGAAATGCGAGCAAACTTCCTGCCAGAAGTGGCTCTTGAATGTACTGTCACGATCACTTATGATTTCTTTCGGCATGCCATGCAACTTGAACACATGATCCACGAAGAGACGCGCGATCTCGACGGCATCAATCGATGGTTTAGTGGCCACAAAGTGCACCGTCTTAGTGAAACGATCCACGATCGTTAACACCCCATTGTGTCCTCTATCGATGGTAGGAAATTCCACGACAAAGTCGAGGCTTATGCTTTCCCAAGGAGCACATGCAAGTTCCAATGGTTGCAACTTCCCAGCTGGCAACGTATTGCTCGACTTATTCCTCTGACAAATTGCGCAGTTCACGATGTACTTGGCAACATCAACCTTGAGGGACGGCCAAATGTACCTCAGCGCAAAGCGTGTGTGGTTTTGGTTATTCCATGGTGACCAGGGTAAGGAGAGTCATGTGGTTCGCGTAGTAGCACATGTCTTACTCGGCCTTCTGTGTAAGGTCATAGGTTTATAAAGTGCATTTTTGAGTTCCATGAAAGTACACTTTGATTGCATAGAAGCGTAGAGTGCATTCTTGTGGTCATTTTGATATAAAGTTCATCAAACGTGGTTGAGTATTGAGAGAGTTATGAATTTCTGAAGTTTTATTAGGTTGGAGGTCGGTTGACGACTGTCCTCAATTTGCGGTGAGCGCGACCATTGGATTGACTGACAGCGTCGAGCGATCTGGCCCGTTAGAGTGAACTCGAACCTTCACGTAAGTTTGGCTGACGTGGAGTGCCGACTAGGTCAATTTATCTAAAAGTTTCGGTTTAGCCTAGCGCGTCTAAGATAGAATATTCTAGTAGTGTCGATGCATGTATGTGGACGTCAATTTGGCCCGACACGTCAGATGAGATTGATCTGGCCTACTCACGAATATTCTGGAAGGGACGATTTGACGAACACTAAGGAAATTCCGTAGCTTTCTCCTACAGAGGAGCACTTGGGCAGAAAACTATAAATAGGCATAACTTCTTTATTTCTTATCAATTTACACTTCTGTAATTTCTACGGGTTTGAAATGACGAGATCTTTCATCCTAGTTCATTTGTGAGCACTTTCTTGATACTCAAAATGTTGAGTAATTTTCCTAAGCTTTGTAGTGATATGCCGCTGCACTCTTTAGTATGATTGCAACTAGTTCCTTTCCTCGTGAGTCACTGCGCTTCCACTAGGGCACTTTGACCCTTTCATCTGGTATCGGAGCTGGGCTAGTTTGCATATTATATTATGGAGTCGGAGCCGGCAGCTGGAGGAGGCGAACATGTCGAGCATGTTGAGCGCGCGGGGCAACAGGCAACACCAACAATGACCAGAGAGCAACAAGAGATGCAGGCGATGCTAAGGCAAATGGCAAATGCAATTGGAGGAAAAGTCTACGCCCGATTTCAACAAAATATACGCGCGGAGGTGGAGAGAATGGTGCGAGTTGTTGTTGGGAATGCCGCTTTGTCAAGTTCGGCACCTGAACCTGTTGTACCACCAATCCATGTTAATCCAGTGGTGCAACCAGTTATTCCACCCTGTAGTGATTTGAGTTATAATATATTAGTTTGCATATATTCTAATGCTTTTGAATATATTTGGAGTAGTATTGTGTGGAGTCAAGTGCGAATAGATACTCTAGTGACTTGGTTCATGTCCTTTGAACCTTCTAATGCATTTTTGAAGTTAGAGGAAGGACCTAGAAGAACTCCATGTGGCAAAAGTCAAATGTGCCATTTTTAGGTCAAAGGGACATGTGTACATTATTCTAGAAAGAGGTGGCAAATTTTAGGATGTGTTGGGTGCCAACACATCAACATGCACCTTTCTAGAAATGACTTATGTAGCTAGTATATAAACAAGAGCTAGAACATAGAAAGTACGTGCCAAATTCCAGAAATATATTAACTTTCAAGAAGTCATCTCTCTTTTAAGAAGCTACCACTTGTGTTCAAAGATCCTTGTCTTGAATAGATAAAGTATTCTATTTTACTAAGTACTTCATCTATCTGTTTCACTACATCGACACTTTCGCTAACATAGAGTTATATGAAGCAGAGGATGCAGCCCCTGTAGACTAGAAGTGAGTGAGTTTGTAGTAAAGGGCAGAAATAAGAAATTGCCAAGCCGTAAGAAAGGGAATCAAAGAAGCATGTATATAGTAGTACTCATTTCGATTCGCAAAATGTTGGAGCGGTAGGAAGACTCAAAGGAGAGCTTTTCAGAGGCAGATGCAAACCCACATGGTGGGGAGGCGAGAAGAGCGCCCAAGCAAAGAACCCTACAGCAAGTTGAAGGCGCGGATTTGTTCCCGGACACATTCCACGCAATGGACTGGAGAAATGTCCAATCTTCGGTGGCTCACAGCAAATTATGTATGCGGCCCGTAGAGTCCCCAACTTTGCGTGCCCCCATGCAACTTGCTACTTTGTGTAACCCATAGCACTCCAAGTTATTCTTAACTATCATATTACATGATAGCAAGACGAATCGGCCACATGATAGCACAATTATGTAAACTTCACGGGGGAGTCTCGTGGGTTGCGTTGTTTCATCTAGTTGTTTAAGATTTGTAGTTGATTTGAAGATGTCAACTAAGTTGCATGTTGTATGACATTCATCAGTCCCATTATATATTATTTGAAATTGATGTCATACACCCGATTACTGACTAAGGTTGATTGGCTTTCATATAATTTACCTACATAGCGTGATTAATCCCCAAACTTTAAATTTTGGATATCAAGGTATATCAAATAGCGTAGATAAACTCCTATCTCCTAGACCAAACTTCTAGATCCCAAATTTGTTAACCTCTCACATAACTTTTTGTTTAATCTATAAGGATGTTGTGAGTTGTAATAGAGTATGTGCAAACAAAGGGAGAAAGGAAGGGAGGGGTGCAAGAAGAATCCCTTTCGCATTCTCAAATTGTTCTCTTTGCCACCTTCCCTGCCCAACCCCACCCCCCATTCCCTCCCCCCCTCCCGGGCCCTTCTTCCATATAGTTCTCAAGTTCATGAATGTGGTGAGACTATAGCTGCCCCAGCCTGTTGTGCGGTGTCAGGGGAGGCATTTGAAGGCCCTGCTTCTGTCCAGGTGCCTCGTCTATTACTGAGAGAGCGACTGAGCTCACAAGGGAGTATGCGATTGTGATGCCGTCGTTTGACTCTGAATCCTAAACCTTAAACCAAGAATCTGCCTGGAGTCACCCCTCCCAGCCGGGCCCCACCATGTCTCGAGCGTGTGAGGAAGACGTGCCTGTCCTCCATGTCCTGGATGGGTAGCGGCACGCAAGATCTCGCTGTTGTCTTTACTTTCTTGGAGGAGTGGTTGTTTAAAGCGGTTGTATAGAGCGGTTGTGCTCATGGAGCTTTGAAGGGGTACTCACACATTTCTTTTGATTCGATTGATATATCTTCTTCCGTTGCTGTGCCCTGTGTGCTTTCAGCCATGGAGGCTGCGCCGGCAGCAGCGGGAAGCGCATCGTGTTCGAGCGGCGGCGATCTTGAGGACGACTTTGGCAACGCGGCCCTCTGGGGCAATGGGGCTGCTTGACCGCGTTAGGTCCATGCGGGAGAGAGCTTTCAATGTCCATTTGCAAAGTGGTGTTTGGGATGTGGGCATGTCGTGAGCGCTTAAACGTAGATGGCTAGAGTAGCATGGATTTGTCGGGGGATTAATTGAAATGAGGCTGACAGATTGGATTGGGGATTTCTCAAAATGCACATGTAGTTGGGGTGGCAGGGTATGTACTGGCATGACTCACGCACGCTTGCACTTTCACTTCCATCGGAGCCAAGACAAAGGAACTAGTATCAAGTATCAACTCGCTTGTGCATGCAAAATATTCATAAGAGAAATGCAAACTCTAGATTCAGCCCATGTAGGTCATGTAATACGGACTTAATTAAACAGCAACAAGTGCAAAGAGACGCATACCACGTGTCATATGCACGATGACAAACAGGGGTATGCAAATGTCAAAGGTATAGCTTACTCACAATGTTCGACATTTGAATTCTGAAATACATAAGCCATACCGGATCCGGCTTGACGGATTGTGCTAAATCGCTAGACCATTCCTTGCATAACCCACGTCACCACCTCATTGCACGACATTGCTTCATAAGCATGCACAAACTATCGTGACCTCACCTTACAAATTCTTTTCTCTTTCCTGCTGTCTTACCAATACTTCTCAACTTGCTCATCCCCACACACATCATTGCAACTTTGAGAAGCGTATTCTGGGTGCCGCCTCCTCTATCAGCTTATGTTCTATGTGCTTTTTGTCACTCGAACGTGAGATTTGGGAGTAGGTTTGAAGTGACTTCAGTGTCAAACAATCGCCGCATCGCACCTTATTGCAATGTATTTCAAATTTTGTAGACCATTAAATATCGACTGTCAAACTCTTATCGCTTTCCAGAATTATAAATTCTGGCTCGTGCACAAGCGACCCTCTTACATTTGAGCTAATACCGCACATAAGCCTCAGCACAAATATTGCTCACCTTGTACAACAACCAATAGTCTCCTGCTCTTCACTTTTTTTTTCTCCTCCCATCTCTCTCTACCTACGCAAGGACAGCATTGCGGGGACAGCATTGCAGGCAGCCGGCCCACCCCTATCCCCAACCCCCCATCCCCCCACCCCAGTAAGCATGCAAAAGAGTGCGAAAGAGCAATCAAAGCACAGCCGCACGCATGCATGAGGGACTGCTGCTCTGCACTTTGCAGCGAGCACTGATGCAGAGCAGAACGCATGAGGAGGGTAGCTGCTGCACTGGACTGCCAGCCAGGCAGGGGGAGGGGGAGGGAGAGGCAAAACTGACACTTGATCTAAATGCGGGCGGGTCAGCCGTCAGTGCCGGCGCGCGCAAATGTGCCGCGGTTGGGGCAGTCGCGCGCCAGGTGCGTCACGCCCCCGAACACCTTGCAGCTCCCGCCCTGCGTGCCCGCCACGCGCCCATGCTCACTTCACGCTGGCGTTTGAGCGCACGCACGCGCGCGCGCGCGCACATGCGCTGGCACAATCACGTGCACTCTTTCATCGGGAGCGTCGTCGCTAGACAGTGGGAAGAATGAGCAGGCAGGTAGGAAGAGCTCTAGGCCAACAGGTGGCGGCAGCCCGTGGGGCCCCAACATACAAAAGGCACCTGCATGCCCCACGGATGACATCAATTGGAACAAGGATATCACGAAGCCAGGCGTCAAACGCCCCCCACGGAGTGCCCGCGCACAGCACACGCACCTTGGAGTAGATGCCTTGCTTGTGGGCGGGGCAGTTGCAAAAGGAAGGGGCTCAGGTGCCCCTTCCTTTTGCACACAAAGCACGCCGCGTACGCCGTGCCACCTATCACACGCACAGTACGCGACACACGCCGCCAGGTGTCACAGGCCAGCAGCCGGCAGCGTGAGAAGGGCGCTTCCTCCCCCAGCAGGAGCAGGTGTCGCACAGGCAAACCCCACAGCCCATATTTTGAACCCCGGCTCTGCTACGCTCAACTCAGACTAGGGGTTGGGGTTTGAGGTTTCAAAAAACAGGTTCATAGGTCCAGGTTCAGCAACAAGGATGTGCTCTCATCTGCTGCATCCACATGCCAGCAGAAGTCGCTGACCTGCCATGTGCCTGCCCCTAAGAGGACCCGCATCTGCTCCACCTAAAAGGGGGCTGCACGCCTGCCACCTGGCACGTCAGAGGCCAAGTCGTCCGAGTACCTTCCCGGTGCCCACCCCAGCCAGGCGTACCACCCAAGGCCCTCCGGAGGAGTCCAAAGTCCGGAGCTCTCAGCGCATCAGCACAGCAAAAGTGCAGCCAGCCAGCCATCATAGCCCGCACCCGCTCTCCTCCAGAGCGCCCCGGGGACGCAGGCAATCGAGACATGTGCCACCAGATTTGGGGGAAGCATCACAGGCAAGCGGACTTTTGTGAGCGACGAGAGTCGTGCCAACTCTTTCGGGGTCCCGGGGGGGGGGGGGGG
>WELA01012722.1:815192-862194 GCA_009602735.1 Mesotaenium endlicherianum
CCCCCCCTCAAGATAATTAAAAGCACAAAAACAAATTTCACTCTCGCAGCAGCGTGCGCACAGAAGAGCTCGAGTTCAATTCCAATCCATGGAAGCCTTTTGCTCAAACGCAGTCCTTACTTTCCTGGTTGCAACGATATGATTGCGTGTGTCACTCTACACTGATTGCATATGATGTCAATCACTTAGTTGCCCTCTTAAAGGTCCCTTTCTCTATAGTGTGCCTCATGCGGGGAGTCCACAGTCTGTCTTTGACACGGAAGGGGATGGGGGGGAAGGTTAAGAGCGGGGACGGGAAGGGGTTGGGAGGCAGGTGTGTGTGTGTGTGTGTGTGTGTGTTGCTGCATGTACAATTACAGCGCCCCGCCTGTTCCTGAACCAATGGAAAGGGATCGAAAGCTGAGTGCAAGGATGAGAGTTATGGTTCAGGGGTCAGTAATTAGGTCTAGGTTGAGAGCTAGGGTTACGATTAGGGTTAGGCCTGCAGTTAAAATCTAGGGTAGGTAGTCTACCCTGACGACAATGAACGAAGAGGTTTGGCCATTGCTGGATGACCTAGAAAAAAACCGTCGGTCTCACCAGAAAGTTATCGCCAGCCTGGAGGCCCGCGCGCATGACAGCTGTCGACCACACGGTGCACGCCACCTCAGGCAGGCTGGCGGCCTCCACCAGTGAGACGCCCTTGGGGACGGGCATGAGCTGGCCAGCTGGCACCGCCACCTTCTCCGCATAGCCGCCGCCCGCCAGCAGTGCGCAGACCTGCACGGATTGAGGCGGAGGGGAGAAAAGAGGATGAAAGTGAGAGGAAGGAAGACAACATCTCATTGGAAGTCGTATGTGACGACACCTGATGCAAAAACATACATGTGCACATACATGTATATATGTGATATATATATGAAGTACCCAGCCCTCGCCAGCAATGTACATGTAATGTTTCCAATTGCGTGACAATAACAATTTGAGCAAAAGGAAAACATGTAAGCCCCTTGCAGGTTACCCGTCCTGTCCATTACCGTTCCGTTCTACTATTTACCCATAAGAAGACATGAAGTGAATGGAACAGATTAGACTGTCAATTACTTGGTTGTACACGGCAGACACAGGCTTCACCGTCGGGGTGCGTGCGACACCAGGGGCAAGAAGTCAAAAGGGGCTAGTATATCAGAACGTTCAACGATTGGTGAAAAGAGTGCGCCTGTACAGCCATCACGCCTGCCGCATGCGCAGATATGTAACGTGGCTACAATCCACATCGTGCAGCTTTTGTTTGACATTGATGACATCACGGGGTCATCACATTCAGACCCACGAACTGAATGAGATGTATGAGAGTAGATGCCACATCCACACACAAACCACGTAATGGCACACGCGCACGCACACCACGCGCACACACAAATGCTCGCATAAATCATCCGCCGGTGAACGTTCGTTACATTTGTCTGGAGCTTCATATATCACATAGTCACACGTGTACGAAAATGTCATACATTTGTGATGCCTCACCTCGTCTCCCAGGCTCCACCCTTGCACGCCGTCCCCAAGCGCCTCGATCGTGCCCGAGCATGTGAGCCCCGGGTGCAACGGCGCCCCTGCGCATCATCGGCCACCCATCACGCCAGGGGAGGATTGAACAAGCACATTAAGAACAGAACGCGCAGTGTAGGCCAGGCTGGCAGGTAGCAGGAGAGAGAGACATATATATTTATGTATATATATGTATGTATATATATAGATAGATAGATAGATAGAGAGAGAGAGAGAGAGAGAGAGAGAGAGAGAGAGAGAGAGAGAGAGAGAGAGAGAGAGAGAGAGNAGAGAGAGAGAGAGAGAGAGAGAGAGAGAGAGAGAGAGAGCGAGAAAGAGAGAGAGAGCGGGCAAGAGAGAGAGAGAGAGAGTCATTGTCCTGCACTGGCTGTCACTTCAATAACAAGTGAAATAGAAACCTCAACCGCCTCGATGCGTGGCTCCATGCATGATGCTCTGTCGCCATGGACAGGCAACGGGCGTGATCTGATGTGATCGTTTAAAATTAGAGAGGGAGCGTGCACGGCGCACTTGGTTAAAGGCTGCAGCAGACGATGGTTGATGTATCAGGGTATGAATGTTATATAGAATTTACTCATGTATGATACTGCAGTGATGTAGTCATGCTTGGTACCCAAAAACATACGTCCATGCACATACATCACTGACCACATACACCACGCAGCATGGCTTTGAGTTATTTTCTTTTCGTGTCCCCCCCCCCCCTTCAGGAACATGCATTCCCACGCGCACATACATCACTAAGTGTGGCGTGACTGTGAAGGAAGAGAGGAGGACACACCGGGAGGGGGGGGATACACCCCTTGGCGCTGCATAGCGTCAGCGCGGCTCACGCAAGAGGCCGCCACCCGTACCAGCACTTCTCCCGGGCCCGCCTCCGCGTCAGGAATGTCTGCCAGCTGGAGGACCTCTGGCCCGCCAGGTGTCGTGATTACCACGGCCTTCATGACTTGTCAGGGTCACGATACGCGTTGCGCTCGAACAGAGCGTGCAATTTGGCGCTTGCCGGTTGGTCTGGGAGCTGCCGGAAGCTGTCCGAGCAAGTCTCTAGGGCTAGGCGGGTGGCGTGAGAGGTTTGTGGATGTTTGGCTGCTCTGCACACAATACACACAACGCTGATGATAACCCTCATAATTTTTATAGAAAATTTTTCCTCTTTTTGCATGTTTGCATCAGATTTGCACGGGGCAACTGAGGTGCATACTTGCCCCTGACAGGTGGCAAGCGCATGCAAATACGTGCTTACACGAATGTGCACACAATATTCATTCAAGCGGCCTTTGGAGACGCAATGTGCTTGTGTGTGACGGGGCTTCTACTGCATGCCAACACCAAGAAAATCTGGGCCTTGATCGTACATTTGCCCCATTCTAATCAACTTCTCCCCTTTGCTCAACATCTACGACTTGTCGATGCATCACCTGAATATGTATGCAGACATGCAATTGTAACAAATATGCAAATTGACATAGAGTTATAATTACTCTCTGTACATAACTGAGGACATCTACGTACAAATTTACCAAAAAAAAACATATGCACTAACCCACATATGTAATTTGTGAACAAAGTGGAGAATTACAAAGCCTCTACCAGATACCCATACATATAGTAGGCCATAATTTGTTAAGATAAAACATGAGAAATATTGTCATGACGACTTGTGGCGCAAGGGGCGTGGATGGAGGTACATTCTATGCCAGGTCTGAAAGCTTGTGCTATAAGAGCTGCTAGTTAGATATAAGCAGCCAACTGCACAGACCCATGTGTTTGCTTTCTTCTTCTCTACCTCGATTCCCCCACTTCTCACAACCTGTGAGCTCCTTGAGCGAGACACCCAGCTCCCACGCTCCCTTCCCTTCTTGTCGCTCTCTCCCCCTCTCTACCTGTTCCTTCTCCCTTCCTCCCCTCCTGTCTCCAGAGTTTGCCATTTTTGGATCACTCTTCTCAAAGCCTCCATGACATCCAGCTTTCCTCACAACATGTCGCGATTGTGTGTGTACAGGACATCAACCTCAACTCTCTCATACTAGCTCTACCAGATTGCTGCAAGCCTAGCAACGCAACCTGGGCTGGCTACAGGGAGCAGCCCAGAAGCATAATAGAGCCACTGAGAGGAAAGTGTGGGTGAGTGGTGCATTCACCCATAGTTGGCACCTATAGCCTCATGATTGACTCGTAGATCTCTAAATAGGTTAACCAGCAAATCCGATGAAGATGTGTTCCAGGCAATTATGCTCCCCCCAAAGAAACGGTAAGTTGTGGGGATTTGTGGTCACCTGCAGTACATGCGCTGAGAAAGGTCTGCAGTGCCTCTATGGCTGCATCAAACATTCCAGTCACATAATTACACCAGCCAAGGAAAAAAAGTGGGAACAGATGCCATGTCAGGAGAATAGAAGGAAGGGGTGTCAGGTAATAAATGCTAAGCTGCACGTTGGTCTCAATCAGCATCCTTCAATCGATTGAGCTACTACTCGAGCAGTTTGTGTGAGGCTGTTCCAATCACCACAGGCTGGCATGACATGTGACTTGGAGACGACCATAAGGTACTGAGTATACTGGGCTAATGGGTACACAAGTAGGCCCAGCGGTCCAAGGAATGCACAAGTGACTTCAGTGACTTCTTAACGTCATGACGGAGCCGACCTGACGATAGGTTATTATAATGCATCCTGAAATCTGAAGCGTAAGGATCGACTTAAGCACATGGCCTGATTTGTCATGAAGTCAGAGACAGGCTCTAGAGTGGACTACCAAGTAATCTGGGGTCCTAATATCATCAAAATAAGCGTCAACTGTCGACCCACAGGAGAAATTCAGCGTGGATCAACGAGAAACCCAGCTCTAACCTTTCCTTAAAAAAGAGAGCGCGGCATTCCCCCTGCGCCTGTGTACTCCGGCTCAAGTCTACACCAGGCTACTTCACTGGAAGATGCTTCAGGACACAGTGGCTAAGCTAGACGACGTAAAGAATGAGTTAAGCTTGTCTGAACTGAAGTCGTCAAGGTTCAAAGAGTGCTTTTGAAAGGAATTGGTACAGCCAGACACACGATAATATGCAGCATGTGCCAGAAGCTCTGGCTGTCCCTGATGAGAAGAATGAAGTGAAATAAGTATGCGACAATGAAAAAGTGTGAAGGCAAGGTAGGACCTGGAAGGACCAGTCAGGACTCACTCTCCCGGCTGCACGTGCAAATTCGGTCCACACGAACCTCCAGATGGAGTCCAATACCATCCACCACCATGATGTGCCATGATGGCAAGTCACGCGTCAAATAAGGGGCAAATTACCAAAGTAGCACTCCAACTTTCGTTTATTCTACAAATAGCACTCCCAAGTTTCGTTATTACAAAACTAGCACTCGCGCATGTAAGTCGAGTCCACGTAGCTTTTACACGATCAAATGACGTGCCAAACGAATTCGCACGCAACCCTACCTGACACACCACTTCTCTCGTTCGTTTCCAAAATCGACCACCACCACTTTTCTAACTTCCCAACTTCACGAACCAAACTACCTAAGGACGCCCAAAAATTGGTCCACAGGTATTTTCGTGACCTATTTCTTGCGCCTTTATTTTCTAACCCTATATGTTCTTGAGAGACTACATTCATCGCATTCTCTTCTATTTCAGGTAGGAACTACATTCATCGCATTCTCTTCTATTTCAGGTAGGAACGTAATCACAAGTAGCTAATTGTAGCGCTTGAGTCAAGTGGTTAGTTACTATGGCACATTGCCATTGAGGTTGCCTGTGGCCATCCTTTCCTATTTGTAAGCATGTTGCAACTATTTTAACTGCGCATCCATGGGAACATTTCTCACATCCTACATTTAACCGCCACGTTTTACCTACATGTAACCACCATAAGAAGTACCTAGTTGACCGCCAAGGTTTAGACCCAGCTATGAAGTTCGAAAAGTCGTCTTCGATTTGGAGGCGCGGCAAAGCGGTCAATGCCTACAAAGCATTACAAAGAGTTTTGGAGAGTAAAATGAAGTTAGCGACAATGTGTCCACCCGAAATTTGGCGTCCTTGGGCAGTTTGGATCGCGAAGGTGGGTCAGTTTCAAAAGTGGTGGTGGAAGATTTTGGAAACGAAAGAGAGAAATGATGTGTCAGGAAGGGTCGCGTGCGAATTCGTGTGGCACGTCATTTGATCATGTAAGGCCTACGTGGCATGACCTTACATGGGCGAGTGCTAATTTTGAAATAACAAAACTTGGAGTGCTAGATTGTAGAATAAACGAAAGTTGGAGTGCTAGTTTGATAATTTGCCCGTCAAATAAGGCCCAGTTTACAGTGGGCACAAATGAGCGTTGCAATCTGATTCGACTGTACCCGACTGTACCCGGCGGTACAACGCGTTCCTGCAGTTTGAAAAATGGCCACTTTTTGTGGTTTACAGTGGCTTTTGGCGGGCTGCTTGCTATCCGATTAATTAACGTTTGAAATTGGATTGTGATGAAAAGTGAACTAAATAGGAGAAAACGCAATTGCGTTTTCTGAATTTGTCACTCTCTCAGCATCTTGTCCTGCGAAGTGATCACTCGTGGGACGTACATGGGCGTACACGTCAAAATGTTCTCGTCAATCCCCCCTACTGTACTCTGAAGCGTACTTCGTAGCCTCTTTTCTAGAATACCTGGTCGTCGTCCCAGGCTGTCCCAACGCCAACTTTCACCAAATATAGAATGTTTTGGCATGTTCGCGCGCCAAGCGTTCGGCCAAGAAACTATTCGAGCAAAAAAAAGGCTTCACTCGAAGCTGCCATTTAAGCAGCAACATAGCTCTTCCCTTCCTCATTCTTGCACTCACATTTACAAATTCTGCAGAACGAACATGGCTTCCTTGTCTTCCTCGTCTCCCCTAGATGTAGGACAAGGGAATACAGAGGTGCTTGCCTCGACAGTAGAACAACTCAACGTGCCTGTCATCTCACCTATGGCGCAGTCCAACGCCGAGGAACCTGTAGTTCTCTTTGTTAATCTAACTGACCCTGATGTCAACATTCGACAGGAAACTCCTCCTCTAGCGGTTCAACCTGTTATCTCAGTTGCCCCACAAGTTCCACCCACCGCCCCAGCTAAGGAAGAGTTATGGTCGGAGGAGGCTATGCTTTGTCTCGTAGAAGCTTGTGCAAGGCAGGGTTTGAGGCTGAGAGAGAGGAATGTTGGCAAGAAGAGTGCAGCCGATTAGAAAGCTCTAGCCAAGGGTAAAGGGGTGAAGGTTGGTGGGGTGGGTGGGTTTGTCACAAAGGGAAAGCTGGCTCATCAAACAGCAGCTGAAAAATGGTTAGCAATTTCGGAGTACATAACCTTGCAAGGCTACTCTAGACTACCTGATTAATGCAATTTCAAATGGAACAATCTCTTGGCCGCCTACAAGGCTATCATTGATCTTTGTTCAAAGGCTGGAGCTCCAAGGTCCTACTGGGAGATGGGTAAGATGGAGAGAGGGGAAGCCAAAGTTCAGTGGCACTTGAGTGCTTTGCCAAGACTTGTCTCTTCCAAAATCTTCAAGGCAATAAATGATTCTATCGGCGAGAAGCATTCCACCACTGGAGGGCACTGTATGTCACCTATTGATGCTCAAGCTGCAGCACGGGAGATGCTTAAGGGGCTCGCAAGCAAGTCTTCGTCGTCACCTGCAGAGGTAAGCTGGCTACACCTTTGCAGTGATTGCATGTAACCTGTTCATTTTATACTTGCTATCTTTGTGCCTGCTCTCTTTTTCCCTGTTATTTTTTCCTGCAGCAGCCTGCCCGCTCTGCTTGCTTTTTATGCGGACGAGCGGCCTGTTGTTGCTTGTAGCCCGCTTGCTATTTCTCTATTTTAATGTGTGCAAGGGCAGGCTTGCTTGCAGCCCGCCCGCTGGTCCACTGTTTAAATGTGTGCAAGGGCAGGCTGGTGCAGCCTGCCCCCTCTGCTTGATGTTTGTAGTGATTTGAGTTATAATATATTAGTTGGCATATATTTTAATGCTTTTGAATATATTTGGAGTAGTATTGTGTTGTAAGGTCATAGGTTTATAAAGTGCATTTTTGAGTTACATAAAATTATGTTTTGATTGTACATTCGTGTAGAGTGCATTGTTGTGGTCATTTTGATATAAAGTTCATTGAATTTGGTCAAGTATTGAGAGAGTTACGGATTTCTGAAGTTTAATTAGTTTTGAGGTTGGTTGACGATTGTCCTTAATTCGCGGTGAGCGCGACCGTCGGATTGACCGACAGCGTCGAGCGATCTGGCCCGTTAGAATGAACTCGAACCTTCACGTAAGTTCGGCTGATGCGGAGTGCCGACTAGGTCGATTTACCTAGAAGTTTCGGTTTAGCCTAGCGCGTCTAAGATAGAATATTCTAGTAATGTCGATGCATGTATGTGGACGTCAATTCGGCCCGACACGTCAGATTAGACTGATCTGGCTTACTCACGAATATTCTGGAAGGGACGATTTGACGAACACTTAGGAAAATCCGTAGCTTCCTCCTAGGGAGGAGCACTTAGGCAGAAAATTATAAATAGGCATAACTTCTTTGTTTCTTATCAGTTTTCACTTCTGTAAATTTCTACGGGTTTGTAATGACAAGGCCTTTCATCCTACATCATTTGTGAGCAGTTTCTTGCTACTCAAAATGTTGAGTATTTTTCCTAAGCTTTGTTAGTGATATGCCGCTGCACTCTCTAGTATGATGGCAACTAGTTTCGTTCCTCGTGAGTCACTACGCTTCCACTAGGGCACTCTGCCCCTTTCATCTGGTATCGGAGCAGGGCTAGTTTGCATATTATATTATGGAGTCGCAGCCGGCAGCTGGAGGAGGCGAACATGTCGAGCATGTTGAGCGCGCGGGGCAGCAGGCAGCACCAACAATGACCAGAGAGCAACAAGAGATGCAGGCGATGCTAAGGCAAATGGCAAATGCAATTGGAGGAGAAGTCTACACCCAGTTTCAACAAAATATGCGCGCGGAAGTGGAGAGAATGGTGCGAGTTGTTATGGGGAACGCCGCTTCGACGAGTTCGGCACCCGCACCTGTTGTGCCACCGATTCATGTTAACCCAGTGTGCAATCGGTTATTCCACCCGCATTGGGAGTGCGTGCGCCTAAGCCTGAAGTTTATAGTGAAGAGCGTGGATCGCCGCCTGTTCATCAATGGATTTTTGGAGTGAAGAAATTTATGGAGTACTCTGCACTCACGCCCCACAGGCAAGTCGCCTTTGTCATAACTTTGCTGCAGAAGAGTGCTGGAGCTTGGTATGAATGAGAAGAGCAGCTGTCTGGAGTTCCTGCTACTGTTGATCAGCTATTTGAAGGCTTGAAGAGGCAATTTAAACCTATTGCGCGCGAGGCTGCCGCTCGAGATCTATTGGTGCGCCTTCGTCAACGAGCAAGCGTTCAAGAGTATGTATCGCGCTTCAACGAGCTGGTGCTTCAATGTCCATCCATGCACGAGTCGGAGATGATGGACAAGTTCAAGAGGGGACTCAAGCCAACTGTGGCCAAGGAAGTGGCGCTCAAGGACCCTACCAGTCTTGGAGAAATGATGGCATTGGCAACAAGGGTCGACGCTGTGGAGTATAGTCAGAGGCAGTGGGGCAGCCACAACTTTGGAGGATATCGACACTTTGGATCTCAAGCGCCAAGCACGAGTGTTCAAGGTCCAGTACCCATGGAGTTGGGACTTGTGCAGTACCAGCGCAGGCAGCAGAATTTCAAGCCGAGAGGACCCTGCTATAATTGCGGCAAGCTTGGACATCTGGCTTGAGACTGTCATGTGAAGGCAAAACAACCTCAACAGCAGGAAAAAGGAGGACGCCAGTAAGTCGTTCTGGGGTGTCTACTGGCGTGAAGATGAGAACTCACAAGGAGGTTATCCCCACGAGCCTGCCGAGAAGCAAAGGACGAGACTTTGACAAGCCTATCATCGTGGAAGGAGTGATTGACGGCAATAATGCGAAGTGTATGGTCGACAGTTGCGCAAGTGCAAATTTTGTGCACAAGAAGCTGGTGAAAAAGTGGCAAATCCCTGTACAGAAGAATTATGAGCCTAAGGAAGCAATTTTGGCGAATGGGCAGAGACTCAAGTGTGGTGCGCCTACGGAAGCTATTCACGTGGAAGTAGCGGGGCACCGGAGTAAGGAAGTTATGGAGCAGGCAGAGTTGGGTCACCATGAGGTGATATTGGGCCGACCATGGCTGAGGAAAGCCAACCCTCAAGTGCACTGGAGCACAGGACAAGTGAAAGTCCAAGGGCGTGATGGTCGAATGGAGACAGCGAAACAGGTGGAGGTAGATACGACCACAAGTAACTGTCTCTTATCGAGCCTACAAGTTAAGAAGCTATGCAGGGCGAATCAGGTGAAGGAGATGTACCTTGTTTCGGTGGCCCTGGCCAGGTCATCAGATGGAGCAAGCATGAATCCTAACAGCCCGGGCGAATGTACATCGCCGGAGGAGCAAGTAGTGGTATCATCCCCTTGCTCAGAAGGAGCAGAGCCCAACTGCTCAAGAGAAGAAGCCTGCTGAGATGCCTGCCCAAATTAAGGCGCTGTTGGAGGAGTTCAAGAACGTATTTCTTGAGGAGCTACCTACAGGATTACCTCCACAGAGAGCTATGGAGCACAAGATCGAGTTGGAACCAAGGAGCAAGCCACCAGTAAGACCCGCCTATCGTTAATCGTTTGCGGAGTTGGATGAGTTGAAGAAGCAGCTGACAGAGTTGTTGGAGAAGGGATTTATCCGACCCAGCGAGTCTCCATTTGCAGCGCCAGTCTTATTTGTGAAGAAGAAGGATGGGACTATGAGGATGTGTGTCGGCTACCGGGCACTCAACAAGGTCACCATCGAGAACAGGTACCCACTTCCACGAGTGGACGAGTTGATTGACAGGCTTGTCGGGGCGAAGTATTTCTCGAAGATCGATTTGAGGAGTGGCTATCACCAGGTACGGATTGCGGAAGGAGACGTTCAGAAGACTGCTTTCAGAATTCGCTATGGTTTGTTCAAGTTCACAGTCATGCCTTTTGGATTGACTAATGCACCTGCTACATTTATGGGACTTATGAATAGTATCTTCAGACCCTATTTGGACCAGTTTGTGGTTGTATTTTTGGACAACATCCTGATCTATTCGAAGACCTTGGAGGAGCATGTGGGGCATCTGAGGAAGGTGTTGGAGGTCTTGAGAGATCAAAAGCTGTATGGGAAGATGAGCAAGTGCGACTTCTGTCTCAAGGAGGTCGAGTTTCTTGGACACATAGTGGGAGCTGAAGGAGTCAAGGTGGAGCAGAAGAAGGTGCAAGCAGTCAGAGATTGGCCGGTACCTGCTGATATTCATCAACTCAGGAGTTTCCTCGGCATGGCGAATTATTATCGACGTTTCATTGAAGGATTTGCCAAGGTGTGTGCACCGCTCACGGACATGTTGAAGAAGCAGGAGAAGTGGCTATGGGGTGACAAGGAGCAGCAAGCATTTGAGAAGATTAAGGAGCTGTTGACACAGGCACCTGTGTTGGCAATTGCAAGTCCAGAGCTTCCTTTCACCATCATCACAGACGCGTCAAACTTTGCAGTGGGAGCCATTCTTCTCCAGGACCAGGGCAAAGGATTGCAGCCTGTGGCATATGAGAGCAGAAAGTTGAGTCCTGCGGAGCAGAACTATGCACCACACGAGCGAGAGATGTTGGCTATTATCCAGGCTTTGAGGATTTGGCGATGTTATGTGGACGGCCAAAAGGTGTTTATCAAGATCGACCACAAGAGCTTGGAGAAGTTTATGACGCAACCAACGTTGACACCAAGACAGGCAAGGTGGATGGAGTTTCTGCAACAGTTCGACCACAAGATTGAGTACTTACCTGGGAAGATCAACCCTGCAGACGCTTTATCCAGGAGGTGTGACCTTGCAGCTGTCTCAGTCATCAAGGAGAATATGGACTTCAAGGAGAAGCTTCAAAGAGGTTATGAGGAGGACCCACAGTTTGCTGATGGTGGAGCAGCGGAGTTCAACGCGAGTATGCAGAAGAAGGACGGCATATGGTATTATGGTGATTCCAAGAGAGTGGTGGTACCTGACATCAAGGAGCTACGAGACTTACTACTTGCGGAGCATCATGACTGCTTATATGCTGGACACTTTGGAAGCGAGAAGACGGCAAGCGTGCTGAAGCGGGAATACTACTGGAGAAATATGGACAAGGACATCGAGGAGTGGATCAGGAGTTGCGATGCGTGCCAGAGAAACAAGACACCAAATCAAAAGAAGGGAGGTACATTGCAGCCCCTGCCTATTCCAGAGTATCCTTGGGAGCAGATTGCTATGGACTTCATCACATCGTTACCAGTCAGTGGTCAAGGGCACGATGCAGTATGGGTTGTGTCTGACAGACTCAGCAAGATGGCTCACTTCATTCCCATGAAGGAGACTTCTACGGCAGCAGATGTGGCACGGCTATTCTTTGATCATATTTTCAGGCTACATGGGTTGCCGAAGGTGATTGTTTCAGATCGGGATCCAAGGTTCACTAGCAACTTTTGGCGGTCGGTGTTTACTTTGATGGGGACCAAGCTGAGTATGAGCACTACCTATCACCCTCAGACAGATGGGCAGAGTGAGAGGCTGAACAAAACTCTGCAAGAGGTGCTCAGGAGTTTCACTATGGAGGACCCTTCAGAGTGGGACAATGTATTGAATCAGTATATTAGTAGATATAATATTCATTTAGATGTAATAGTAATTTAAGTTCAGCCTGCTGAACTTTAGTTAAATAATCAGTTTGCTGGACTTTATATTTACTAACAATTTAATGACTCAGCCGGAAGCAGCAGGCTGAAGTCAACTTAAGTCAGCCAGTTGACATATTCTTTGACAGCCAGCTGACTTCCGTACTGGGTAGCAGCGAACTGCCTCATATGCATTTGAGTGTGGTAGGCTAGATGAATGGCCAGTTGACATCCCTATGATGGATGGCAATTCGGGATGATGGGAGATGGCGGTGGATTTGCTTAACCGAGGTCCTACCAACGTGGTTAACTCCCGGGTAGGCGGTGCCATCGCACTGGCCGTTGAACAGTAAACTCATTCCATGTACATATGCTAGGCATTGCTCTCGAGTTCGGCATTCGGAAACGAGGCCAACTCTCTTGTACAACTTACCGAGAGAGATTCGAATCCAAGGCGAGAAGCCATTGATACGCACTGTCTTCTAACCTTGCTTATGTATGAGTTTACTGATTTGCATTATTGATGCTAGTTTACTCGCATTTGACTGACGAGTATTATTCACTGCTAGTGTGTTGTTCTTTGTCGTTAAACCAGTTAACGGAAAATACCATAAAGATTACTTGCTGATATAAAGATCTTTATTAATTGTTAATCGCCTATTTGGTAAGTCGATTCATTTCAGTGGTATCGGAGCAGTTATCACAGTCTTCTTTGTATGGTAAGGACAAGGTCTCAAACTAGCAACTCCCGAGACATGGAGAACCAGGATAACGAGAATGTCGAAAACCAGGCGGAAAGCCATGTAGCGGGAAACCGTACCTATTCTGAAGCAGTAGCAGATACTGCAGCGAGGGAGGCTGCAGATGAGGCAGGTGCCATTGCGGCAGTTGCAGCACAGCAAGCAGAGGAGGAGAGAGCCAGGCTAGAAGCTGAACAATTAGCAAAGGCCGCTGAAGATACAGAAAGGAGGGAAAGACAGCCAGCTTACGAGCGCACTGTCGAGGATCTTATGGCATCAAGGGCCAATGTTCCGAACCCACCTCCTGTTGTACAACTCAATGTACCCCTAGGTCAAATACGTGACCGGCTGAATGCGGCAGGAATTGCTGCTGCAGGAGCGAGAGGGATTGTTGAGGACCCTACTCAGCGAGTAGATGCCAATGCTGCTGCTGCATTTGCTAATCTATCACCCCAGAGTGTAGACTTGGGAGCATTGTTCGTTCAGATGCAGTCGCAAATGGCGACCATGTATCAGTCCCAACAGGAGGACAAAAGAATCATAATGTCTCTACTGCGGGACAGAGACCAACTGGGGTCTCAAACCACTAGTGGTGGTAGCCGAGGGCCTAGTAAGCCCAAGCCGAAACCTCCGCAGGAATATGATCCTGAGGGAAAAAGAAAATATTACCTGATCAAGTTTCTCGCGGATGTTGAGCAGTGGCTGGAGAACTAGTTCTTTGCCGTTAAACCAGTTAACAAAAAATACCATAAAGATTACTTGCTGATATGAAGATCTTTATTATTGTTAATTGCCTATTTGGTAAGTCGATTCATTTCAGACAAGAAGTTGCCAGGACTGGAGTTTGCCTACAACAACAGCATGCAGGGATCGACCAAGCAGTCACCATTCGCTATGGTTTATGGGAGAGAAGTATATCATCCAGGGAACATCTTGTTGGAGAAGGCCAGGGAGACTCAGGTTCCTACTACACAAGCTTCTATGGAGCAGATGGCCAAGACTTCGGATTTGGCGAAGACGTGTATTCGGAAAGCACACGAAGAGCAGGTCAAGCATGCTAACAAGCACAGGAGGGAAGTGACATTCCATGTGGGCGACAAAGTACTCTTGTCAACAGAAAACCTACCTTTCACAGGCAAGAGGAAATCGCGGACACGGTTTACAGGTCCCTTTGTGGTGCTCAAGCAGGTGAATCCAGTGACCTACAAGTTAGAACTTCCTTCAGGCTGGCGTATCCATGATGTGTTCCATGTCAGTTGTTTACGACCATACGTTGACCCGAATGAAGGACATCCTGGACGACCACCTACACCGCCACCACCGGTCGAGATCGATGATACATTGGAGTATGAAGTGGAGACGATTGTCGGCGATCGACGAGTCAAGCGAGGTCAACGATTTGTCCAAGAGTATCTGGTCAAGTGGAAAGGCTACCATGCGGACGACAACACTTGGGAGCCAGAGGCCAACTTGACTCATTGTAAGAGTAAGTTGAGACGTTATCTACAGAATGCGTCGAGGACGTCGCATCTTGAGGAGGGGGATGATGTAAGGTCATAGGTTTATAAAGTGCATTTTTGAGTTTCATAAAAGTATGTTTTGATTGTATAGTAGTGAAGAGTGCATTTTTGTGGTCATTTTGATATGAAGTTCATCGAATTTAGTCAAGTATTGAGAGAGTTACGGATTTCTGAAGTTTAATTATTTTTGAGGTTGGTTGACGACTGTCCTTAATTCGCGGTGAGCGCGACCGTCGGATTGACCGACAGCGTCGAGCGATCTGGCCCGTTAGAATGAACTCGAACCTTCACGTAAGTTCGGCTGACGCGGAGTGCCGACTAGGTCGATTTACCTAGACGTTTCGATTTAGCCTAGCGCGTCTAAGATAGAATATTCTAGTAATGTCGATGCATGTATGTGGACGTCAATTCGGCCCGACACGTCAGATTAGACTGATCTGGCTTACTCACGAATATTCTGGAAGGGACGATTTGACGAACACTAAGGAAAATCCGTAGCTTCCTCCTAGGGAGGAGCACTTTAGGCAAAAAATTATAAATAGGCATAACTTCTTTGTTTCTTTTCAGTTTTTACTTCTGTAAATTCCTACGGGTTTGTAATGACAAGGCCTTACATCCTACATCATTTGTGAGCAGTTTCTTGCCACTCAAAATGTCAAGTAATTTTCCTAAGCTTTCTTAGCAGTATGCCGCTGCACTCTTGAGTATGATTGCAACTAGCTTTGTTCCTCGTGAGTCACTACGCTTCCACTAGGGCACTCTGCCCCTTTCATGTGTGGAGTCAAGTGTGAATAGATACTCTAGTGACTTGGCTCATGTCCTTTGAACCCTCTAAGGCATTTTCGAAGTTAGAGGAAGGACCTAGAAAAACTCCATGAGGCAAAAGTCAAATGTGCCAATTTAAGGTCGAAAGGACACGTGTACATTATTCTAGAAAGAGGTGGCAAGTTTTGGCATGTGTTGGGTACCAACACATCAACATACACCTTCCTAGAAATTACTTCTGTAGCAAGTATATAAACAAGAGCTAGAACATAGAAAGACATTCTAGAATCACTCTTGTACGTGCCAAATTCCAAAAATACATTAACTTTCAAGAAGTCATCTCTCTTTCAGGAGGCTACCACTTGTGTTCAAAGATCCTTGTCTTGAATAGATAAAGTATTTTTTTATACCAAGTACTTTACCTATCTGTTTCACTACAGTGGTATCGGAGCTAGGCACTTTGGTAGCACAAGAAGATGGCCGATCCTCAAGACCAACAGCAAGCTTTCGAAGGAAGCCCTTCCTCTCCAAGAGACCCTCCTCCAGCGCCGATGGGAGAGCCCACTCAAGAAAATCTGCAACAACAAGAAGCACCACAAGGAGGAGCACCGTCTCCTCCAGCGTCGATGGGAGAGCCTACTCAAGGAAATCTCCAACAACAAGAAGCACCACAAGGAGGAGCACCGTCAAATCCCGTGGCAGCCGCTATAGCAAAGTTGACCCCACCACAAGGAGTTCCCGCAAATGAGTGGGCAGCCTTCCTAATGACCGTCCACAACCAAGTGGGCTTGGCCACCTATGAAGCAACCGTACAAGCGTCAAGAGAAGCTATGGCTGCCATGGTTGCCCCTATTGCAAGCAATGCTCAAAATCTAGCCCCGGCTCAAGCGCCTCCACAAGAGCCAACGAGAGCAAGGAAACTCATCAAGCCCGGCAAACTCGACACTTCAACCCCGGGAAAGGTGCCAACCTGAATTCATGGCTCTACCAAGTGGAGATGTACCTCGCATTCCTTGAAGGTTCCGAGGAGGACTACGTTCCCTTTGCCGTTACCTTACTTAGAGGAGCAGCAACATCATGGTGGCGTAACTATCAAGCGGCTATATATCAAGCTATGGCGCACCCCATGCTCGGCCAAGAGCCCCCACCATCATATGCAAGATGGGCAGATTTTCGTGAGGCCCTCAAGAAGCAATTCATGCCCATCAATGCGGAGAAGATTGCCCGAGGAAAGCTCCACCATCTCAAGCAAACGACGTCCGTTCAAGAGTATACCTCCAGATTTCACGCTCTCACTCTTGAGATCCCCAACATGTCTCTCCAGGAGAAGATTGACCGCTACATCTTCGGCCTCAAGCCCAAGGTGGCAAAGGAAGTGGAATTACGCGACTTGACGGACTTCTCAAAGATCATTGAAGTGGCTTGGATTTCAAGCACTCCGTGCCTTCATCTTCATGGGTTCCGGCAACGCGGGTGTACGCAGCCCCTTCCACATCCGAATCTGGACCCACACCCATGGAAATTGGAGTTATTAAAAGGGACCCCGCGGCTGCCCGGAAGAGTGGAAGACCCTCCAATGACAGCTATGATGCAAGAAACCAGCAAGGAGTGAAAGCAAGACTCTCCCCGGCTGAAAAAGAATCTCTCATGACGGTTGGACTATGCTTTTATTGCAAGGAAAAGGGCCATCGTGCACTCTCATGCCCCAAAAAGTTGTCAAAAAACGGGCAGCGCCGGTAGGCCAGGAGCCTAACATCCCAAGACCCACTTCACGAGAAGGCAACAAGCCAAGTGAGGTGGAGACCCCCGTTGAAGACAACGTTCCAGCCCCAATGAGTCTGAGAGGTTACCTTGGAGGAGAGAAGGTCCTCATTTTGGTGGATAGCGGAGCTCAAGGCAACTTCATCGTTGCAGATATTGCCATCAAGCACGGTATTACTCTACGAACTCTTGACCACGACGAGAAGATTATGATGCCCGACGGATTCTCCTATACTACCCCTTCCAAGAAGACGTACCCCTTAACACTCTCTATCAAGTCCTTCAAGGATAGAGTAGTGTTCTCCCCCATGCAATTGGGCAAGTACGACGTCATCCTAGGGACGCCTTGGTTGACCAAGCACAACCCCCAAGTTGATTGGAGGGACGGTACTATCAAGATCAAGAATGACATCACTTCAAGAATCTGTATTTTGCGCGCAATCCAGAATATCCAGACCCAAGACATCAAGAAGCCGGCACACGTGATACTATTGTCCGCCCTCCACCTCAAGAGACTTGTGAGGAAGGGATACGAGCTTCTTTTGGCCTTGATCACGCCAAAAGACATCAAGGAAGACATCGAGAGTCAAGAAGGCAGCCCCATTCCCAAGGAGATACAAGAAGTTTTAGAGGACTACAAAGAAGTATTCTCCCCGGAATTGCCCAAGGGCTTACCCCCCAAGAGATTCGTGGACTACAAGATAGAGTTGGAGCCCGGAAGCAAGCCCATCTCTCGGCCTACGTTCAAGATGTCAGACACGGAGCTAGACGAAGTCAAGAAGCAAATGAAGGAGCTACCAAAGCATGGCTTCATTCGACCTAGCAAGTCGCCATTTGGAGCCCCGGTGCTATTTGTCAAGAAGAAAGTTGGTACCTAGAGGATGTGTGTGGACTATTGCGATCAAGAATCGATACCCGCTGCCGCGCATGGATGAGCTCATGGGCCGGCTGGTTGGAGCCAAGTACTTCACGAAGGTGGACTTGAGAAGCGGCTACCACCAGATTCGCATCGCCTAACCTGACATAGGGAAAACGGCGTTTTGGACAAGATATGGACATTTTGAGTTCATGGTCTCGCCAGTTAGACTCACCAACGCGCCAGCAACTTTCATGACTATGATGAACACCATATTTCAGCCCATGTTGGACAGATTTGTGGTGGTATTCATCGATGACATCCTTATCTCCAGCAAGACCCTTGAAGAGCATGCGAGACACTTGAAAGAAGTCCTTGAAGTATTGAAGCAAACAAGCTATTTGCGAAGGAGTCAAAGTGCGAGTTTGCCAAACAAGAAGTGGAGTTCCTAGGTCTCCACGTGACTGCTGATGGCATCAAGATGGACCCCAAGAAGACCACGGTGGTGGAGGGATGGCCAACCCCCACGACCAAGAAAGAACTCCAATCATTCTTGGGATTTGCCAATTGGTATAAGAGATTCATCCAGAGCTTCTCGCATACAGCAGCCCCCCTCACGGATCTACTCAAGAAAGACAAGCTATATGTTTGGACCAACAAAGAGGAGGAAGCATTCCAACAACTGAAGCAAAGATTGACGACGTCCCCGGTGCTGACACTCCCAAGTCCAAACCCAGATTGGCCCTTCCACGTCATCACCGATGCCTCTTCCTATGCAATTGGAGCAATTTTGCTCCAAGACCAAGGCAAGGGACTGCAGCAAATTGCCTACGAGTCAAGAAAGCTAAATCCAGCCGAGCAAAATTATACAACCACGGAGCGAGAGGCGATTGTACATGCCTTGAAGGTTTGGCGTTGCTACGTTGAAGGACGCAAGGTGCTGGTCACTACGGACCACGAGGCGTTGAAGCACCTCTAGACGCACCCGTATCTCTCAAGGAGACAAGCAAGATGGAGCGGATACTTGCAACAATACAACATCACAATTCAGTACCAGCCCGGCAAGACAAACCCGGCTGACCCCCTCTCAAGACTGCAATTAAACGCAGTGATGACATCCCTGAAGACAGATCTGGAAGCTCAACTTTCAACCGCCTATGAACGAGACCCTTACTACAAGAACGGAGAAGCAGCCTTGGACCCGTACAAGAAGCAAGAAGGCAATTATTGGGTGAGACAATTTACGGGCCAGAGATGTGTTCCTGATGACTTAGACCTCCGGCTCTTGCTTCTACGAGAAGTACACGACAACCCTCTTGGAGGACACTTTGGAATCCTAAAGACCACGGGCGTTCTAGCCAGGACTTATTGTTGGCCAGGCATGTCTAAGCAAGTCAAGGAGTACTGCAGGAGCTGTGACACATGCCAAAGAGTCAAGCCATCATCTCAAAAGGCGGGAGGACTCCTCCAACCACTACCAATCCCTGAAAGACAATGGACGGACATCTCAATGGACCTTATCGTGGACTTGCCCGTGACACCTCGAGGCCATAATGCAATACTCACGGTGGTGGACAGACTTACTAAGATGGCTCATTTTATTCCCACGACGACTAAGGCTACAGCACCACAACTTGCAAGACTCATCTTTGACAACATCTTCCGACTCCATGGACTACCATCAAGAATTGTGTCAGATAGAGANCTGTGTCGGATAGAGATCCAAGATTCAAAAGCCATTTTTGGAAAATCTCTTCAAGAACTTGGGTACATCGCTGGATATGTCCACTGCCTACCACCCGCAATCAGACGGGCAAACCGAGCGTATGAATTGTACCCTAAAGACCTTTCTAAAGGCCTACGTGTCTACTCTGGAGCAAGATTGGGACATGTACTTGACCCTCCTGGAGTTTGCCTACAACAATACGACGCAGGCCTCTACCCAAGAGTTCCCATTCTTCCATCCAACCATGCCGCTGAGCTTCACGGTTGGCCATGATGAAGTACCTGCAGCAACAAATTTTATGGAGACATTAGAAGGAGCTCTTGAAGTAACCAAGAAAGCTCTACAACACGCGCAAGATGCGCAAGCAAGAGTCGCAAACAGATCCAGACGAGAAATTACGTACAGAGTGGGTGACAACGTGTTACTATCATCCAAGAATATTTCTCTAAACAACAGGCCTGCCGGCAGCAAGTTCTCTCCCAAGTATTTGGGACCCTTCAAGATTGTTCAGCAAGTCAACCCCGTTGCTTTTAAGCTAGA
This sequence comes from Mesotaenium endlicherianum, assembly GCA_009602735.1. Taxonomy (NCBI): domain Eukaryota; kingdom Viridiplantae; phylum Streptophyta; class Zygnematophyceae; order Zygnematales; family Mesotaeniaceae; genus Mesotaenium; species Mesotaenium endlicherianum. The sequence goes on from WELA01012722.1 coordinate 835,382, forward strand.
ACTTCCCCAGACTATGCACATCGACCTCGTATTCCACGCTTCCCTCTTCAAGCCATATGTGCAACCCGACAACAAGTTCCCAGGACGTGTGACAACCCCACCAGCCCCAACAATAGTGGATGATCATTTGGAGTACAAAGTGGAAGACATAGTGGCTATGAGGAATTTCAGGAGACAGTGGAAAGGATATCCAGATTCGGAGAATAGTTGGGTGGCGGCGCACTACCTTGACAAAGTTCAGAGAAAGTTGAAGCGCTTCCATGCCGCCAACCCCCATCTTGGACCAGCCATAAGTCTCTCTACTAGAAGCCCGACAACTTCAGGGAGGCAGCCTGCCACCATCATGAAGCAGCAGAAGACCCCTTGGAGGCAGCCTGCAAGAACAAGAAAATTGACATTAGACACTCGTCTCTTCTCGCAGTTTCTGGACAGAAAACTAAAACTGCTACTGGTAATAGATCTCTGCATAATAAATTCTGAAAATTTACCTAGCTGTATTCCATGAGTAGGCGGTCATTTAGAGTCCAAGTTTGCTCAATGTGGAGCATTGATGAGAGAGATATGATGCTCTAAGTAGCAGGGGGTCAGGCTGCTGGCATTATCAGGGCAGAATATGCCTTCTGACATTGTGCCCTCCCCTGCACTTGGAATGCTCTGAAACTCAAGAATCTGGTAGAACATCTTACAACGCCCATTTAAAGACTTACTTTGCAGAATTTGGAGAAGTATAGAAGGACTTATGATTTTCAAAAGTTTCTGCACAGATTTGGAGGAGTGCCTCATCTCTCAATTCTCAACGACACTCCAGCAATTAGAATGCTCTCAAATTTAGTGACCCGGTAGAGTTCTTCGACGCGGTCCACCTGGCATTCAAATTTTTAGATTTGGAGCAGTTTTGTAGATGCTATGAATTTTTGAATTTGTGGCAGATTCTGGGCCAACTTGTACAATTTTCTTCATCATGAAGGAGTAGGCTAGCCAATAAGGTCACACCACCCACGACCTTGCCTAGTCTACCTTACATGTGTAGCACCTGACTTGGCGCCTTGGACTTATCCTCTTCACATGTGTGGCATCTGACTTGAAGCTGTTGACTAGTCTGCTCCACATGTGTAAGACCTGACTTGACGCGCCGAGACGTCGCTTTTTCTGTCGGGGGGGTAATGTAGTGATTTGAGTTATAACATATTAGTTGGCACATAATACTTTTGAATATATTTGGAGTAGTATTGTGTGGAGTCAAGTTTGAATAGATACTCTAGTGACTTGGCTCATGTTCTTTGAACCTTCTAAGGCATTTTAGAGGAAGGACCTAGAAGAACTCGATGTGGCAAAAGTCAAATGAGCCATTTTTAGGTCAAAAGGACATGTGTACATTATTCTAGAAAGAGGTGGCAAGTTTTGGTATGTGTTGGGTGCCAACTCATCAACATACACCTTCCTAGAAATTACTTATGTAGCAAAAATATAAACAAGAGCTAGAACATAGAAAGACATTCCAGAATCACTCTTGTACGTGCCAAATTGAAATGAATCGACTTACCAAATAGGCGATTAACAATTAATAAAGATCTTTATATCAACAAGTAATCTTTATGGTATTTTTCGTTGATTGATTTAACAGCAAAGGACAACACACTAGCAGTGAGTGATACTCGTAAGTCAAATGCAAGTAAACTAGCATCAATAATGCAATCAGTAAATCATTCATAAGCAAGGTTGGAAGACAGTACGTATCAATGGCTTCTCGCCTTGGATTCAGATCTCTCTCAGTAAGCTGTACCAGAGAGTTGGCCTCGTTTCCGAATGCCGATTTCAAGAGCAATGCCTAGCATATGTACATGGAATGAGTTTATTGTTCAACGGCCAGTGCGATGGCACCGACTACCCGGGAGTTAACCACGTTAGTAGGACCTCGGTTAACCAAATCCACCGCCATCTCCCATCATCCTGAATCGCCATCCATCATAGGGATGTCATCTGGCCATTCATCTAGCATACCACACTTAGGTGCATATCTAGGCAGTTCGCTGCTACCGACTACGAAAGTCAGCTGGCTGTCAAAGAATGTGTCAACAAGCTGACTTAAGTTGGCTTCAGCCTGCTGCGTCCGGCTGAGTCCTTAAACTGATAATTATATAAAGTCCAGCAGACTCAATACTACATAAAGTTCAGTAGGTTGAACTTAATTAAATATTATATTGAAATGAATATTATATCTACAAATATACTGATTCATTACAATCCCTCCAACTTAACTTGTTGTTGCCTCGACAATATTAAACTGCAGAAGTCTTTGGTCTGGGAACTGAACCTGACCAGCCTCCCCCACTGACTGCCTCTTCAGCCTGTCACCTAGGGGGTTGTTCCTGGGGCTTCAGGATCAGGAGACTGAGATCTGGACCTAGATCTGGACAGCCCTCTAGGTCTGTCAGCTGACCTTCTAAAGAACCCCGTTTGTTCTAAAGTTGGACCTCGAGGAGAACGAAGGATGGTAGCCTGCTCTTCAACCACTTGGGTGTTGATCCCCACATAGATAGGCATTCCAGTAGGGTGCTGAAATACATTGGCAAGAGGTACATGCCCCTGAGCGAAGGGAGAGGCCGGCATACCTCTGGCCACCCCGCGTGTCCCTCTTCTGGCACCCCTGTCCGATGGGGATTTCTGCCTTTGTCTGCTGCCAAGTATAGTCAGATCAGCTTCTTTCCCTGCTTGGGCAAGGGGGCTGGGGGAGCGAGTGCGCGGTTCAATTACCTCCATGGCCGGGGTCAAATGCCATATTCCTGATCTTGGCTCCTGAGAAAGCCCCGCTCTTGCCTGTACCTGGGTGTCCTGAGTACCAGGTCCTGATGCTTCTCCTCTGCCTTGTGATTCTTCCTCATCCTCCTCATCTTCCTCCTCTGAGAGGGTAGGAGTCTCGTCCACTAAGTCGTCCTGCTCCCTGGTAGACATGGAGTAGTCTACTGACCTCCCTTTCTTAGGACGCGCCGGAGGTTGCTTGGCCTTCAACCTGCTGAAATCTATCCGGCCTGCATTCTTCGCCCATTTGACGAAGGCATGCTTTCCCTTAGAGAAGTAGTCTCTTCCCCTCCTCCTGTGCTCTTTGGTCTCTGCATTCATATTGCTCAGGCAGCCATTCAGCCTGGGGTCCCAAGGGGCAATGTGAGGTGGTAGGATGAGGTAGCCGTCCAGGCCATAGTGGAAGTCATCCGGTTGGGCTCGGTCACACTCCTGCTTTTTGTTTGTGACGGTCATCCACCTCCAGTCTGTTGGCTGCTGGTAGTACTGGGGTCCATGCTCAGCCTTCCTCAGTTTACACGGGAACTAGTGGGGAGAGAACATCTGCTGTCCTGCTTCCTTGGCCAAGTGCTCCCAGCTCCTTCTCTCAACTTCATTGTAAGCTGGCAGTAGTGTGAGGTAGAATACCGTATCCTTGAAGCTATTGGGCCGCATGCTCACCATCCTGATGAGTCTCTGATCTCCCACTATTCCCGGTATTGGGACTGGCTTGTTCTCTGAATCGTCGGCGGTACGGGGCCTGCTCTGCTGTATAGCCCACCATCTTGGCATAATCTTCGTAGAGGACCACACCAGTGTGTGTCTCGATGTACCTATCCAGTGCTGCAGCTCCTTCTTTCTATAGCAGTGTTGTCTATTCCAGCTTGTTGATCCCCTGGGCTGCCGGCAATGCTTCCTTCAGGTTATCAAAGTTTTGGCCACCCACCACAGTATACATGTAAGTGGCCAATCTCTTTTGCCTGTCCGGTTCAGCCTTTTTCCTTCTCTCCTCCTCTGCCGCTGCCGATTCTTCTTGTTGTTTCTTCTGTCTCTCCACCTCAGCTTCCCTGAGGTTTTCCGCTTCTTGATCCTTCTTCCTCTGTGCTTCTTCTGCCGCCTCTTGTTGTCTGCGGACCCTTTCTTGTTCTCTCCTGGTGAGGGACGTCGCCGCCAGCTCCTTCTGGTATTGCTCCATTGTCCTCTTGGCTTCTTTTGCCTTGCGCTTTTCTGTCCTCCTTTTGTGTGGTGGGAGCCATCCTGCACATGTAACCAGGGCACAAGTTAGTAGGATATCGACCTTTGTCATAGGAATTGCAGGAAGGAAGTAAGTTTGTATTAGTATGTTGGATTTGCTTCTGTTTACCTTACAGGGTGATTGCTAGGAGTTGACGTAGTTGCGGTGCGCTAGACATAAACGTATGAATGTGTTTTAAGGTGCGTTAAGTGATGTATTGCTGTGCGAGACCCTTTTTCCTTCCGCCCAAGGTGCTTAAGGTGGGCCAGGCTGTCCCATCTGTCACTATGCTGACACTTAGGATTCACATAACCGCCACATCTGTCACTATGCAAACACTTAGGGTTCACATAACTGTCCCTTTCTCGCTCTCGCACACTAACTGTCATATATTTTTCCCTCCAACTTACATGGAGACAGGACCTCCTGTCACCTTCCCGTGTCAATTGAAATGACCGTTATGGAGGGGCTCCAGCCTCCCGAAGGTGGAACTGTTTCGCCGCCCCTTTGGCATTGGTCAAATGGTCCTTCAATTCCCAAGTGTCCCCAGAGGCATCGTAACCCTTCCATCGAATGAGGTACTTCATGACATATTTAGAAAAATGACGGACCGAGCGCGCGTCTAAACTCTCCTCAACCTCATATTCCTCAGGGTCACCGTCTCGGACAGCGGGGACCGGTCCCGGTTGGACAAGTAACCGACCTGTGAACAGTGTGTCCCCTTCGATGTATGGTTCCAGGAAGGAGGCATTAAAGACCGGGTGACCCTTGTATTCTGCTGACATGTTCAATTTGTAAGCATTCTGACTGACACGGCGCACCACCAAATATGGACCGACCCAGACAGGACCAAGCTTTTTCTTGCAAACCAGGGAGGTACAGGTGCTGAGAATGCAGTTTGACCAAATCGCCCTTAGAAAAGGTCATTTCTCGACAGTGCTGATTAGCGTACTTTTGTTGGTTTTCTTGGGCTTTGTGCAGATTCTGTTGGACTTCTGACAGGGTGTCAGCAAACTCCTGAGTTAACTAGAGGGAGACCGGATTGTCAATCCCTTCAAGGTGAGTTAAAGACTCCCCTAGGACATCTAAAGGAGACTTAGGGACTCTACCCAGGCTTAGTTCAAAAGGAGTCTTGCCCGTTGACGCGTGCACCGCACTGTTGACCGCGAACTGGATTTGAGGTAACAGGTCATCCCAATTATCTTGTTTTTGGTTAATATAGGCTCTCAGTACCTCTTGCACAACTCGGTTAGTTCTTTCAGTCTGCCCATCAGTTTGAGGGTGGTTTGCTGTGCTGAGCAGCTGCCAGACTCCCATTAACCCCATTATAGCCCTCCAGAACTTAGAGGTAAATTTCGAGTCTCTTTCTGAGATTATATTAGAGGGTAGCCTATGTTGGCATACTACATGGTTGTAGAACTGTCTCGCTGTTTTGAGTGCAGCTACTTTGACAGTTGTGGGGATGAAAATGACCATTTTTACCAGTTTATCCATGACTACCAGTATCGAATCATGCCCATTGGCAGTTCGTGGCAGTGTGACCACCCAGTCCATGGATATTGTTTCCCAGCGGCCAACTGGGATGGGCAGCGGTTGTAAGAGGTCCCCCGGTGGTGTGTGCCTAGACTTATTCTTTTGACACTGGTCACAGGACTTAACGTATTTCAAGACCTCCCGAGGTAATCCCTCCCAATGAGAATGTTTTGCCAGTTTGCCAACAGTTTTGGCCTGCCCCAAATGCCCACCCAGTAAACTGTCATGTGCTTGACTCGAAAAAAGGGACCTTATTTCCAAGTTATTAGGAATGACCAGCTTCAGCCTGCCTGAAGTGGTTTCAGTCACCCAGACCCCTCCCTTAAGCTTCTACCCGAGTGCAGTAGCACGACACACACCAGTAGCGAGGTTGGGCTCAAATGTTGGGTCAAAAAGGTAGGCTTTCCTAAGTTGTTCAAGGAAGGACTTTTTCACCTTTAGTGAAGTGAGTGCACACAGGACTTATCTACAGCATGCTGACTAAAGTTCCTTTCTTGCAAGTCAGGTCTTCTAGAGAGTGCATCAGCAGGATTCAACTTCCCTGGTTTGTAGTCGATCTGGACTTGAAACTGCTCCAGCATCTGGCTCCAGCGGTTCTCCCTTCTCGACAGCTTGGACTTCTTCAAAAAGTGAGTCAGAGCTAGATGATCTGCAATCACCTTAAAAGCTTTACCATGTAAGTATTTTCTCCACTGTTTGAGCACATGAATGTTAGCTAGCAGCTCTTTATCATGCACTGAGTAATTAATCTCCGCTGGATTATATTTCATAGACTCGTGCAACACAGGGTGCCACTCTTGCCGTACCTTACCATCCTTTGTGGTTTTGTCAGCAGGATGCAACAAAATAGCACCCATGGCAAAGTCAGAGGCATCAGTAACCACCTGCACCGGTTTGCTGGGGTCATACACGGCTAGCACTAGGGCAGAACAAAGAGCATCCTTAAGAGTCTGGTAGGCAGCCTGCTGCTCTTCCCCCCACACATACCCTATGTCTTTCTTAGTAAGGTCAGTCAATTTACTGGCCTTTGTAGAATAATTCTCAATTAATCTCCTATAGTAGTTAGCCAATCCGAGGAAGGATCTAACTTCAGAGACAGACTGTGGTACTGGCCAGTCCCTTATGGTCTGGACTTTCTTAGGATCCACACTGATGCCTTCTTTACTGACAACGTGGCCTAAGAATTCAATACTTTCCTTAAAGACATCACACTTGCTCATTTTGGCATATATGTGATTTCTTCAAAGAGTGTCCATGTCTTTAAGTGTTCAGCGTGCTGAGCTTCATCTTTAGAGAAAATTAAAATATCGTCCAGGAAAACTTGCACAAACTTATCCACATAAGGTCTGAAAATGTCATTCATAGCACCCATGAAGGTCGCAGGAGCATTAGTCAGTCCAAATGGCATCACGTTGAACTCATAGTGTCCATAACGTGTGCGGAAGGCAGTCTCGTGTTCATCCACCTCAGCAATTCTGATTTGATGATAACCACTCTTGAGATCTATCTTACTGAACACCTTAGCACCAGACAGGGTATCAAGCAAGTCCTCGATTCTGGATAAAGCATATTTGTTCTTTTCTGTAATTCTATTCAGAGTTATGTAATCCACACATATCCGCATACTGCCATCCTTTTTCTTAACAAATATGATGGGTGCGCCGCAAGATGGTTTACTGGGGGAAATATAACCATTTTCCTCAAGTTCTGCAATTTGTGTTTTCAACTCCTTGCTCTCCACATAAGACAAGCCATAAGTGCGTTGCCAGGGTGGCTGACTCCCAGGTAATAAATTGATCCTATGATCTACTTCCCTCTTAGGGGTAGTCCTGGAGGCATATTAAATACATCCGTGTACTGAGCAACATTTTTTGCAGCAATAGGGTGCTCCGGAGGGCTTACCTTTTTCTCCACCACTTCTTCAGGTTGAGGAGGTACCTCTCTTAGCAGCAGACATAACATTCTGTCTTCCTTCTGGTTCCAGCTTTTGACGAACTCCCTTGCATTCACCAACTTGCATCCTTCTGGAAGCCTCTTCTTTTCCTTCATTTGCCATCCACACAGGACAAGAGGAAGAGCACTGGTGGGTGCCAAGTTAGTCTGCCCATCACTGGCTCCTCTCACTTTAACCGTACCTTTGCTCCAACACACTTCAACTTGATGTCTATTAAGCCAGGACCTGCCTAGCACGAGAACATGAAAGCCAGTGTTGAGTACCTTAAATGTAAGCGTTTCAGTTAGAACTGCAATGCCAGAACCTAACTGGACCTCAATAGGCTTGGTTATAACTCCTCCCGGGATACTTGAGGCATTTACAAAGAATATTTTCCTATTCCCTTGGGTGACAGTAGGTAGCCTTAGCCGCTTAACTAAGTCCTTACGGATAAAAGTATGTGACGCCCCTCCGTCAACAAATGCCCTCACCTTCCTACCTGCAATCATGCAATGCAGTACGAAAGGGGGGACTGTCTTTTCCTGACTTTCGCATTGTTCTCTTAACTTAGCAAAGAAATGTTGGACATTAGGTGGAACAAGAGCATCCAGAGTGTGCACTCTCTGGATGTCTATATTGCTGATGGTCTCCTTTATCTAGTTGTCAGGCATGCATAGTGAATCCAGTTCAGCAGGTCCCATAATACCTGCTACGAGGGCAGCTAGTGACAACTCACTATCTCTAGCATCCTCACAGTCAGTAGACTGGATTACTGACTGTTGCTGTCTTTTAAAGGCTGGTCTTTTCTCTCTACCTTCAAAAGGTGCTTGACTGGACACTGTTCTCTCTAGTGGCGCAACTGCTGACAATGGTAGCAAATCCATTTTGATGAGGCTGGTCTTGGCTTAGTCCTACTACCACCTCTTCCATAGCCGCCTGGAGAGAAACCACCTCTACCTCTACACAAATTTGGATCATACTCATACTCATATCCATCGCCATGATCATCCTCAGCCTGGTCTCCTTCAATTGCATTGTAGGAACCGTGGGGCTTTTTGACAATCTTAGACACCGAAGCATTACTCTGGCGCTTGTGATTGAACTGCTGCTGATCCCAGGCATCAGCATCCTGGATCAAGTCAGCCAGTTTCTCATACTTCTTCTCAGCAAAAGGACCAGAGACTTCGGGTTTCAAGCCATACCTGAAGTATGCTATCCTATACCGTTCTGGCAAGTCTGGCTGTTTCATCATGTTCTCCTGGAACTTTTGAGCAAACTCAGAACCTGAAGTGGTCTGCTTCAATGCCAGGGACATCATCGCATAGATAGCTTTCTCCTGCTGGTTGATGACATCAAACTTCTCATGCAACCTCTCGATAAACTCTACCCACGTAGGGTCACCGAGTTGCGGAGCCTTACGCTCCCCTTTCCAGTACAGCCACCAGTCTGCGGCACTGCCTTTCAGTAGCGCACCCGTGTGCCTGACCTTCTCGTAATCTTGCAGTTCTGGGTAGTTCTCCAGCCACTGCTCAACATCCGCGAGAAACTTGATCAGGTAATATTTTATGTTTCCTCCAGGATCATAGTCCTGGGGAGGTTTTGGCTTGGGCTTACTAGGCTCTCTGCTACCACCACGAGTGCTTTGAGAACCCAGTTGGTCTCTGTCCCGCAGTAGAGACATTATGATTCTTTTGTCCTCCTGTTGGGACTGATACATGGTCGCCATTTGCGACTGCATTTGAACAAACAATGCCCCCAAGCCTACGCTCTGAGATGGGAGTCTAGCAAATGCAGCAGCAGCAGTGGCATCTACTCGCTGAGTAGTGTCCTCAACAGTCCCTCTCGCTCCTGCAGCAGCAATTCCTGCCGCAACCAGCCGGTCACGAATTTGACCTAGGGGTACATTGAGTTGTACAGCAGGAGGTGGGTTCAGCACATTGGCCCTTGATTCCATAAGTTTTGACAGTGCGCTCGTCAGCTGGCTGTCCTTCCCTCCTTTCTGTATCTTCAGTGGCTTTTGCTAATTGTTCAGCTTCTGATCTGGCTCTCTCCTTCTCAGCTTGCTGTGCTGCGACCGCGGCAATGGCAATTGCCTCATCTGCAACCTCTGTAGTTGCAGTATCTGCCACTGCTTCAGAAAAGGTACGAGTTCCCGCTACATGGCTTTCCGCCTGATTTTTGACATTCTCGTTATCCTGGCTCGCCATGTCTCGAGAGTTGCTAGTTTGAGACCTTGTCCTTACCATATAAAGAAGACTGCGATAACCGCTCTGATACCACTGAAATGAATCGACTTACCAAATAGGCGATTAACAATTAATAAAGATCTTTATATCAATAAGTAATCTTTATGGTATTTTCCGTTAATTGATTTAACAGCAAAGGACAACACACTAGCAGTGAATGATACTTGTAAGTCAAATGCAAGTAAACTAGCATCAATAATGCAATCAGTAAACTCGTACATAAGCAAGGTTGGAATGCAGTGTGTATCAATGGCTTCTCGCCTTGGATTCAGATTTCTCTCAGTAAGCTGTACCAGAGAGTTGGCCTCGTTTCCGAATGCTGAAATCGAGAGCAATGCCTAGCATATGTACATGGAATGAGTTAACTGTTCAACGGCCAGTGCGATGGCATCGCCTACCCGGGAGTTAACCACGTTGGTAGGACCTTGGTTAAGCAAATCCACCACCATCTGCCATCATCCCGAATCGCCATCCATCATAGGGATGTCATCTGGCCATTCATCTAGCATACCACACTTAGATACATATCGAGGCAATTCGCTGCTACCGAGTACGGAAATCAGCTGGCTGTCAAAGAATGTGTCAGCAAGCTGACTTAAGTTGGCTTCAGCCTGCTGCTTCCGGCTGAGTCCTTCAACTGATAATTTTATGAAGTCCAGCAGACTCAATACTATATAAAGTTTAGTAGGCTGAACTTAATCAACTATTATATTGAAATGAATATTATATCTACTAATAGACTAATTCATGACACAAATTCCAGAAATACGTTAACTTCCAAGAAGTCATCTCCCTTTCAAGAGGCTACCACTTGTGTTCATAGATCCTTGTCTTGAGTAGATAAAGTATTCTATTTTACTAAGTACTTTACCTATCTGTTTCACTACAATGTTTGTGCTGGCGGGCAGCGTGCTGTTGCTTGCACCCCGCCCGCTGTTCCTTTTAAATGTGTGCGAGGGCAGGCTGGTGCAGCCTACTCCCTTTTGCTCTTTGTGCAGGCAGGTCGCCTGCTATTGCTTGCAGCCCGCCCGCTAGTCCATTGTTCAAATGTGTGCAAGGGCAGGCTGGTGTAGCCTGCCCCCTCTGCTTGATGTTTGTGCGGGCGGGCGGCCTGCTGTTGCTTGCACCCCGCCCGCTGTTCCTTTTGATAGTGTGCGAGGGCAGGCTGGTGCAGCCTGGCCCCTCTGCTTGCTATTTGTGCAGGCGAGTGCCCTGCTGTTGCTTGCAGCCCGCCCGCTAGTCCATTGTTTTGAATGTGTGCAAGGGCAGGCTGCTGCAGCTTGCCCCCTTGTGCTTGCTCTTTGTGCAGGCGGGCGGCCTGTTGTGCTTTCATATATTGTCCACTTTGCTTATTATTTGTGCGAGCGGGCACGGCGCCCGCCTACTGTTTCTCTTTTGATTCGTGCGCAAGGGTAGGTTCTAGCAGCCTGCCCACTCTAAACTGGCCCTGAGAAGCAACCTGTCCACTTTGCTTGCTGCTTGTGCGGGTGGGCGGCCTGCAGTTGCTTGCAACCTCCCGCCATTGTGCCATTGTGCATACCCGCAGTGTGCCTGCTTTGCCTCACTTGATACTTTGGTAAGTGCTTGCAACATTGTAACATGAATTTATGAGGTGTGTGCGTGGATGTTTTGTCCCTGCAGGCCTGCCATGCATCAAGCCAGTCGGATGATGCTACGGTAGTGGCGCTCTATGGACTAGTTTGCCTGGAGACAACAATCACGGAAGAATTCACCCTCACCATCAGCACCTTCAACAATGAGTTCTTGCCAGCTTCTTTGAACATGGCATCCACCAAGGTACGTCTTCCGTTGTACTATTCTGTACCACAATTTTGGATACTTACATCCTTGTGCTTACAACTTTGTAAATTCTTATGAAATTCTTTCTCCTTTGTCTCCTTATTCTTCATGTGTGTGCAGGACTGGCTGTTAGAGTGCGAGTGTAAGGTGGGATGTAATGTGGTATACACGGTTGCCAAATTCCACTTTCTACCCAGGCATGAGGAGGGGGGTGGGGACGTGGGCCACTATAGGGTGATGTGCACTTGTGATGGTTCTGAAGGAATGTGGAAATTGGAGATGCGATCGGACCTCACACTTCTGTCAAGCCAACAACTTACTAGCGACGTGTCGAGTGATGATGTTGAAGCATTGAAGTGGCCCACGTGGACACTTGTAATGGTAAGCAGATCCAACGTGCTTTAGGTGATATTCGTTTTACCACATCGGAGCGCTTGCTTGTGACGTTTGAAGTGGTTTTATATTCTTATTCTTATATTTTATTTGTCTTAATGACAGGCCGGATTTGATGAGGACGCCAACGACGTTCGTGTTTTATGTGGAGGAGGGGACAGCGCTATAAATAACACAGAAGAGGCTCCATCTGAGACTGTGAGTGGCCAATAGTTTTTATATTGTGAGAATTGCGTGAGTACTGTAGCCTTTTGATCATTCATAACTTTTCATTTCAACTTTGCACGGGAGATGACGGAGAGGACGATACACTGCGTGCCACCAGTGAGAGTGCACAACGTGCCGCAACCGACAATCTCTTTGGACACAACAGTAAACGTCAATGGAGATGGAGAGTCACCGCTCATGGAGGTTAGTGTCTGCCACACAAAACATAGCCTCCCGCCTTGTTTTTTTGACTGTGTGCAAGGGCAGGCTACTGCAGCCTGCACACTTTGCTTGCCATTTGTTTGGGCGGGCGGCCTGCTGTTGCTTGCAGCCTCCCGCTTGTTTGTTTTCTTGATTGTATGCAAGAGCAGGCTGCTGTTGCTTGCAGCCCGCTGCATGTTTGCTTTTGTATTTGTGTGCAAGGGCAGGCTGCAGCAGCCTGCCCCCTCTGCTTGCTATTTGTACGGGTGAGCAGCCTGCTGTTGCTTGCAGATCGCCCGCTTTTTCTCCTTTTTAATGTGTGCAAGGGCAGGTTGCCGCAACCTGCCCACTTTGCTTGCTTCTTGTGCTGGCGGCCGGCCTGTTGTTGCTTGCAGCCGCCCGATGTTTTCTCTTTTTATTATGTGCAAGGGAAGGCTGGAGGAGCCTGCCCACTTTGATTGCTATTTGTGCTAGCGAGGGGCCTGCTGTTGCGTGCAGCCTCTCGCTTGTTTGTTTTCTTGGTTATGTGTAAGGGCAGGCTGCTGCAGCCTGCCCCCTCCGCTTGCTGTTTGTGCGGGCAGGCGGTTAGTGACTGCCACAAAAAAATTCATGCATACTTGTACATCAACACTTTGTACTAAAGTGTTGCTCATGTGTATTTGTGCATGCAATACAAGACCTTGCGGCTTTGAAGAAACGCAAGCGGGACCGTGGACCGCCAGTATTACCTGCTACTTCAGGGAGTGAGCTGATGGAAGTGACAAGGTTATAAATTGAGAGCTTGAGAGATATTTCCAAAGACTCCACCATCATTGATGCTGCTTGTGCTGTTCAGAGAGAGATAGCTAAGGAGGCGATGGCAACTCAGATCATGTGTGCTAAAGAGATTGCATCTAGCATAAGCGGAGTATTAACGCACTTGCTCAGATGTTTGCTAGCATTGCCGGCCAAGCACCTCCCAAAGATGAAATAATGGAGGTACTTCATTTGTTAAAACGTTTTCATTTGCAAAATAACACTCTTGAAGTTTTCCTTACACCAGGTGCTTTAGAGGTTTCTAAATGTCCTACTTGTATTAGTGGACCTTGTAGTTGCTGTCTGTCATTGCTAATGTTTTCCATTAGAGTTTTGGTGTAAATTGGATACTTTGATGTTAGTGGCTTGTACGTAGTAGGATACATTCAAACTTGCACGTTAGCAAATCCTTTTGCATGCTCGGATCAAGAAGCACAATGATTGGAATGACTCCAATGTCATCAAATACAAATGACAACAGTTGCTAAGTACGCTGGTTTCTAAAGGCCAAGTACTTATGTGAGTTATGCTAGTCATGCGGTTGAAAAAAGAATGGCTGTACTTTTGTTGTCAATAGTAAGGAAGATTTGTGTTGACATAAAAATCGTGGTTTGCATTTGCAAATAACATGGCTTGAATGTAGCATTCTGTCCTTGTGTTAGACATTGAGCACATGACTATAACTCAATATGTGAAGGCATGGGCGCTCCTAGTAGGCAAACATTAGAAGGCCACACAACACTGACACCAAAAAGTGACAAAATCTGTCCCCAAAGCCATCTTGCAATGGATGATAATGCACAAAGGTGAAAAAGGTTCATTATGTAAGAAGAGCAGAATTACATGTGCACTTACAGCGTTTATATTGTACGCAAAATTCTAAATACTAACAATGAAAGTAAAGCTGCTTGTATACATTTTATGTACAGAAAGCTGCGCGTAAACTATCTCACACTCCACCCGCGTCTTCTACATCCTCGTCTACTGCGTCCCGGTAACCGTCAGCACACTCTGGTTCTGGCATGCCATACTCTTCTATGATTGTCTCCTTAACATCAATGAGCCAGTTGTGCAAAATACAACCAGCCATTACAATGACTATGGCAGCATTTGTATCATGCTTCAAGGACCTATCAACACCACTAAATAGACGCCAAACATTCTTGAAGATACCGAATGTTCTCTCTACTGCCATCTTTTGACTCGAATGCTCAAAATTGAACTTCCTACATGCAGCATTTTGCTGGCACTTGCTCTTATCGTAGGGAGTAATGACCCAAGGCATGAGTTGGTAACCGGCATCACCCAAGAGGTATGGCCTTATAAGGTCACCATTATCCAATTGCACTGGAGGAATGCTTGCCAGCACGTGAGTTTTAGCCACATGAGCAACATGAAGCGGGGACGCTTTGAAGACACGTGCGTCATGAACAGAGCCGGGCCACCCAGCATAAACATCAAGAAAGCGACACTTAGAATCTACGACCGCTTGCAATATAATACTGTAATCACCTGTACGATCACGGTAGCATCCACCGTCCTCACCGAATGGCCTCCTGATTTTGATGTGTGTGCTGTCTATCGCTCCAACAACCCCTCTCCAACCATGAAGCTCTTGAAAGTCATCCATTACTTTCTGAAGCGCTGCACCTGAAGGATACTCTAATCGCTTTATGTTTGCTAAAACAACAGCAGCACAAACTTCTCTAACAGCTATGCAGATAGTAGCTTCTCCAATACCCAACACCTCACTTATGATCAAATGAGACATTCCCTCAGCTAGTCCCAAAAGAGTGGCAGCAACTTTCCTCTCAGTACTTACAGGAACCTTAACGAAATTAGTTTTACCCTTCACTATATAAGGATGAACAAGGGCTACTAGCTCTTAGAAGTGCTTTTTAGATACTCTGAACATACTTTTCCATTGTATATCGTCCCACTTTGTCATCACAAATATATCAAACCATATTAGACATCTTTCCAACTTGTACACTCTGCGTGGCCTACGCTTTCTATATCCAAAATTTTGAACATAGTAACTCAGAGTATACTGCATACCATATTGCGTGAGGTTCCGATGACGCCTGTCAGATTGCATCTCTACAGCCATGTGTACCTTTCGAATAGTGCTATCAAGGACATCATTAAAAGCTTGCTGCACACACCCCCACTGCTGAACCGCTGACACAACAATGACAAGGGCCACAACACTGACAAACTTTGAATGTGCCTTGCCGAATTCCATAAATCTCCTGCACATAACAGAGTCATGAAACACGAAATAGCATGAGAGCAAGCATGAGAGCAGGCAAGGGAGAGCACGCAAAGAGCGGGCAAATGGGGCAGGCACAATAGAGCAAGCAAAATAGAGTAGGCAACAAAAGAGAGCAAGCTATAAGTCTAAAGGCAAGAGAGCAAACAAAGAGCAAGGAAGAGGGCAGACGGGAGAAGGCATGCATGATAGAGGGGCAAATAGCAGGAAAATGGAGCAGGCTAAAGAGAGCAGGCAACAACGATAGAGCAGGCAAGAGAGAAAGCAAAAGCAGGCGGAGCAGGCGAGAGCAGGCAACGGAGAGCACGCAATAAAAAGGTCAAACACTAGAAACAATTTTCATAATACAAAGGCAAAAAGAGCAGAAATACCTGGAAGCAGGCTAAAATAGCACAAAGGGAGCGCAAGCAAGAATGAGCAGGCAAATAGAGAGCAGGTAATTGACAAGAGGCAAACAAACGGAGGCGCTAAAGAGAGAGGCAAAAGGGAAGCGGGCAAGAAGAGGAGACAGAGAGCGCAGGCAAGAAAAAGGAGGCAATTTTGGAGAAGGCAAGAGAGAAGAGGCAAACAGAGAGCGCGCAAACAGAGAGAGGCAATAAGGAAATAGGCAAAGAGACCAGGCAATGCAAAAAGTAGAGCAACTAATAATGAAGCAGGCAAAAAGAGAGGAGGCATGAGCAGGCAAGGGTGCACGCAAAGAGAGCAAGCAAAAGGAGCAGGGAAGAGAGTAGGCAAGAGAGAGCAAGCAGTGGAGAGCAGGAAAGAGAGGACGGGCAAAGAGAGAGCAGGCCAGACAGAGCAAGCAAAAATAAAACAGATTAAAGAGAGCAGGCAAGTGGGGAGCAAGCAGAAAGATAGGAGGCAAAGAAAGTAGGCAAACAAATAACAGGCAAAAAAGGCAGGCAAAGAGAGGATGCAAGAGGACAGCGGGGCAGGCAAGCACCCAGATAGGAGGCTGTGTCACACCTATTCGTGCAGCCTGTTTTGGAGGCTCCCTTGTACCTTAGAGCAATGGGATGAAGCACGAATAGAAATCTGCCAGGATAAAACAAAACAACAAAAAAAATGGCGTTAGAGAGCAGGCAATAGAGAAGAAATTAATAGAGAACAACTGCTAAAGCCCAGGCAAAAAAAGATGCAAAAAAAAAAGAAGCACAAAGAGGGCGCAGTTAATTAAAAAGGACGCAAATGGAGAGAACTCAAGAGAGCAGAGGCAAACTTATAGCACGCAATAAGAGAGACAGGAAGGAAACAGGCAAAGAACCAGGCAGTGCAAAAAGTAGAGCAGCTAAAAATGTAGCAGGCAAAACGAGAGGAGGCATGAGCAGGCAAGGGTGCAAGCAAAGAGAGCAAGCAAAGGGAGCAGGCAAGAGACTAGGCAAGAGAGAGCAAGCAAATATAGAGGAAAGAGAGAACGGGAAAATAGAGAGCACGCAAGACAATCAAGCAAAAATGGAGCAGGCTAAAGAGAGCTAAAAAATAGAGTGCAGGCAAGAAGAGAGCTGGCAAAAAGATATGAGGCAAAAAAAGCACGCTAACATAAGCAGGCAAAGACAGCAGGCAAACAGAGGAGGCAAGAGGGCAGTGAGGCAGTCAAGCACCCAAATATAGGGGCAATGTCACATACCTATTTGGACAGCCTCGTTTTGGAGGCTCGCTTGAACTTGGAGCAATGCGATGAAGGAATAGTAACCTGCCATCATAAAACGAAACGAGAGAAATTTGGAGTTAATGAAGGTCAACTCCTAAGCGTGCTGGCTAAAGTCATGCATCAATGATCTGTAGTGGTCGCTTGCTCTGAGTAGTGTACACACAAATAGATAAGGATGGAGGTTATCAAAAATGAGCAGATTCTAGTTTGGGAACGTACCACTGAGCAGGTCCCTCCACGCCCTCTAGTCGTCGCTACCCGCTCTCGCCAAATGGAGAAACCCTGAAGGGTGTGCTAAAAAGTTTGTGAGAGAAAGAAGGAAGAGAGGAATCTGCATCGAAGAAGTGTGAGATGTGAGCGGGAAGGCGAATATTTTTTCAGGCAAGTTTGAATGCTCTCGACTTTCTTTTGGGTGCGACAAATGACACCGTGAAAAAAGGGCTTGCAAATCGCGACGCTTGCAGATGGGGCATTTGGCAGACGATCGGATAGGGAGAACGTGTATACACTGTAAACCAAATAACTAAAATTTGGTGATTCTACAATTCAAAAAGTATTTTTACTATTCAATCGTAAGAAAATGAACAGCGCGATGGGCGGAATAAAAGTTTCATCGTATGCCCACTGTAAACTGGACCTAAATGGGTCAGCCGAGTTCATTCGAAACTGATTGAAAACTCCACTCATTTGGGTACCATCTTGTGTCGCGACTGCTATCCATCTGGCGGTGTCGCACGCGCAGCGCAAGTCAAGGCCGCTCAGGTACGGAAATTCGGCGTTAACTCACCGACCAAAAGACTGACTTTTGCACAGTCAGCATTAAATTCAAAGTCCCAGTCATACAAAAATGTGACTGCAACGGGTCAAAACGACACTCAATAATGGGTGGGGTTTGACAGGTCAAAACGACACTCAATGGGTGGGGTTTGACAGATAAGTCAGCTGGAATGCCAGTTAAATTGGGACCAGCGCATGGTCTATGTCAGCAGGTGCTCAATAAGGCAACACTGACTGGACGGCCAATCGGGCGAAGCCTAGTCAGAAGCTGTGTATGTTGAGCCATCTCACCTGGAACCTCTTGGTTGACGGCCATAGCGTAGGCGTCCACCTCAAGTGTCACAAGCTCCAAGGTCACATAGGCGTGACCGCTGACTGAGAAGCCAAGCAGCCACGCGCGATAGTCACAAGGTGTGCGTGCATGCTAAGTGACGATTGCTAAGTTAGATCAGTACGAGGAGCAAGCAAGAGTGACATGCAAGCCAAGCGCTGTGACTAAGCGCTGGAATTCTCGAGAGAGAATGGCGTGTGTGGTGCCTGGGTCAGGCGCGAGCCTTGCACGAACTTGCCTCACTCTTGCCCTCACACTTGGCCAAGAAGCAGAAGGGAGCGCAAGAGCAAAAGGAGAGGAGAAGACGGAGCGCGAAGGAGAATGAGTTCCTAAGGCCACATGAGAATCAAGAAGCCACGCTTCTGTCGACGTTTGAAGTATTCCCTCTCATTGTATCATAGAGCTGAGGATTCCCCAATAAGGGATCTCGCTTTGGAGGAATTAAAAAGCTCGCAGAATAGAATCTGCTAGGAGTCTAGCGCAGGTCTGAGCCAAAGACCACAAGCGTGCGAAGAGCACATAAAATGGTGAGTGCCGTGTTAGTTTCCAAGTTCTCAAAAGTCTCAATTGTTGAATTGCTGATAGCAAAAGCAGGATTAACAAGTAAAGTTCTTAGTGAAGAATTGAGTGAGCCTAGCCGGCCGTGTGAATTGCTAACTGGCGCGGTGTTGAGTGAAGAACTCAAATTAGGCCAGCAAAGCTGCCATGATTTTAGAGTTTTGTAAGCTGTGACTTGTTAAAGTTAAGCGAAAGCCCTGGTGGGCGATATTCTCTGAACTTGGTGTTGTGTGTTAATCTGCTTAGACGTGATTTTTGCAAACAACAAATTTGTTCACTTGTGCGAACCCTCAACTTTGGCGAAAGCCTATTTGGAAGTAAGACGCTACTGTCCTACATGTAAGGAGAATTGGAGTATGAGAAACTTTTGCAAAATTCATTAAGTCCTGAAATAAGAGAACCAGCTCGGTGTGAAAACACTAAGTGCTGATTGCCCTCACTGAATGGTCCTCACTGAATGGTGCAAGTTCAGGAAGACCAGAAATGGGTCAATGCAACGCCTGCACATCGATACCAGCTTGCTGAAGAATGGGCAATGGCAAATGATGTTTGCCAGAAATAGCAAATTATGTGGCATTTCTTATGTGCAAACGTGGCTGCAAGGTACCATCTGTTGCTTTCTTAGGCTGTTGTCAGACAAGCACACTAAAGACCTTCAAACTGATACATGTCTAGACACATTAACTAATGAATAGCACGCAAACATGGATATCTATGCCACCCAAGATAAATTAGTCAGGCTAAGCACACATGCATGATTTTGGGCCAGGGCCAAGAAAAAATGGCAAAAGAGTACTATTTCTGAAAGATCGCAAAAATTACACTTCGTATTGTCTTCATTGCCATGTCTAAAACACCCTAACTTCTGAAAGCATCCTCTCACATGCCTTGTCTTTCCACCTCATCCCGATGGCTGCAATGTGCACAAGTGGGTCCTCTGTCTAATATTTTCCTACGAGAAACGGCAAGTCACGACGTTCCAGGTTCTTCCATCACCACATACCAATGCGCAAGGTACATGTACATCAAGCTCAAGCCACAAGTGGTGAGCACCAACTCTCCACTCCTCGCTCTCGTCATCATTCTATACTCTCTTGCTCCCTCTCCTGTTGTCGTCATCCTCGAGTCACGCATGGGTGGCTACACTCTCATTTAAGGCGTTATCATCTCTGTACTCCCTCTCGTTATGCCCGGGGCAGCCACTCTCCACTCCAGGACGGCCTCGGTGCTCTCCCTCTTCTCGTCGTCATCCTCGCACCACTCGTCGACAACCACTCCACTCGCTACCCTTATGCGTAAGTTATGTCTCTACTCCCATTTTCCATCGTCATCCTCCAGTGAGTCGTGCCTCGTGGGCAGCCACTCTCTACTCCGAAGCGTCGTCGTCTCTATTCTCCCGCTCCATGTCGTCGTTGTCGCCGTACTGCAGCTCCTCCTGCCTCCTGTAGCCAGCCCTGCCAGCCCCTCCTCTGGGAGGAGTGGGCGCTTGCTCGTCGCGCGCGGCCTCCCCCGCATCCTCCCCCTGATCCTCAGTGCCCTGCTTGTTGCTCCACAGCACCATCCACGCGTCACACCCACACAACACAACACACACACACACACACACACACACACACACACACACACACGCATGAGCGAGGGGCCACAGCAGCATGTGAACCTGAGTGTGTAGAGTATGAGGTGCTTCTGTCCTTTTACAGACGCGCATACACACAGCCGTCCGCACAAGCTCCCCCCTTCAACACAAACACACATTCAGATGTGCAAGGCACACACAATCACATCTATGCATGAGACACGACTGAGAACATGCACATGCAGTTTCGACGTCTTTTTTTTGCATACGTTTCTAACCACGTGGGTCTGTAAGTCGGCCGGATGGGACCCCCACCGAAGAGAGCAGCAGCTATCACACAGCCCTGTCCAGCGCCAGCCACAGTAGCAAAAGAAAAGCAGGCAAAGGAAAAGGAAGGGAAGGCGAGGCGAGCCGAGGGAGGCAAGGGGAGGAAATAGAGGGGAACGGAGGGGAGGGAGGGGAGGGGAATAGAGCGCACCTCCACGAGATGGTGCCGCGTGCGGTCGCGCAAGTCCTCCTCGTCGCCGCGTCAAACTCCCTTTTTCTCACGCTCACCTGCGCACTCCCACATTCTCCACCAAGAAACAAAGGCGGGGATAAGCGAAAGACACAACATGAAAGCTGCCAAATTTCTTTCTTGGGGGCCATTCCTCCACTGGGGCCTGACCAAGTGCCCAAAAGCCCCGTGGAGGCAACCATGCCACGTGCCCATCAGTGGCAAGCGACAGGTGGCAAGAAATCCCAGCTCCACATGGACAGAGCATTGCGAAGCCCCCCTTGGCCGAGGACTACCAGCAACGAGACCCTTCAGCCAAGGAAAGTCGGGTCTAGAAGGCTGTCACGATGCCTGCACAGAACATGTGTCGGCACGGCTCCCCTCAGACCCTCAGACGGAGCCATCAAGGAGGGCCAGTGGAAACTCTAAAAGGCACAACGGCCGTTAAGAGGCCGTAGGTGTCGAGGCCGTCTAGGCTCCGTGTGCCCTTAGCTGCAGTCTCTGAGCTCATGGCAGTTGGCACTGGGCGTGCACACGCGCGCGCGCGCCTGTGCTGCATGCGAGCGAGCAAGGGAGGGAGGAAGGGAGCGAGGAAGTGAGGGAGTGAGCGAGGGAGTAAGTGAGGGCGTGAGTGAGGGAGGGAGCGAGAAGGCAGGGAGGGAGAGAGGTAGGGAGCGCGCGTACCTTGGAGGGAACGGGGAAAGTTGTCGTGGTTGTTGGCCTCGTCCTTGTTCTTGCCGCCCTACTGGGCCTTGAGCTTCTTCACCGGTAGCTTGGCCGGGATCGGCATCAGAAGAGAGCGACGAAACGCCAGGTGTCCACACAAACACAGACAGAGAAAGAGAGGGAGTCATACGCACGCGTGCACTCACGGGCACATGCACGGTGCACTGAGGGGGCCCTGAGAGGAAGCGCTGCTTTGAGGCGAGAAGCAAACAGTCAGACCGGGACTCGTATGTTCGTGGTTTTGGGCTTCCGAGGTAGTTGGCCCAGGATGAGGGTCCCGCGGCAGTCCATACAGAGAGGAGAGAGTGCCATCCCAAGGGGAAGAAGACCCAGGGAGACTGCATTCTCCTCGTCACACAAGGGACAACAAGAAACCACAATTACCTTGTTTCCCCACCTGCCACTTGCAGAACCTCCGGCAGCAATTGAGGCGTCCCTGCCGCCAATGCCGTTGCCGATGCCGATGCCAGCGCAACCGCTGCTGCTGATGTATGCCTCAGAAAGGGCTGTGGGGGTTCGGGACGAGGGCTTACAACGTAGGACACCTGGCTCTCCTCGTGGCAGAACATGTACGTGCTCATCTCGCGGTCCCATTCCTGCTGCTGCGCCACCTGTCAGGCCCGCCGCCCCCGCGAGCAGGCGCGGCACGTCAGCTGGGATGGCAAAGTGAGCGCGTAGGAGGGTGGAGCCGTCTCCACTCGATGTGCTTCGACACCCCGGGCGCCAAACTGAGGGCACCTGATCGAGGGGCCTTTCTCCCTCCAAGAGAGAGAGCCTGCAATTTTACCCCATAGTATCTACCCGTCCTCCACTTGCCAACGATGGCTAGCCCCGATAAACTTGAGAGATGCATACAGTGAAAGAAAGCATTCCGCAGAGAAACACAAAATTATATTAAAAACAAACAAAGGTGCAAGTATCTGATACTAGGTTCGCTTCCGAACCGCGCCCCGGCGAGCTCGCCCTGCAAAAATGGAGGATTTTCCCTCCCTCCCTCCCTCCCTCTCCCTCTCCCTCTCCCCCACACTCCCTCCCTCCCTCCCTCCCNCTCACAGCCCCACTCTCTGGTGCGTGCTTTAGACCTGCACTTGCACTTGCAATACGCAACGTACCTCTCTCCCCTCGCTTCACGTCCTGTTGCGATCAAGCACGTGCATTCGAGATGCAGTAGAGAGCGAGCGCAACAAGTCGGAGCAGGCTCCTGGGAGGCACTTGCACCGTAGCATCAGAGTTTCACACACAAAGTGCACATGAAGCGCAAAATAGCAGCCGTGATAGTCTCTGGCTCAAAGAACTGCAGCAGCTCGCACACAGAACCCGAAGGGCGAGTCTTGCGGCCGCCGCAAATGCTGCACACGATGAGAGCGCAACCATGAAGTACAACTAGGAAGGGAAAGAGGAGGAGGAGGGGGGGAGGAAGGGGGGGGGAGAGGAGGACCAGCAGGAAGAGGGGAGAGGGACAGGAAGACAGGGAAACTGACATGGACAGGAGTAGGAAGAGGAGGCGATGGAGAGGGAGGAGGAGGAGGAGAAAGGGGAAAATCAAGGGGAGGGAGAGGAGCAGGAGCAGGAGCAGGAGCGGGAGGGGCATGGACATGAATAGGGGCAGAAGAAAGAGGAGGAGGAGGAGGAGGAGGAGGAGGAGGAGGAGGAGGCGGAGGAGGAGGGTGCGCACCTCGTGGATGGAGGGCACCATGTAGGCCACAAAGGAGTGGCGCGCGCCCACGCCGTCCGCCGCCTTCACGTTGAAGTGCGTCATGATGGCCTGCCATTTCACCCCCTCCCACACACACACGCGTCCCCGCACCCACGCACCCACGCATCCACGACCACGCCCACGTCCATGCCCGCCCCACCAGACCAGCCCAAGTTTAAGCCCGCCCACGCGCACGCAGCCCCCCAAGACACACCCACCCCACACGAGAGACGCCGCAACAGCAGCAGCAGTGACAGCAGCAGCAGCAGCAGCAGCAGCAGTGGCAGCAATTCAAATCCTTGCAGGAGCAGTACCCTCCCTTTGCCCCACGCTGTTCTCCGTTTCCCAGAGCCGCCGCCAGCTCTTCCGGGGCGACATTGCTGTGCGAGAGCGCAGCAGCGGCAATACCAACACTGCCTCCTTCCTTCAAAGGAACTGGCGGCTCCCCCATTCACACAGCACCGCGTGCAGACCTCGGGCAAGCCGGGCACGGGCGGGGGAGGGGGGGCCAGGCCCAACCCAGCAAGAACATGAGGAAGAGGAGGAGACAATGGAGGCAACGCAAGGGACTCATTGTATAGGGCGTGAGACTAAGATGAGGATTAGGGTTCGGGGCCAAGCTAGGATTAGGGTTGGGCCAGGACTAAGGTTAGGGTTAGATTTAGAGTTAAGGCTAGATTAAGGATAGAGTTGGGGGCTCACCCGGGACTCCAGCTGGGCCTTGACCTCGGGCGCAAGAGCGTGCTTGTACCTCAGCTCCTCTGTGGGGTCATCGTCAAACAACAGGTGCACGTAGCTGTCGCCCAGCCTGGCGTGCGTCACCCGCGCACGCACATACACACATACACAGGCACGCACACACGCACACAAACGCACGCACAAACGCACACCCAGGCGCGCACGCACGTATGCACGCACGTGCGTGCAACCTCCGGAAATGGGTGGGCATGCATGTGCAGAAGCAGGAGCGTGTGTGTGTTCACATTATGTGTGTTCTAGTGACAGGAGTACACATACATAAAAGCATGTACATGCTACATAAACTCTGTATACGTGTGGAGACAAGCTCACGTCCACATGGCACATGCACGCCAAGGCACGTCAACAAGAAGAGAGCGTTTGAACAGCACTCCTCTGAAGCAAGCGCGTGATACGAGCAGGGCACCTTCTTTTCCGAGCATCTCAGCAACAAGCGCATGCACCCCCTTAGCATATTCTTTCCCTCCCTTCCTCCCTCCCTCCCCCTCACAATAGAACTCCTGCGCTGCAGTCCCCCGGGTTCTCCCTCAGAAACCACGCAGGTGAGCAGGCATATCAACTCAATGCCCAGGCATGCCCCTGGGCGAGTGAGTCCAGATGGAGAGGATGGGTGGCTTCTCTCACACCTGTCGATGTGGGGAACGACGGGCAGGATCTCAACAGGTGTCAGGCCGGGGTTGGTCGGATGCACGGGCGCCTCCTGGGCGGCCTTGAAGGACTCCTTGATGGCCCTGAATTGGCCCTCCCTGCAAGCGGGCGTCAATTCCGCGCCACGTGGCACGCGCGCTTCAATCCAGGAGCAAAAACGGGAGCTTTCTGACACAAGACGTTACCTACTGACACATGCACAAATAGATCGACATGCAATGCCACCATTGTTTGAGTGCTGCTCGAGCTAGTGCTGCTCGAGTGCACTTCGTTTGCTGGAGAGGTGAGGTAAGCTGACGAGATGATGAGCCATGGTTTTGTCAACCCATCCTTTCAACCTAAATCGATTATTCTGCCAAAATAACCATTTTGCAAATTTTTTTTTTTGCAATTTGGGAGGACACAAAATCGCGTTTCTCGCCATTTCCCAGGGCCACTATGGCAGCAGCTTTATACTTAGGGAAGTCCTGGCAAGGCTCAGGAACCGCACACATGCGTCCAATGTTCCTTACATTCAATCGAAACTAATGCGTAAGTGACTTATACATCAGCCACATCATGCAGGTGGCCCGCCTCAACCCTAAACTTTAACACTCCAGCCCTAAACCCTTGATCCCCCAGTGCGCACCTGCGCGCATACATGGGGCCAACAGACCACATCATGCACGTACTACACATGCAGAAACGTATGTACAGTCACAAAGGCAGAAATAACTTGTCACACTTCATACAAAATACGCATACACGTGGGAGAGCAAGGGTGGAAAAGGAAGCAAGGGGCGAGGAGGAGCGAGGGAGGGAGGGAGAGGCCGGGCAAAAGCCCGCTCACGTTGTTGGCAAGGGCGAGCATGAAGTTGGGCAGGCGGTCGAGGTCGGGCGTGGAGTGGTCCAGCACCAGCGGCAGGCCCGGCAGGCAGGCGCGCTCCTCGATGTGGATGGCGCGAAAGTACTCGCGCAGCATCTCCACCTTGCACTGCAGCAGCTCCTCCATGTTCAGCTGCTCGCGCGCCCGCCGCCGTCGCCCCAGCAAGCCCCCGCCACAGCACCACACCGGCACCAGGTCCAGCCTCGGCAGCAGCAGCAGCAGCACCAGCAGCAGCAGCAGCGGAGGCCCCAGCTTCAGCAGCGGCACCAGGCTTAGCTTCAGCTCGCAGCTGAGCCTGGGAGAGCACGTGAGCACCAGCGCTCATGCTTGTGCTCGCTCCTCAGACGGGTGCCCGCACTGGGGTAGGAGTGAACACGTGTGTGTGTGTGTGTGCCAGCGCATGCACGAGTGTGTGCGTGCGTCTGTATGTGTATGTATGTGTGCACACATGTGCATGGGCACGGCGCATGTGCGCGCTTCCAGCCTGTCAATAAAACAAACAAGGAGCACACTTGTCCACGTACGCAGGCAGTGCAACAGGTGGCATCCGGCAGAAGGCTCTCAAGCCAGCAGGGGCACGGGTGAAGCCCACCATCAACCCCACCGCCACTCGCGAGCTGGATGCCGATGCAGATGGCATAAGATGCATGCACACACGTATGCATGCATGCACGTACAAACCTCGTGCTACCCACTGCTTGTTGCCTTCAGGCCTTGGAGACTTTGGCACATAGTGTGAGGAGGAGGCGGAGAAGGGAGGGGAGAGGGGGAGGGGGANTCAGACGCGACTCTCCAGAGGGAGCGCGGGGGAGAGGGGGAGGGGGAGGGGGGGGGGGCAGAGAGGGGCCGGAGAAACAAAGAGAGGGGGGCATGTGTGCTGAACACTTCTTTCTGCACATTCAGGCGCTCTTGTCATTCTGCAACCCTCCTCCTCGCATCACGTTTCAGCCTTAAATTTTCCAAACATCTGCGCAGGCCCGGCGCCAGATGGCACACAAGTTGGCGGCACAGCCAAAGTACACACGGCGCATCCTATTCAGACGCTAGCAGCAAGCAAACAGACAAAATGGCGAGCAGAATAGAAGGAATGTGGCGCATGGGCGCGCATGCACGCCTGCACGCGCACGCACGCACGCTGGCAATCTTGTCCTTGCGGCCTTCGGACTCCTGCCAGCGGTCGGAGCGCTCCTCGTCGTCCAGCGCCGTCAGCAGCAGCTCGCGTAGCGGCGCGGGCGCGCTGAAGTTCATGGCCTTGAAGTGCGCAAACCGTTGCAGCACCTACTGGTACACCACCTCCTTGCTCCCCCCTCCACCCCCCCAACACAACACACACCCCCC
>WELA01012722.1:892553-909482 GCA_009602735.1 Mesotaenium endlicherianum
GGGGGGGAGGGGGGTTGCAGCGCCCGACTCTTGAGCAAGAGAACGCGTTTACTTTGACGAGCACATGACATAAGCGCCCCAGACGAAGTGAGAGGAATGGTGGAGTGTGTTTCTATGAACCGGCACATACGCGCGTCGACGACGTCCACGCCGTTGCCTTTGCTTCGACTCATGCTCAAGTATGCACATTGCTCATGCTACCTGTTGAAACTCACGCAGCTTGCGTCTTACGTCGCGCATCGGTGGCCTTGTGCGACTGCAACGTGCATGCGCATGCACGTGTCCGCATGCACAGGCAATACATGCGCAATCAACGCGACACACGCTCAAGTACGTGCCACTCTTTGCGTCTGGTAGTGGTTGCGCGTAGATGCCATGGAAACTTTGCGAAGCGAAAAGGCTTGCTAACTCTCCAGAAGAACGTGTCAGCGGATCGTGACTCCTGAATGTCCGACGTGCATGCAAAAACACACACATAATATATGTAGTATATGTTTGTGTATAATATACATGTGTTTGTGTGTGTGTGTGTGTGTTGTGTGTGTGAGTGTTGTGTGTGTGTGTATGTGTGTGTGTGTGTGTGTGTGTGTAGTTGCCAGACGAGTGAACTGTGTCTGCACATGTGTGTGCACACCATACACGATTGTTATCACGTTCCACACACAAAATAAACAACTACAACCCAGACAATCTGTGTGAGCTTAGGCAGCTGTCAACGCACACGCATTCACATACATACACCTCACTAATTCACAACTCCAGAACCAAAGCGCAATGCACGTAGGGACATGCAGAAGGCCAGTGCCGAAAAAAGATCCAAAGCCGAAGCTTGAAGCAGGAATCAATTTTTGCAAACGGATTCACGCGGGGACTGGTAGAATTGCAAGCTGGCTCATGCAGGGGGGGTGATCAATGCGAATCAACCCTTGCAAATCATAACACGACTGATTAACGCGGGAGTTGGTTAGTGCAGATTGAGTGATGCGGGGACCGAGTACTGCAGACTGACAAGCGTGGAGGTCGAGGAGAGTGTGGGGACCAGCATAGCAAAGCCCGGGACGAAGCGTAGGTGCAGCAGGACGGGGGAGGGGAAGCGCAAACGAGTTTGAGGAGGGAGGAGGAACCAGAGCAGAGGCGGAGCGAGGGAAGCGGCGCGATAGCGGGGGTGCAGCAGACCAGGGGAGGCGAAGCGCGAGCGAGCGAGCGAGTTCGAGGGAGGAGGAGGAGGGGGCCAAGCAGAGGCGGAGGAGGAGGCAAGCGGCGCTCACTCTGCTCCAGCTTGAAAATGAGCGGCACGTCCGTCCCGGCCTTGAGAAGCCGGAGGGCCAGGATCTCCGCACTTGCAATGTACACGCCCGCTGATGTGGCGGGGGTGGTGAGGTGGAAGCGGTCGAGCAGCGCCAGCACGTACGCTGTCATGTTGGCGCCCTGCGACAGGTGGAAGGAGGGAGACTGCCAGGGGTCCGGGGGGGGAAGAAGGAGACGGAGGGGAGAGAGGAGGTAAAGCAAGAGTGAGAAGCAACCAAGGTAAGAAGAGGAGGAAAAATGAGAGGAGAGGAGGGAGGAGAAGGAGATGTGTAGAAAGCAAAGATTAGCGTGGTGAGAAGGAGAGGGAGGATAGAAACAGCATGGCAAAAGCGGGGAAGTGGAAGGGTAGAAAGAGTAAGAAAGGTAAGAAGAGAGAGGGAACGGAGGAGCGGCAGGAGGAGGCGGCGGAAGCAAAGGAGGGGGGAAGGGGGAGGTGGAGGCAAGGAGGCAATACAGAGAGAGAGTGAGGAAAACATGGAGAGTTGACGAGAAAGGAGAGAAGAAAGTAGGAGGTGAAAAGGGGTAGAAAAGGTGACCAGAGTAGAGAAGAAGAAGGATGATAAGAGAAGTAAGACAGGCACCCAAAAGGAGAAGAAGAAGAGGGAAGAAGAAAGGAGAAGTTGTTGGTTGATATTGGTAGATGAGTGAACAACCTGAGCGGTCAGATCTGATCTTGACCGATTCAATTTCAGTCAGATAGACATAGGTCAAGATGGCTGGCCCCGTCGGCTCCGCCGGGGACTAGGATGAGGGTTGGAGCTGGATAGGGGCAGAGGTGTCCAACGCAAGCTGAAAGGCGTGGCACCTTCTGTTGGGCTTTTCTTGGTCTTACAAATCTTAGGTTTCGGTTTGTTTGTGTAGGGTTTGAAGTTTTGGGCTTACGGTTTATGGTTCAGGCATGTCCCTCCGCCCGGGCCCTTTGTGGTCCTAACTGCAGAGGGCCCCGGAGTTGGATCAGGTCAGGGTTAGCCTTAGGGTGGGGGTTCATATTAGGGTTTTGGCTTAGGGCTAGAGTTGAGACTGGAAGCGGGTTTTATGTCAGGCTCAGGTTTCGGGTTAGGGCCACGGAAAGAGCTTGAGGTTTAAGGTGCAGGAGGCTTACCCTTGTGAGAGCTCTTTCCATCCGTGCCGACAAGAGTCCCAGCTGTTTTGGGGAATCAGGTTTGGGGAGGAACTTCAGGAGGGTTAGGGTTTCAGGGTGCCCGCATTGAGGGTTTGCAATGTGGGGTTTAGGGAGAGCGACTCACGAGCATGTCCCAGTAGAGAGAGGCCCGGGAGGTCGAAGCAAACTGTCATTCTTCTTATGTCAGGGCCAACAAGGGTCCCAGCCCTGCAGGGATTAGGTTCTGCATTAGCTGTCGAGGTTCAGCGTCAGGGGTGTGAGTCGAGGCCTGAAGCTTGGGGCTCCAAATCTGGCGGGATTTTGACATTGCAGGGTTTTATAGTTTAGAATATGGGGTGCAGGGAGCTTGGGAAGGAGGTGCGCAGGCTTGCATATTATAGACCTACTCGTAGAGGCCTTGTTTTGAGTCCTGGCCGTTCAAGGCTGCGGGTAAGGTTGAAGACTAAGGATCGAGACCGAGCACAAGCGGTGATAAGATTCAGTTTCAGTGTTTTGTGTTTAGAACGGAGAAGGCTCACGAGGAGCTCCAGGTGGAGGCCCGCGCCGCGCTTGACGGGTGCCTCAGGGGTTCGGTTAGGGGTTTAGGGTTAAGGCTTCAGCAGTTTGGGATATTGGGGTTTGGGGCGCAGGGCACCCACGAGGAGCTCCAGGTAGAGGCCGACGCCGCGCTTGATGGCCAGGTCCAGCGCCTGCGCGCCCGTCAGCAGCGCGTAGCGAGCGTCGAATGCGCCCGGCCGCGTCTGCTTTGGCTGCAGCGCTGCCCTCCTTTGTCCCGGCGGGAGGGAAGAGAGGGGGAAGAGGAGGGAAGAGCAGGGGGAGAGGAGGGGAAAGAGAGGGAAGGACACGGGAACGAAAGAGCAACCGCGCGAGACAGGGTTGGTGAATTATACCCAGGCCGAGGCAGGAGGAGAAGGGGGAAGGGGGCAAGATGGGAGGAGGAACGGGGGACGCGGAGAAGGCAAAGAGAGAGAGGGGATAGGGGGGACAGGGGAAGAAGGGGAGGGGGAAGGGGGGAAGAGGGGAGAAGAGGGGGGAAGAGGGAAAGAGGGGAGAAAAAGGGGGAGGAGGGGGGATGAGGGTGGAAGAGGGGAGGCGGAAGAGGAAGGAAGAGGGGGAGGGATCCGCTCATGATTGTTTGAGGCAACAGGGAAGCCTTCTGTTTGCACGCACCCGCCTCCACTGCGTCCTCTCGGCTACGGCCCGTTACCCTTCACCCTGAAGATGCATGCAGCCCTACCTAAAGCCTACACCCTGACCCTTCGTTCATCAAATATGGAGCAAGTAGCCACACACACACACACACTCTTGTGCACACACCCGCATACTCACACACAGGTGCAGGAAAATACATGCGCGCGCACGTACACGCGCGTCTCCAGCATGCTTGCTGCAGGGAGACGGGGGGGNTCTCACCGCGCAGGCGCTTGATCTCCACGAGCGTGTAGTCGACGGTGAAGTACCCTCCCAGCGTGCGGCCGTCGACGGTGTAGTTGGAGCGGCGCCGGTTGAGAAGGCGCCGCTGCACGATGTCGGTGCTGTTGCCGATGTCCAGGCCCGGCCGGCAGACGCCCTGCACTACCAGAATAAATAATTATTATCAAAAGAAACATCAAAAGATGGATGCGAGAATCTCGGTGCAACGTCCGTCGCGCGCTTCGGGGCCTGGCGCACGCCTTGCAGCCCCCTTCCTTCCTCTCCAAATAGTGTAAAGAAGACATTATGGTGGGTATGGACAGCGCAATCAAGAGCTAAATATTGGGTTGGAATGAGACACTCCAATGAGGAATAGAAGTAGGGCTGATACGAGGAACTCAAACGAGGGATGAATTCAGGGCCAGAATTGGGTGGAGAAGGCTCACAGAAAGAACCCGTGCTTTTTGGGGTCCCGCATGCAAGTGACGAGCTCCGAAGCCTAGGGCTCAGGGATATCAAGGATTAGGGTTTTCAAGGACTAATGTTTTTCAAACAACTAGGGTTCATGCCGTGCGGCATAGGTGCAGAGTGTGTTGCACGTTGCCCCCCTCCTGTCAAGCAGAGGACTAGAACTGGGTGCTAGATGACAAGAATCAAGGCGGGGGCTTCACGCAGCAGTCCCTTCGCCGAAGACTAGGGTCCTGTAGGGGTAAGGCTCAGGATTTAGGGTTTGGGGCTAGAATTTAAGGTTCAGGGGCTAAAGGCCTGGCAGGAGAGGTGAACAACTGCATGACATCTGACCTGGCTGCTGAAAGCCCGAACCGGAAACGCAGTCAGTGTTCACACTTACCGGGCTCGAATTTTTTGCGGAGAATTGGGGCTAGGGTTTTAGAGAGGAGGCCTTGGGTTTGAGGCGAGTCGTCAGGGCGCAGGCGAGGAAGAAGAGCAAGGGGGCACAATATGAGAGCAAGAACCTGACTGCAAATTGTTTTTGACGTAAATGTTTTCCCTTTCTATATTTAATTTTTTTTGGAAGATCAGGTTAGGGGTGAGGGTTAGGGGTTGTGTGCAAGGCCACCCAAAGCATAGCATGAGGTATAAGCTCAGGGTGAAAACAGATGGTGGATCGAAGATATTAAGGTTAGCTCTTGCTACACAGAACTAGGATTTTCACTTGCCTGCTTGTCGCTTGTCATGGTGAGGCCGCAGTGGATGTAGGTGGCACCTGATCGGATGGCCAGGTCGTATGCGGGGTAGGTCATATCTGGGTACTGGTTCGATGCGCCGCCCCTCGCTACAATGAGAGGCGGCTGCCCTGGGGAAAAAAAAAAAAAGAGCACGGAAAGAATAAGCAACAGATTATTATCTTATGTATTGCTCACTTGCGGCTCGTTTTGGCACTTACTTCACCTTGCGAAATTTGTAAAGAACGCTATGTCGAGCATAACCTTTTTTTTGTCTGTTTCGTCAAATTCTGTTTTCTTCTTCGTTGTCGATGACATTGACGCTATCTTGTGCACAAGAACGACCCTGGAGCCATCGCCTGCTACATCCCCCAAGGAAGAAGCTCCCAGCAGGGATGCTTAACAGGTGGCACTGGCGGGGCACTGGCGGGGCTGGTGAGTTGGCAGCTGAGTGCACAGACGTGTGTCAGCGTGTGTGTGGATGGGTGTGTGCATGCACGTACGTATGTGCGCGTGCGCCCGTGTGTGTGTGTGTGTGTGTGTGTGTGTGTGTTGTGTGTGTGTGCGTGCGTGCGTTCGTGTGTGCTTCTGTGCCTGCGCTTGCATGTTTGTGTATGTGTCTCATTGTGCTTGTGCTTATGTGTGCACACGCGTGCGCGCGCGAGTGTGTGTGTGTCTCTGTGTGCGTGCGTGCGCGCATGCGTGCCATACACGCACACGCCCACACACATGGGCGCAAGTGCTTTTGCAAGCAAGCTGGCGCGAGTGAGTGTACATGTGTCCGTGCGTGGGAGCGTGTGCGTGTGTGTGCATCATGTGTGCGTGCGCGTATGTGGGTGGACACAGGTTGGACATGTATTGCGGCTGCCTGCAAAGGGGCATCTTGGTGTTTTCTACCAAGGCTTACGCAGCTCGTGAGAACGCTTGTCTAGTTTATAAAGTCTACCCTGACAAAACTTTATTATAAAACCTATTCGGCCTCCAACAAGGTGGATTTCTTCTCACTACATTTCGTTTATCTTTGTTCAAAGCTTTTAGCCAATTCTTGTCCATAGACTGAAGAACTCTAGAGGGGTACAAATCAGGCGGGAGCCATACTGTGACTGCAAATTGCATGTGCCACGTGGAATCCAGATCAAAGGGACAAACGCAATTGAGTGAGTCGTTCGACCAATACGAGTGTAGTACCTGTCAATGTCAGCCAAGGAGCACCCTCGCTGGCAACTGCCAGGCATGCCAGCAAGGCCAGCAGCGAGCAGAATTTGAAGCCCCTGCACCGTGCGCCGGATAGCTGCCACATGGCGACCCCCGTTTTGCAGCTGGAGGGGAAGGGCTGTTTGGAAGACTATTTGACAAAGGGCAGCCCCTCTGCCCCGTTCGCAATGTGCACAACGTTCTTGTACTATGAGTCAGATTTTCCCCTGTATAAAACGAGTCGAGCTGTTTACAAGAACTTCACTACTATTTCATGTTCTTCGCGACAACGTCATGGAAAATCAAAGCGCGATCAGCATTGAAGCGCGATAGAACAATGGACAATACGCCTAACCAGAATGCAACAAATGAGCAATACACCTTCTAAACTGTACGATAATCCTCCAGCTTTCGCTCCAAAGGGTTCTCCCCTGTATTTGACATCAGCCAAGGGAAACCAAGAGGCGAAACCCAAACAAGCTTGCCCAGAAGCACAGTGCTGCTTCTAACTACACGCTGAATGCTCACTCTCTCGTGTTAAGAAGCATTTCATGAAGCAGTCGACAGTGAGCAAGCAAGAGTACGCACAGGTACGAATGTACTTTATTCAATGACATGAATTCGGGTCAGGTTAAGACTTGTGTTAGACCGACTTGGACGTCCTACGACTCGTGTCTGTATAAGCGAGATGGCAGGAGCAGGCAGGAGAGTCAAAGAGTCAAGACACGGTGGTACTCAACAGTTGGGACCAGGTTGGGACACGCTCGGATGGGCTGGGACGCGCTCTGACGCACTCTGAAGTCTGAACGCGCTTCTTTTTTGAGTTTGAGTTGGTTTGAGTGCGCGATGACACGGGTGGTCAGTAAGGCGTTCACGTCAGCTCACTTATTCCCGTGCTCACGTCAGCTCGTGTCAGCTTTCAAAGGCTTCAGAGCACTTCAGAGCATGGGGGGGAAACTCCCTTCGAGAATCCGGGTGGAATAGCGCCCAAAATTGAAGATTTTAAAATTAGCGCCCTGAAATCAAAATGTCAAAACTGACATATTGAATTAGTGACCTTTAATCAAACAAATATGTATTATAGCGTCCTGAAATCAAACTTGGGAATTTTAATGACAGGATTCAAAGAATTATGCCTCCGAATTCAAAGCGGCGGAAAATTAGCACCCTGTTTCCTCCCATGCTTCAGAGTGCTCCAGAGCACTCCAGAGTCCACGCTGGAACAGTCGAACAAGATGATGCCAATAGTTGTCAGAATGGTTACACGATTTAGAGACCGTACCAATGGCTGCCCACTTTGAAGTCGTGTAAAGTCGAACTTCGTAAGCATTCGTAAGCACTTGTAAGGGCCAGTAAGGGCCAGTTAGGGCTCACAGGGCACACGCAGCTGGACGGATTGGACTGCTTTGACCAATTATTTCCTGTCGTGTCCGGTATCCCACTTCTTTCGTAATGTTCTACTCAACTGATGCAAGCCAGCTATATAGTGAATGAACTGCAAGAAAAGTGAGGTAGTTCAGAGAGGAGCAAATTGAGGAGCTGAATGGAGCGGAAGTCTTCCAATTTGGCTGACCTAATAGGCCTAAACCATATTGGTTTGAGACGCATGTTTTACAAAGACCTATGCATCTCACTGTGTTGATTGAAAGTGCCGACTATTTTGATTTGTGCGTCTATTGCACTCCCCTACTATGTACGTTTGTCAAATCCGGGCTTGAAGCCTGTAGTGTCCTACTTACTGCAAGTCTTCTTTTAGCAAAAGAATATGATATACTCCCCTCTCTTTCTTGATAGGCGTTAACGCAGTCTCAGGCTCCCTTCACAACGATGGACTGATCTGTCGGATCCTTTTCTGTGAGCTAAGGTGCTCACTGTAATGGTAGAGGAATTCTCTAAAAAGGAACCAAAGAAATATAGGTGGCTTCCACGCACTGTCTTCACCTTGACATGACGCCCACCCGTCCATCCTCGGTGCTTTGCGTGATCCTCTTGGTGGTCTTCACATCTGCTACGTATATGACGCCTGCATCATCAGCCCTATCTGTGACTTCCTTCACGACAGTACCCACGCCCGTTCCTTCCGCTGACGAGCTGACAACCCTCCCTTCAGACAAGGATGACAATACCGCCACCCCCTCCGTGGTCCCCACCACCAACCCTATCCCTGACGCACTCCTCAGAGGAAAGGCTAGGCTTTCCAGCTCTGACTCAGCAGCAGGCCACATAGCAGCAGCAGCAGCATCTGCAATAGGGCGCAGAAATTCTGGAGGCTCCGTCGAAATTCCTAGCGACGCAGGCAGCAGCTTGCCAGAGATCTCGCCACCACGGCAGTATGAGAACAGGACGTCCTCCGGTGCCAGGTGGCAGAAGGTGACATTTGACGACAGGGCTCTCATCATCCAGGGGAGGAGGAGGCTCCTGATCTCTGCCTCGATGCACTACCACAGGGCGACACCTGGCATGTGGCCGGAGCTGATGAGGAAAGTCAAAGAGGGGGGGTCCAACGTGATCCAGAGTTATGTGGTCTGGAGCGGCCACGAGCCGGAGAGGCTGAAGGTTGGCGCTACCACCCCCCCCCCNCTAGCCCTAATTTTGTGCACAGACCCTAAATTCGGGTCCTCAAACCCTGAAGCCACTTACGTTTTGATTTCTACCTCTCACTCGAATAGGATAGCCCTTATTTTCAAGTCCCAATTTCCGTGTCCCAGAGGTTGAAACTTTGGCTGCCCTCTAGGCCGAGTTCGATTTTCGCCATAAAGTGGCAGTTGTTATCTGAACCCCTCAAACCCTACTCCTAGGAGTGGACGTTGTAAACCTGCATGAAGTTAAGCCTATCTCTCAAAGAAGCATGATTGGATGCTAGTGTTGGCGTTTACTTCGAGCCCCTAAATTTGACATCACGTTACCAGTATATCTATATGTATGCGAATATGATATTGATATATATTCATGTATACACATGTATATATATGGCTACATGTATGTGTGTATGAGTGTATATATACATGTTGATACACATATAGGTATGTAAATATATTTATGTTTGTGTATATATATGTGCATACATTAGCTCTATACTCATATGCTTAAATATGTATGTGCATGTGTATATATATATATGTATTTTTGAGTATATGTATATATGTATATATGTAATAATAAGTATATGCTCATATGTATATTTACATATGTAATTACAGAGATGTTTGCCCTCCAGGACTGGCCGTGCCCTTGATCCTGTGATAGAGAAATGAAAGATTGCTCGACTTTTCATCTGACCCTTCTCTCTTGAGATCTTATTGCTAATTATGTGTGCTGCATGACTTATGCTAGGCCCAACGCAGCAGCCCCCTTAGGCCGCCAGCTCACCCGTTAGGTTGCCAGCTCACCATTGCTGAACCCCAAGTGCTAGAACCAGCGAGGCTGGTGCTACCTGCCACCTGGCATCATCGTTTGCCAACCGAGAAGCGTGTATGCATGCATGCGTGCATTTCTTTGCCTACTCTATGCCTGTCATCTCCTCCTTGCACGACTCCCCAGAAAAAAATGATTCTAGTAAGAGTGCGCGCGCGTGTCTGTGTGTGTGTGCGCGTGTGTGTGTGTGCGTGTGCGCGTGCATGCGCGCAGTACAATTTCGAGGGCAGGTTTGACGTGGTGCGCTTCGTGCGGCTGGCGGCGGAGAACGGTCTCCTTGTCACCCTCCGCCTTGGGCCCTTCATCGCCGCCCAGGCCAATCAAGGGTAAGTGCATGTGCATGTGCGTGTGCGCGTCTGTGCGTGTGGTTGTGCGCGAGTGTGCGTGTGCGTGAGCGCGTGCATTTGTGGCCTTTTCCCGGGCCAACAAAAGGTATAGGTGTCTGTGTGTGTATATGTATGCACGGGCATGTGGGTGTCTACGTGTGGGGCTGCCGCCCTGACCAACCAAGGGTGTGTGTGTACGCGCGCACGAGTGTGTGTGTTTGTGTGTGACTGTGCGCGTGTATGCTCTAACCCCGCATGTGTGTGGCTGCCGCCTAGGTCAGGCAGGATGTGCCAATGCATTCTCTGAGCTCCTTGATCTAATAAACTGGGTCAAATGCTGGTCAACCCAGGTCAATGCACCTGCCTGGGGGCAAGGCATGTCAGCCCATTCAGTACTAGTGCAATACTTTCAATATTATTTCCTCTCGGGTAACCTGGACACTACCTCATAGACACCACACTGCCCCCCCTCGCCCTGCTGCTGCTGCTGCTGCGCGACTTAGGGTTCGCACCCCTCCGTGGAGTACTTTCAATGTACCCGTTAACACAGCTCTACATATGCGTCCAGGTTTGAGGCCTAGGCGTGAGGCCTAGGCGTTCATGGGGTCGAGTGTTGGGCCCGTAGGGTTTTGTACTCTTCGAAGGTTTAGGGCTTGTGGGCTTTCAAAGGGCCACGGGTTGATAATTCAAGGGTTGAGTAAAGTATACTTCTGCGGAGAACGAGGCTTGGGCTGAACGGGTACTTGGGAGCAGGACTGTAACGCTGGAATGGGTATTGAGCCCCCGCCCTTGCATGCACTTGCTACTCGCTTTCTTCTCGTTCCACACACTGGCTGGTACAAATGGGCCCCACTTATATCTTTCCCTTTTTCCACGCCCAGAGGGTCGTTTCTTCGCGGCGGTCACTGGGCGAACGAGCCCCCAGCTGTGAGCATCGCTCAGGGTGGCGCGAAGAAACCCCTGTAAGCGGTATTTGTCAATACAACGGTGTGAACAGGGGCCTGCCCTTTCTGGCTCCGTAACATTGCCAGCTTTGCTCATGATGGCGCAAAGAGTTCCCTCCTCAGACTGTCTCGGGATCGCGATGGTGTGAACGGGGGCCTGCTCCTTCTGGCTCCAGGATATCCCCGGCATTGCTCAGGACGGTGTGGAGAGACCCCTCTTAAGCGCTTGTTGTGCTCGTGAGGGTGTGAACAGGGGGCTGCCCTTCTGGCTTCGCAGCATCCCCGGCATGCTGACGCGCACCGACAATGAGCCCTTCAAGGTACTTCTTCTGCCTGTCATGCTTATGCTTTGAGTTTAGGTTAGGTTAGGTTAGGTTAGGTCAGGTTTTGGGTTTAGTGGCTTGAGGGAGCCAGGGTCGTTTTTGGTGACAACGGAGAGAGTCGGGGTTTTCTCAAGCACCATAGAAGTATAACATGGTGTATACTTCCTGCTCCCTGCCATAGACTACAAATTTGTTTGTGAAGCTGATTGAATATACTTGAATAAATCATTGAACTTCTTTGGCAAGTGCCGCAGGCCGAGATGAAGCGTTGGATCGAGCATCTGATGGGCGTGCTAAAGGACGCACAGCTGATGGCCTGGCAGGGCGGCCCCATCATCCTCCTTCAGGTGAAAAGCAACAGAAAATAAACCCGTGCGGTAATACTCCATCGCAGCAAGACATGGACGCATTTATCTAAACCGAAATGTACGTCTAATATTTAATTCTTTTGAAGTACATGCGTACATACATTCATTTATGCATATATGCGTATACATACGTATATATGTGCATGCATTGACAATTGCAGGTAGATGGATAAAGTTAACGTGTGGGGCTTTGTGTTAATCACAAAGTAGAAGGCACATCTTCTAAGCTTACATCTTGTTTTCCCAAACGACTTGGGATGCTCCGCTTGATCTGGGCGCCAGACGAGTTGTTGTTGACAACATCAGGATTGCCAGACTGCGGGAGGAGCGTAGCACTCAGTGGTTTCGTGAACAGCGGTGTATCTGTGGACAATTTTCTGTAGGCTAGAAGAAGCACCCTGTTTTTGGCAACGCACATGTGTGAGGAGAATCAAAGATTAGCTCATCACATGTTCACTCAGCCTTTTTATGAGGCTTTGCAGGTGGAGCAGGCATATCCACATGTCCACACGCATGCATGGGTGTTGTGCGTGCATATGAATGCGTACATAAGTTTGTACATATGCAGTCACATACGTACTCACACAAAAGCGAAGATTCGTCTTTGCGCGCACGTGCGCGCGCTTACATGGCTGACCTGGCATGGAGCCTGCCAACAAGGCACACGCACGGGCCGCCAGCTGTGCGCTGCACAGTCCTGACAGGTGGCACATGATGTGTGCGGGTGCGCAGATAGAGAACGAGTACGGCTTCATGGAGGCGGCGTATGGCGAGTCAGCAAAGCGGTACATCCAGTGGGCAGGACAGCTGGCGGTCAACCAGAGCGCGGGCGTGCCCTGGATAATGTGCCGCTCCCTCGACGCCCTCCCCAGCATTGTGCGTGTTACCTCCCGCCTTCCTTTTTATTTTGTGCAGCATATTTTCAGTTTTGGTGTTCATTATAATGATTTTTTCCCTTGGCCCCCTTGCTGTGGGTGTCTCTCTCTTTCCACCTTCTCTCTTCCCCCTCTTTGACAGATGATGATTTCTTGCTTTCTTATTCAAGCCTCCGGTGCTGCTGTTTGGGCATATTGCAGAACAGTGCTCAAGTTATATAAGAAAGATTCATCACACAGCGCATGCACACACTCAGAGTTTAAAAACTTACGACACGTACACATCAATATGATCGTGCGTGCACGTGCCTGTGCGGCACGCGCCCTTGCGTACGCGCTTGCACGGGCGCCCATGCAGATGTCACCGATTCAGACATGCAAGGAGCCCCACTGCTGCGGCCGTGCCCCCCGTTCTCGCCTCCTCCCCCCTCATGCTTGCCTTTCCCACATGCCCCCTTGTGCGCCAGTGTGCGTGCGCGTGCGCGTGCCCGTGCGTATACATGCGCCTCTTTACGTGCACCCCCCCAACCATGCATGCCTGCTCCCGTGCGTGCATGCGTGCGCGCGCGTGCGTATATGCGCCTACTTGCGTGCGCGCTCATGCTCATTCGCGCGCGTGCTTGCTCGCTTCCGTGCGTGCGTGCGTGCATGTGGGCATGCGTGCGTGCATGCGGGCATGCGCGTGTGCCGCAGATCCAGACGTGCAATGACTTCTACTGCTGCGGCGGGCTGCGGCCCGCGGGGCAGCCGGGCCTGTGGACGGAGAATTGGAACAGCTGGTTCCAGCTGTGGGGCTGCCCCAAGGCGCACCGCCCTGTGCCGGACCTTGCCTTCTCCAACGCCTACTGGATCGCCACGGGCGGCACTTACAGCAACGTCTACATGGTGCGCGGCCGAGAGAGAGAGAGTGAGAGCGAGAGAGTATGTGTGTGCGTGCGTGCGTGTGAGTTGCCGAGTGGGGTGGGGGGGGGGNGGGGGGGGGGGGGGGGGGGGGGGGGGGGGGGGGGGGGGGGGGGGGGGGGGGGGGGGGGGGGGGGGGGGGGGGGGGGGGGGGGGGGGGGGGGGGGGGGGGGGGGGGTGTTTGGGCGTGTGTGGGTGTGCGTGCGAGGGTGTGCGGGTTTATGTGTGGGTGTGCATGTGCGTGTGCGTGTGTGTGTGTTTGTGTGTTTGCGCGCGTACATGTGGTTGTGTGTGCATCAAATGCACGGCCTTTTTGTGTAATTTATGTACTCAAATGGTTATGTTTGTGCATACATGTTTGTATGTGATGCATATGTGCATATACTACATATGTCCGAACACATACATATATGCACAGACCAGTAGCTGTTGCTCCGTTGGATTACCATGTGCGATACGCTCGTTCGTCAACCTTCGTCTTTGCCATCCCATCGCCTTTGCCGTCCCTTCCCTAGAAAGAGTTCTCGTCTTGCCAACACATAATCCTGACATACAACCTCATTCATCGAGTTTTCAGCTAACCTTTACATTCGAGGGGTTGAGCCTGTGACTGGGCGGGCGGGCGGCGGGCGTGCGTCGGCTTGTGTGGCTGGTGCTGAGTGCAGTATTTTGGGGGGACCAACTTTGAGAGGGAGGCGGGCGGGCCTTTCTCCACGACGTCGTTCGACTTCAATGGCATCATCGACGAGTTTGGTACGCGCACGCGCGCATACTTCACACCCACACAGGCACCCGTGCAAGCGCGCGCTTGTGCGCGCACAAACGCACGTGGACATGCGCGCCGAAAAATACTTACAACAAGATATTCAAAACACAAATTTGCAGCATGAAATGTGTTGCGCTCGTTGGACTAAGCATCTGGCAGAAGAACCACTGGGATAGTTGTCACCTCGCTGTCATCAGGATGCCCACCTTTCCTATGAAGGTCTGCGACGTGGAAACCAAGAACCATGCGCGTTTGGAATAGGCAATCTGCTTCAGAGTCTGTGGCGCCAACATATCAACCAGTCAGTGCTTAGTTGAGTATGTACATGTATCCATTTTGTATAACACGCTTGGAAACAAACACACACCACACGCGCACACACACAGGCATACATACAGGAACAAACACATACACTCACTACCTGCGTGCGTGCGCACGCGCACACCACACGAGCAGGCCTGGAGCGCGAGCCGCAGTTCTCGCACCTCAAGCGCATGCACGCGGCGCTGTACCAGTGTGAACGCGCCCTCTTCTCCAGCTCCAATCTCAGCTTCTCCATCGAGCCGTACGTGGAGGTCCGCATCAAATCCCCCCCACCTCTCTCTCCTCTCCCCTCCACCCCCACCCCCACCNCCCCTTTCCGCCCTTTCCCCCACTCTCTCCTTTTTTGTGCCCTCTCCCCCTCTCTCCTAGACCTTCCAGTCCTCTTCCCCTTCTGTATCCTGCAGAGCAGATATAGCTGATTTTGGCGCTGTGTATTTGCTTGAGAGTCCAGGGAAACGAGATGAAGCGTCGAAGTGGCTGTGTCAAGCAGGGGTAGGAGGATGTCTCCTCGGTTATCGACTAGTATATACATGCTGACGTGAATGCTTGTGTATACACAAGCTCTCTTCCTTCCAGATAGCATGCACGCTCGTGTGTGTTTGTGTGCTTCTGCATTTGTGCCTGCGTGTGGGGGAGTGCGTGTGGGGGAGTGCGTGTGTGGGTGTGCGTGTGCATGTGCGAGCGTGTCTCTGCCTGTGCGTATGTGCATGTGTGGTGTCTGCTTGTTCATGCTTGTTCATGCACGCACCTGAGAGTGAGAGTAAGAGAGGACAGCGGCTGGCACAAAAAAGAAGCGAAGAAGGAGTTTCTTTATTTGCTCTCATACGTGGAGAAAGCTTGTGTGTCCATGCGACCAGTTAATCGAATGCGCATTGAAGTACTGTATATATAAAACAAAATACATAATATACACACACACAGAGATACACATATATACATATGTGTATACATACATGTATACACATATATATATGTATACATGTATGTCAAAAATCACGTTCTTCGCCCATCAGTTTCAGTTTATCTTGCCAACCACTAACACCGTTGCAGAGCTCGAAGCAGTCAGAACATCTGAGAAGTAAAGCTGTAAACAGTAACATCAGCATAAGCATCGGAAATGTAACTTGCGCGTCCAATGTCACTGGGTATGCTGGGCCATTGCTCAGCAGAAATATGATATCATGTGTCTCATCCCTTTTTTTTCTTTTTCTTATTCCCGTGCATCAGGCGCACGTGTATGGGAACATGCATGCCGCCCGCGACCGGCAGCTCAGAAAGCTGCA
The DNA here is from genome assembly GCA_009602735.1 of Mesotaenium endlicherianum. Classification (NCBI taxonomy): domain Eukaryota; kingdom Viridiplantae; phylum Streptophyta; class Zygnematophyceae; order Zygnematales; family Mesotaeniaceae; genus Mesotaenium; species Mesotaenium endlicherianum. Next base: position 908,299 of record WELA01012722.1, read on the forward strand.
GCAGCAGCAGCAGCAGCAGCAGCAGGGGGAGGAAGAGGGGGGAGAAGAGAAGCAGCAGAGGGAGGGAGGGCAAAGGAATCACGGGGAGTTGGGGGGGGAGGAGGAGGAAGAGGAGGGGGACCCGTGCGCCGCATTTCTGGTCAATATGGATGACCAGAACGAGCGGTCAGTCATTTTTAACGGGCAAAAGTTTCGGCTGCCCGCGTGGTCTGTCTCCATATTGCCCGACTGCCTGACATCTGTCTACACTACAGCTACCATGACAGGTCAGCGAATCGTCAGAAAGTGGGTTCTAGTCGTCACAAGCCAGTCTGTGGGGACCTCTGGCGAGCTGGCGGCAACTGTCGTAGAAGCGGCAGGTGTTGGCGTGACGGCGGAAGCAGGTGTCAAACAGGGCACAGGAGAAACAGGTGGGAGCCGCTCAGCTGCGGACACACTAGCTGCCAAGAGAGGTGTGCCGGCTGGCGAGCTTGGAAGAGACGAGAGCATGATAGCTGGTGCCAGCATCCTGCGAGTTGAGGGGGAGGAGGGGTTTGCGGAGGTTGAAGAGACCGAAGACAGAAAAAGCGAAACAGAAACGAACGAAAACAATATGCTGAGCTGGCAGTGGTGGCAGGAGCCGAGGTCTAGGCCGGCCAATGAAAGCCTGTTCTCAGAGTTTCCCATGGAACAGCTGGCGCTGACGCAGGACACGTCCGACTACCTCTGGTATGTGACACGTGTCACCCTGCCGTCTGCAGCAGCCAATGCCACCGGGACCAACGGCTTGCTGTCCGCCGCCGCTGCCGCTGCCTCCGACGTGCCGCCACCTGGCTCCGCCGCCGCTGCGGCGCCACCTGGCACTGTGCCGGCCGAGCTCACGGTGGCAGATGTCAACGACGTGGCGCACGTCTTTGTCAACGGGGAGCTCCTGAGCAGCAAGGCCGGCGCCGAGCATGCGTCGCAGCGCGTGCTGCTTGTGAGCGAGGGCGAGAACGAGATTGCTCTCCTGTGCGCCAAGCTCGGCCTGCGCAGCGGCCCCTTTGGGCCGCCCGAGCTGGAACGCGCGGGGCTCACGGGCGGCGTGCTACTGGCAGGCCTTCCCGGGGGGGCGGTGCTGAACCTGACCGGCAACGGGTGGGAGCATCAGGTGCGCTCTCACCTCTCCTGCGCAGTCCCCTCCTCTCTCGCCCTCATCGCCCCCC
>WELA01012722.1:909936-926441 GCA_009602735.1 Mesotaenium endlicherianum
CCCCCGCGGCCCCACCCCCGCCCTTCGACCCTTCCGCCTCTTCGCCCTCTCCATCTCTCACTCGATTGGTCACCTTGTTTTTCACACTGTCTTTTCTCAGCTTGCCTGAGGGTTGGGGCTTTGTACTGTACAGTCAGAGCCTGGGTGAGGATGCATGCACCTCCTTAGTGCGTGTCTGTGTGTTTACAGTTGGAAATGGGAGAAGAGGGAGAAACTTGGATCTGCATCTACAGACGAGCAAACTAAGTAAGCCTTTCTGGCAGCGAGACAGGTGGCAAGTAACTCGCAGAGCTCGCCACTGGTGGAGCCGGGCCAAGCATCATCGGGAGCAGCGGGGTCAGCTCAGCTCACAATGCACCTCCGTAAAAGAACGTTTCAACAACAAGGAGGATAACGAGAAGGAGAAGGAGAAGACAAAACAGGAGAAGAAGAAGACGGAGACTGAGGAGGAGGAGTCAACAAAAAGTGGGGACAGAGGCAGAATCGCCTCCCGTGCATGCGGGGGAAAAGAAGCACAATATGGCAGGAGTCTGGCGCGTGAGCCCTACGGAGACGACTTCTCGACTGGCCTTGGGTTTCTTACATTTTGACTCTCCCAATTTTGTCTCTTTCCCTTTTGTTTTTGTTCTCTTTTGCCTTGACTTCTGGTCTTCAGGTGGGGCTTGTGGGGGAGGCGAAGGGCCTGCCCCGCGCTGACCGAAGAGGCGATGCCACCTGGCACACAGCCGCGCCAGCCGGAGTCCCCGTGTCGCAGCCCCTCACGTGGTACAGGGCCAATTTTGTGACGCCACCTGGCAGCGCCCCGCTGGCCGTGGATATGCGCTCCATGGGAAAAGGCTACCTGTGGATTAACGGATTCGGAATCGGACGATTCTGGAGCGATTTGATTGTGGGGGCTGAGTGGTGCGACATGGCGCCTTGCGAGGGGGGGGTGTACAACGCCCTCCAGTGCGTGACCAGGTGCAATGAACCCAGCCAGTCCTGGTTCCACCTCCCCCGGGAGTACCTGGTGCCGCCATCTGGCACCGACGCGGACAGCGCCGGCGTCGGTGCCGCCGCCGCCAGCAGCAGCACCAACACCATCGTCATATTCGACGAGACAGGTGGCGACCCGTCGCGCGTCGTCATTGCCGAACGCGTGCCCGCGTCCGTCTGTGCGGAAACAGGTGGCGACCTTGGGGGGACAGAGGGGGGAGGGTTGGCGCGCCAGGTGACTCCAGGTGGCACACAGCTGGTGGTGGGAGACAGCGGGATTGAGCCGGAACTACTGGAGCTGAGCTGTCCTGACGGTCACACTATATCTGATATAACATATTTTGGCTATGTAACACCTGGCAGAAAGGTGGCCAGAAACAGTAGTCCTGCAAAAGGGGGGAAGCACCAGGCACAGAGGGATGCCACTTGTCACTCTCCGAGTGCGCTATCGCGCGTGGAGCGGGCGTGCGTTGGCAGACAGGGGTGCCGCCTGAAGACAGCTGTGCTTGCTGAAATGTTGACAAATGGCAGCACCTCCCCTTCCCCGTGCTCAGGGGTACAAAGTTCCTTAGCATTAACGGCCTCTTGCCAGGATGCCGCCACTTGGCAGGCCCAGAGAGCACACTCCCAAGAGAGAGAAAGCAAGAAAGAGCCCCATGAGGGCTTTGACATCTTGACAGAACCGGCAGGCAAAGGTCGTGGGGATAAGTGGCACAGTGACGACCCCGTGCTCAACGACAGGTGGCACGACGACACAACGCGGCAGGCATCGCCCGAGCGGAGGACGTTGGCGGAGGATCTTGGGCGCGGGGCAGCGCAGCCAGGGCCTGATGCCAGATGGCGCAAGTCCAAGGACGCCAAGTGGCACGTCACGAGCATGTGCATCTTCATGGGGAGGGCTGGGGGCCACATGCAGAACGCCTCATACCCGCCGGATATCAACACGGTGCTCTGCCCCCTCTCACCGCTGCCCTGCGCTCCCGACAACCCTAATTGCGGCCTGACGGCGTAGGGGTCGGCGGATAACGCTCACTGTGTGCTGCGCATGCACATGTTTGATGCATCGCCCAGATTATGCTGCCCTCTGCTGCCCTCTGTTGCCCTTTGCTGCCGTGCTCTCCTGGTGTGCAGCACTCTCGATTGTAATTTCCCCACGTCGGCCCTGCCGGTAGGTACCCTGCCCTTCAGGTGACTTCAGGAGCTGCGGCAGCGGCAGGCTTGAAGACAGTCGCTATTTGTGGGGGACCCTGGGTTCTACTTCTTCTTGCTGCTACTACATCTGTGTTGAGCAATAATGTAGAATGTAATGATAGTGCTATTATATTCGTAATAAATAGTGTTATGCTTGATCAGTTTCTGTGTGTTCCGAGCTCAGAACTAGCATATAGTTGGGGGAGCCACGTATCTACCTGGTGACTCCTGATAATAGCACACTGGAGTGTCAACCCCAGGTGCAGGTGCATGGATGCGACCTCTGTGGAGCTGCCTGCAAGCTCTCCTTGACTTGGGCTCCGTTCCTTTGGTACCACCATTGATGCCTTTTCTGGGCCATTAAACATAATCATAATATTCCTGTCGTCAATTATTGTTATCATCTTTTAAGTATACTAGGAATGTAAGAAGGCCTATTGCTCTACTCTCGTTATTACTACAGTTGTTGTCACTGCTGATTCTAATATTCATATGTGTAACTACTGTTGAATAGAGATTTTCTTAACATGTAAAATAAAAATGCATATGTATGCTTGTGTATAAGCCATCAAATCAAAAGCATAAACATTCTTATTGTGAGGACTTATTATAGTGCTCCATATGTTACTATCTCCTTTATTTAGCGTGTCTTTTGGTCACGCGTATGTGCCACATGCCTCGCTACAAATTTGAAGTACACAGCTCCGGCCGCAGCTGGCAGCGCGCACCTCAGAACCTGCTCAAGTCTGTTGGGTACACATTGCGCACTTCACGCCAGCAGCAGTTAATTTCAGTTCGGTGATCCCCATTCAGTTCTGAAACAGCGATCGTCAACGCAGAAGTGATCTTATGGACCGGCCATGACACTCTTTTGTGCACGTGCATAAGTTGGCGGAATTTGCCAAGCTATGATGAAACTTGATGTCCTAATTTCCGACACTTGGGTGAATTGAACGCATATAAAAGTGATCCATGGACACCGGGCCATATTATCTATGGTCCGTCTCCAAAGATGTCTCAAAAGTGTCTCTATAGCTGAGCCTCCTACATGGTCTATGGTATGTATGATATAAGTTTTGGCGCGATAGAAAGTAACGTTCAGACCGAGGCCCTACAGTTATTTTGATATATGTATTTTGAGCTGGCAGCAATCTGCATTATTATGTTCCGACAGACTCTAGCAAGTTGCAATGTAAAATTTTATGGACAATCATTTCAACTCACCAGGCTGTTTCGTACATTATGTGCCCCAGTTGTAAATGTTGACTGACGCAATCGAAGACACAACAGAATCAATCGATTTGCCTTACAGGCGACGTACAGAGAAAAGATTCGTTTTCATAGTCACCAAATTGCCCCTGTACCTCACTTGCAGCACAACCGTGCAAGAAGCAGATCACGATCCGCCGGTATCGTGCAGATTATTTTCGAATGCAATAAAAATTTGCATGTAATAACAACCTGTTTCCTGAACTGGTGCAACGTGACGAAAATTGGAAGTCAAAGTGGTCCACAAGTCAACAATCAGTCGCAGCGCCGCCACAGCGAGGGCTTGATCGAGCGATGCACGTCAGCCTGGCAGAATCTGAGTGTTGATAAACCGCCACCTGTTGCGCATGCATAGAACAACCTATATGTGAAGCCCAGCAAGAAGACTGGTTCAAGCTCTTGAAGGCACAGCTGCCTTCCTGCGACTGCCTGTCAGAATACTGAAGATTGAACATTGAAAATTGAAGTGGCAGCACTTCTTGTACTCGAGCAACATCTGCTCCCCCCCTCTTCCATCTTTTCTTCCCTCGCACACCCCCCCCCGCCCCCCCCTCCCCTTCATATGAAAGACTGCATTGTGAGATTCCACACTAGCTCACATTCTGCACTCTCTCTTTCTCAGTTTCCTCCGACCGTGATTGTTTCAACTGCCCGTTGGGCACCGTTTCACTCCCTTCAGCTGCCCGCAATACCCGGTCATCCGGACGTGCATGCAGGCTGCTGCTCTCTTTGCCCTGCCCGCGCCCTTCCAAGTCTGACCGGAGCCTCATCAACAGCTTGCCCAGATGATTGGTGCCGGTGTTCGTCCTCCCCACCCCCCAGAAGTAGTCGTGCGGGGAGGATTCGACGAGCGCGGAGCCCCCCGTCGAGAGGAGAAGGGCACGCAATGCTGGGTAGGTGGAAAATTTCTGCCTCAGAGCCGCTTCCATCACGGTCAGCTTTACGCTGCCCCAGTCTTTCTGGACCTGCAGCCATGACAAGGAAAAGTCGTTTTATAGGAATTCTCAAAGATAATTGATAGCATTTTAAAAGAGGATGAAAACGAGGACACTAGCCACCACATACAGAAGTGTCCACTCTAATGTATCTGCAGCCAGAGGCCAATGAAGGAAGGAAAATGAATCCAGCCCACCAAAATCATGCCACTCACAAAAGAAACACACAGTGGCTGATGTGCTACAGAATAAGTATTGGGAGGGTCAGCAACTTTGCTTCGAACAAAGCGTCTGGACTATGCGTATCGAACTGATCATACTTGTATGACGAACACCCATCCGGTTCAGCACTCTGAGTAATGTCTACAACACGCGGACATGCAAGCCACAAGAAAAATAGGGGCAGGTTTCATCATGCTCATCTTCGGAGGCTTTCCTCAGCCGTGCGACGCAACCCTTTGATCACTCACACGGGGAGAAACCATTTCCAAAGAAAAGAAGAGAGAAGATAAAAGGGAGAACTCTAAGAACAATGGTGAGCTTGCTCGTTCGCTCGCTCGCTCTCACACGAGCAACTGCTCGCAAGAAAAGACATCAAGAAGAAAGGACAAAGGGGGGGGGGGAAAAAAACCTAAGAACAACTTGAAAAAGCCGAAGAAGCAACAGCACTCTCATGCAGCTACGGCAAGACAAACGGCCAGAGAAATAGAAACTTCTTACGCAGAACAATGCATCAAAATAAACAAAACTTACGGACTCGGGCACGCGGCGCTCCATGCGGCGGCCGATCCTGGCCGCCTCTTCCGGACTCTCGGCCGCCCGGATGTCTTCGATTGTCTTGGCTGAGAGCGGGTGGTCGACGCCAGCAAACTTTTGTGCCTGCAGCGCACCATATCAAATGCGCGCACACGCGCGCTACATCAACTCTTGTGAGCCGCAACCGCTTTGGGCCAGCCAAGCTTTGGAAAGAACTTTCATAAGAACTTTCATAAGAACGTTTATAGTTCTTACATTCACAGAAACAAAAAAAAAACTCACATGCACTTTCTCTCACTCTCTCTTTCTTTCTTTGAAACGCACGCGCATGTCTATGTACAAATGCACATGATTGGTGACCTCATTCACTTTTTGTCTGACCACGTGTGGGGTCTCCAACGCGCGCGCATCAAGAAAGCGGCAAGTCAAGAAGGCCCATCAATTACCTGGTAAAAATGCTCCACGCTGCGCCACGTCACCTCCCCGCCGCCCTCCGCATCTGCCGCGTCAGCTACGCCGCCACCCCCTCCAAAACCCACGGGCATGGCGATGGGGTGCGGCGAGAAATTCGAAAACGCACCGAACTCATCCCACGCCTTGTAGAATAAGATTTCGGGGGGTCTGCCGGGGCCCTTGAGTGGCACCCTCTGCTGCTGACAGGTGGCACCCTCAGAGGGGTCCTCGATGGAGGAGGAGGAGGAGGAGGAGGAGGCCGAGGCGGAGGAGGCCAGTGATTGGCTGGGGGGGGCAGGGGGAAGAGGGTGCAGGTATCCCGTGATCAGCATGTCGGGCCCCACCTGCACGGGGAGGCGACAGGTGGCGGAGAGGTCCCAAATGCCATGTCAGCACACCACGTCAGCACGTCATGGCAGCACACCATTTCAGCACTGCTGAGTGGAGGTGGCAGCAGCAGCACAGCAGAGAGAGAGAGAGAGGAAGAGAGCCTGGTTGCACGCCCGCTGGGTGTCTCACGCCTGCTGAGTCTACGTGCGATGTGGGCATGGAGGCAGCGGCCAGCGGGCCTCCACGTTTCAGAATCACACGAGGTTGCAGAAACGGGCAGCTGGGGCCTGGTCGGCGTTGAGCGGGCAGCTGGGGCCTGGCCGGGCAACACCGACTGGAGACAGAAGCTCCTGAAGCAAATTTATTTTTTTTGGGGAGCCAGCAGCGAAGTCATGTTGAAGATCACACTGAAACATCGCAAAAAAACGCGCATGTCATTGCAAATCATTGCAGTCATTGCAAAAACATCACAAAGAGAGTGCAGATGTGGCTGTCGGTTCTAAGTGGTCATGAATGGTCAGAGGGGAGTGAGGGAAAACGGTTGAGGGCGAGGGGCCAGGGGCCGGCGGCAGACACCTGTTCGAAGGAGACGTCTGACAGGTTGAGCGCCTGCGTCATCTCGACAAACCCCAGCTCACCAACTGGCGTCGGCGCGGTCACTCCGCCTATCAGCTTCGGCGCCACAAACGCCATCACCTGCACCTCCCCTCCCGACCCGAGCGCCACTTGTCAGCATTCAAATCTCTTAGAAAACCAACATATACAACACCTGTACGACGATGAAGACAGGTGGGGTAGACAACGACTGGGCTTAGGTCACAATCGCCAAAAGACTAAGCGATGGGGAGCTTTCAAGTTTTCAGATGTTCAACACGGCTCCTCGAGATTGTCATTCAAGGCAAGGTCTAGGGTTTCGTCCAACGACGAAGTCTCAGGCGGGGTGCAGGGCCTCTGCTAGGGCAAAAAGACAGGAACAAGACCTAGGGTTTATACTATTTTTTACACTAGGGTTTGACCTAGGCTTTGATTGGGGTTTAAAGGCACCTTGTGGACGAGGCCTCCCGTGATGACAGGTGCCGAGAGCGTGCCCCCGCACTCCCAGAGCACGCGCAAGAAGCCGCGCTGGTAGCAGTAGTCCATGACGGCGCCAGGTGTCAGGAAGTCAAACTCCACGACCTCGACGCCGCGCCTCGTCAGCACGTCGCGCTGGAAGGCCCCACGGGCCCCGCGCTGAGTCATCACGATGGTGGGCGCATGCGACACGTCCCACAGGTTGGCATCCTCTGGCAGGCGGAGCGTGCGCGACATGACGATGCGGATGGGCACGTGGCCGCCCTCTTGCCGCGTCGTCAGCCGCGGGTCTGCCAGGTGGCACGCCGGGAGCAGACGCAGGAGCGGCGGCAGCAGCAACAGCAGCAGCAGCACAAGGACCCGCAACCCCACCCGCGCCCCCGCCACGGGATGAAGGATCAGCTTCTGGATTGGCAGGTGGCACCAGCCCAGGATCCGACAGGAGCACTGGCACCAGCAGCAGCAGCACCAGCAGTAACAACGCACAGAGCAGTCAGCTGCTGTGCATCTGCGCAGAAATAAATACTCAGCCGCGGGTACGCCATGAGGCACCAACACCCGCACCCGCACCCGCACCCGCACGAGCACAACCGTACATAACACTCAGCCGCTGCGCTTCTGCCACGGGGTAGGGCAGCGCAAAAAAAAGCCCTGCCTATATTCTGCCGGTTTCAACTGCAGGAGAGGTGTGAGCGACGGAGGCAGAAAGGGGGAGGGCGAGTGGGAGCGGGGGTAGGGGTGGAGGAGAAAGGCGAGGAGGAATAGAAAATATTGCTTATAGTCTGATGAGAAATTCAGGGTTCAGGGTAAGCCACGGACCGTCGCGTCGCACGGTGTTGCCGCCCACGATGATGGCGTCCGATTGGGCACGCGTGGCAAACACGCGCTGGCGCGCCTGCTTGCTCGTCACCCACGCCGCGTGGCCCGTGCTCGCCGCTATCTTGCCTGCTCTTTCCCCAACGCACAGCTTGTGAGACTGTTCAGGGTACATACGCATGTAAACTCACAACAACCTGAGACAAACGGCCACACACACACACACATGCGCGCACACACGCGCACGCAGGCACGCGCTCGTGCGCATGCGCACACACACACACACACGTGTGCTCGCAAGGCATGGATTTGAGGCACTGAGGCACAGGCGTGCGGGGAAGCGTACCGTCGAGAGTCATGGCGTACTTGAGGACGGAGAAGGGTACTTTGTGGGCGGCACGGAACAGCAGGGGCGCGTTCACGTCTCGGCACGCACTCAGCACACGCGCCTGCTTTGTGTTTCCAACAAAGGGGGGCAGAAGAGACAGTGAAGGGGAGGGGCAGCGGACGCCCACAGGGTCAGCGGTGCTCAGAAGGAAGAAGGAAGTAAGAAGTAGATATTCACTCTTGTGTAGATCGTGCTGGAAGAAGAAGAAGAAGAAGAAGAAGAAGAAGAAGGAGGAGGAGGAGGAGGAGGAGGAGGAGGAGAAGAAGAAGAAGAAGAAGAAGAAGAAGAAGAAGAAGAAGAAGAAGAAGAAGAAGAAGAAGGGGCAGGAAAAATAGCAGGGCATAGCGCCTCGAGACGACATGCGCAGACACCAACCACGCACAACGCACACGCGCATCGCAGTACAGCAGCGGTGCCCGCCCGGGTGCTCCCACTTGGCTGCCGGTTCGTCAAGCAGACAGTTCAGAGAGCTTACCACGCGTGATAAAACACCTAACTAATATCCTAATCTGCCCTAACTTTAACCCACTCCTAGCCCCAACCCTAACCCTACCCGTAGAGGGAACGCGCATCCTTACCTGCTCGTCGTCGCCACCTCCGCCGTCGCCAAAGACGTCTACGTGGACTCCCGCCTCCTCCAGGAGCTTGACACCTGTTCCCCAGAGGTGCGGCAGCGGGTGGCGCATCCCCATGACCACTCGCTTGACACCCCCCTGCACTCAAACATCCAAAAAAAAAAAAAGGAATGACAAAACGTAACGAGAGTTGAAGGCACTGGGAGAAGCAGAGTGAATTCTTGCACCCCCCAAACATGGCAGCAGGCGGCACGCCCTGTGACCACTCCTCTTGCTCTCTTACCCCCCGTAAAAAAATGAATCTCGCAAACAACAGGGGAGGAGAAGGTGGAGGAGAAAGGAAGATGTGTATAACGTGTACGGACAGGTAGGCCTGAAACGCATACGAGGTTGAAAAGAAGCACGCAAAAAAAAAAAAAAAAAAANAAAAAAAAAAAAAAAAAAAAAAAAAAAAAAAAACATCACGCTTGTCGCGTGTGTTGAAATCATCGCACCTATCCATGGGTGACACACGGCTGGTGAATACAATCAAAGGAGCAAGGGAGGGAGGGAGGAAGGAGAGAAGGCGGGAGGGAGGTGAAGGGGGGGGGGAGCAGGGGGCAAGAGATGAGCGATGGGACCATCCCGGCAAACGGAACAAGGCATGTCCATCCAACCCACACAGAACAGGACCACTCGCAACACGCACACGCGCACGCACACAAAGACAGAGGCACACATGGACGCGGTCGCACACAAACAAACACACATACGCGCACATGCACACGCACGCACACACACATGCACACGCACACACACGCACGCACGCAGGCACGCAAACGGGCGCACACTCCGGCACACCCAGCCCATAAGCAGTTGAAAGCAGCAACGGGTGCAGGTACAGGCAGGCTATCTCCTCGCACTGCTGTCGTGGCAAACCCAAGGCTCTCACATCAAACAGAGAACAACACTTCTACACATTCGCACTGACGGCAGTCAGCAGCCGCTCATTGGACAGACAGGAATGCGTGTGCGCATACTGGCGGGGAGCCAGAGACCCCCGTCCATCTACGGGTAACCCCTTTCCTCTGAGAGTAGCAAAGGTACACAAAATACAGAGACAATATCAAAAAAAAAAAAAACATCACAAAGCAACAGCACAATCAGCCTGTACACACGCGCACATGAAGACGCCTTGACGCCACACTTTTTGGAAGGGGAAAAAAAAAACTCTCTACAACCACCATGACACGCTCTCCACCCTTTATTCCAACCCTAACTCCTAAAACCCCTAGCCAGAACCACGGACGTAGACGTGGCCATTTCTGCAAACCTAATCTCTCACACCTGAACCCATTTACAAATACACCAATATATTTGATACTACTGTGCCAAATTTAGACTATAGTATAGTTTAAGCCTCAAAGTTCTGCCGCCCTGGGGTTGTCAGATGCTGACCTGGACGAGGGCCTCGACAGCGCTGTTGTCGCCGTGGCAGTCTCCCGGCTCAAGGTTCAGGTAGGCGGTCCCCCCCTGGGCCTCCTCGCGCGCCAGCTGGACGGCCAACACCTCAGCGCTCGTGGTCCCTTGGGCGTACTGAAAGCCCTCGCCCACGATCGTGCCACTTGGCGCAATGAGGACGCACCCTGCGTTGGGGTGCGGCGCTGTCAGGCCTGTGGAGGCGCCAGCTAGCTCCACCGCTCGCATCATCATGGCTGCGTCGCGCTCCCTTGCTGTCATAAATAAGAGAGGGAGAGAGATGAGAGAAAAAATTGAGACACCAATGAGACAACAGATAAGCCAGACAGACAAAAGCGCCCACAGGAGCAGCATGAAGAAAAACTGCCCCCCAATTCTCTCAAGTCTCATGCTTGCTACTGACACGCACACGCACGACTGTACGGACACCCACACGCATGCGCGCGCGCACACATGGCGGAGATTACGCTGTGAGCCGACTACTCTCCAGAAAGAGTCTTCCGGAAGACAAATGCCACAGCAAGGAGAAAGAGGGCAACTACAATCAGCACTCAGCACTCAGCTACAAAACATTGTCACTAGTGCGACCCCAAGTCTTCGGTGCAAGGGTCTCAGGAATCACAGGTGCATTTTTTAGTGCGCGGGCGGCTTAAGTGTGGGGATAGCAGGCACGGGCCTCTCAACAACTAAGATTAGGGCCTATCAGGAAGGACACCAAGTGCCAGCTCAGCACGGGGCACCAAGTGCCAGCTCAGCGGGGAGCACCAAGTGCCAGCTCAGCGGGTAGCAACGAGGGCGTGAGTCTTCAAACACTGGCACCAGAAGATACAACGAGCAAATTTCCCAATCGACATCGCTCAGTCGATAGCGAGCTACAATGTCGGGTCTGGGGCCAATTGAAAGGTCAGGCTCACGTCTGACGATCAGGGTATGAATTAGGGTGCAGGCCGAGCCCAGGTTTCGGGGTTAGTTTAGAGTTTGGGCTGGGGCTCGGGCTCAGGATGTAGGGTTTAAGGTTTCAAGCTTTGGAAGTTCAGAGCCACAGGAGTCAATCCGACCTGGCAAAATCTGCCCAAATTTGTTTTCCACAGCAATAAAGACAATACTGCGGAAACAGAGATGTCTGACAGAACTTAGCTCCCGCCGCCTCCCGAGGATGGGGGGAGTTTGACCGCGTCAGAGGGTATGCTCGTACTGGACTGCCGACCAAGTGTAAGCCGCTCCCCCCGCCCTCCCCCAACGAGAATTTCCTCATGCCGTCGTGCATCTTACGCAGGAGAGCACAAAAGGTACAGAGTATCAAAAAAAGTATGAAAAAGTACAAGAAAGTTCCAGATACCGCCTCACCAGGATCCGCCCTGCCGCGTTCTTGCCCCTCGCTGCTGACCTGGCTGCCGCCATCTGTCGCCGCCCGCACTCTGCCCTGCCCACGCGCACGCCCCTGCGTCTGCCAGAACACCAGATCCCGCTGTAGTAATCACTCAATGCCTGCCGTGTGGCGTCATTGCAGTGGGCCGTAGTAAGTAGGTAAGAGGTGGATAGTTCAGCAGACATTGAAGCAAAGTGGAGAGAAAGTCGAGAGATGAGTACACAAACACACAATCCAGTGTTCAATCCGAGTGTTGGAACCGAGAGCTACTATTGAAAGTTGGAACTGTGCGTGCGCCTGCATGTGTGTGTATATGTGTGTGTGTGTGTGTGTGTGTGTGTGTGTGTGTGTGTGTGTGTGTGTGTGTGTGTGTGTGTGCGTGTACGTGCACGCCAGAGTGTGTGTGCGAGCGTGCGTGTAGCTCCCTGCAGTTCCTATTTCCACCCCACACTTGTCCCACCGTTGCACTCGACAAAGAATGAAAGGAAAAGCCAGTACCAGCACCCGCAACCGCAAAAACCCTGGCCCCAGCCCCAGCCCCAGTGGTACCATCACAAGAATCGCCAGCACCTCTGCCATAATCAACTAAATCCTTGTGGACCTCATTCAGCGCCTCAGTAGAGCAGACCCGTCTGGCAAACTGCATCTAAACCCTAGTAGAAACCCTAACCTGGCCCTAAGTCTGCCAGAACCAAACTTACAACCTCGTCCACCATTTCCCCCCCCCCNAAGGAAACCTCACCTTTGATAGGGTGCAGGATCGGCCGCTGACGTGGCACACGCTGTTGCCCCCGCCAAGCCTACCTGCGCTCAGTTGGCAGCGCCAGCACGAGCCTCGCAGCTTGACACCTGTCACCAAAAGGGAAGAGCAGCGTATCTGCATGAGCTCAACGTTTTCGGCGGGGCAGTAGCAAGAGGGACAGCGGCCCCCAAGGAAGCTGCCCCAAGCGTCAGGGTTTAAACATGCTACGTTTCCTCTGCCGCTGAGCACAGGTGGCGATGGCACAGGCCTTGCTTGCCACCTGTCTCCCTCCTTCCAGACCCAGAACACCCAGCAGCCATATCTACCAACTGCCAATCGGAGCTTCCGAATTCCCCTCACTCAGCTTCTAGCTGTGCTCAAACACCTACCCCCGTGAGAGGACCCAGTGGACATATAGGAAGGTCCAGGGAGGGTACTAAACCTCGTCCACCTAAAACTTCAGACCTGCATTCGCCCCCCACTCCCTCTCCCACTTACCCAACTCCCCTCCTCCCCTCCTCCCCTCCTCCCCTTTTCCTGCAGCTACTCCTTCCCAGGAATCGATGATAGCCCTTCCCCCTCCCGTAGAACACAAATCGCCAGCTAGCTATGACTGTTAAAGTGATTCAGGGCTCCAATATAGTTTACACACCCCCATTGAGAACGTCGGTGCTCGTGCCCAATGGGAGTGTAAGAACGTTAATAAGATCAGAAGGCTTTTGTTGGTCTCCTTCTCTTATGCCAATGCCACATCTACAGCCTCCGAAAGTCCCCCACCAGGAGCCCCCACTCCTGCGGCCCCCACTCCCGCAGCTAGAGGGTAGAGGAGGAAGAAGAGGGGTGAGAAGGGAAGGGACAGGAAGACAGTAGAGGAGGAGCAATGCGTCGAGTTACAGCTTGTGAAGTGAACGATAAGCGACAATACACACACCAATTTGTGGGAATTCATAAACATTGTTGAACATGGGGCTGGACATTCCAATCCAGGATAACAGCATATGCGTAGCATAACCAGGCAGTAACTATAAAACGCTTGTTTCCACATGCACGCCTGAAAGAAGCATAATGAGCGTCTCAGGGTCCAGCCAGGACAAGTGGCACCTGTGTCTGCACCCAGCAGGCTGACCACCGAGGGCTTGGTCAACTCTTTGGCACTGGTCACTGCTAAGGAGCCCCCCGCTGCGAGATATTGCACAGCATCTGCTCGAGCGAGAGAAGCCATGGAGAACCTCCGGATCTGCTAGACACTCTAGCACGTCTGTTGAAAGTACTGCCACTGAGAAGAGGCTGCCGAAAAAAAGTTTCAATTGGAGTAGCTCGATATGGACCTGGCTGAAGCTAAAAGACCAATAGGAAACATACACCGCTAGGAAGGTTCACTTCACTGCCACTAGCGCAGGGCGGCAAACTTCATGCACCCCTAGATGGCCACTCTCACTTCCACCAGCTGCAAGGGGACTATATTCTCTGAATAGGCTATGCAAGCTGCTTCAGCTTGATTCAGAACACACTAGGAACCCTTATGTATGCCGACAAACACATTACGTTCTCAACGACGTCTTGCACTCTCCTGCTTGCTTAGGGAATCACCTTCACTGTCGAGTTTCGCATGTGGGAATCAGAAAAAACTAAGCCCCTTAATGAAAGATTTCCAGCTGCTTGCGGTTGGGTCAGAGGGATCTGGATTGATGTTGAGGGAATTGCTTTCACGATCTAGCGCACGACGAATGCAAGCGAAGCAAATGCACCCTTCCCACCCCCAACTTCTCTGCGCCCCTCACGCCCTCATCGTCCTGCTGTCCACTGCTGTGTCTTTCTTCCTACCATCAACTGTAGAGCTGGTGCTGCTTGTCCTACAAGAACCTATGATGAACGCCCCACACAGTAAGCGTGGCGTTTGATCATGGCATATTGGCACTTGTCGAGGATGGTCGAGGACAGTCGAGGACGTAGTTTCGAGGCCATCCTTTCAAGCAGGTGCCTTCAAGCTCCAGAGGCGACGTCATCCTCCAGAAATCCAAAGCCGGTCAGAGCTGGTAAATTGCGGTCATTAATTGAGCTTACAAAAAGCCAATTTACTGCGTTAACATGGAATGTCCTTGTCGTCAACATCGTCGCCAGTAGCTGAGCTGTGGTCACCAATCGGCCATTATCTGCCATCGTCAGTCATTATCGACGGTCGTACTTTGCCGTGACCAGCAAGCTTACCAGCTAAGGGCAACGACGACCATAACATGCCCGTGATAAAAGTCAGCGTCGTCGATGTTGTCGTTGAAAGTTGACATTGTAATGACCGGCGGCATTAAGAAGTCGTCGAATCTGGCCATCCTTACAACGGCGGACGTGTTGGGACGTGTGGAATCTTCGCTACTTAGGCCCCAAGAATGCCGAGTTAGCAGGATGGGTTGACGTGTAAGAGCCAGTACCGGACGTCATAGCACATTCTGGTTACAAAAACAAGTGATATGAATGAAATAAAACGGAGCGAGCTCCAAAATAACACAAAGGTCCATGCTTATCACAATTACTTTCTGCATATATATATCTCAAAAAAGAACTTTCATAAATTTTAATCTGGCGCATGGTTTTACTTTCAGGAAGTCCAGTGCAGTCCAATGGCAATATCGGAGCTTGTCATGGCCACGTATGCTACATGGCCAGGTCAATGCTGACATGGCGCACGAGCACCATTTGTTGAGACCTGGTAAAACGGTTGGAACTCGAGGTTAGATGGTAGCTTTGGGCTTTACTTCACTTCTGAAAACAAGAACAGTCGTGAGCATGGTGATGATGTGTCATGGCCCTCATATTGCTGGACTAACCTGTGCAAGTTGTCGTTGCTGAAGGAAGCGAACTTCCTAAGGAGGTTGTTGAATTTGTGACTGCATACCGAGCAGTATTTGCAATACCAAGCAGTATTTGCAGGGCTGGTAGTTCACTGAAACTTGCTAAAGTTATCCTTTGTGCACATGGCATTACGAAAAGCATCAAGATTTCTGAATCCGACAAAAACGACGCCTCTTTCTCATCATCCAGCTATTACATGTCAACTCTCCTCTGACACCAGGAAAGTTGAATTTTCGCCAAATGATAGACATGGCTCACACAGACTATACAGCTCCCCATCCTCAGCACAGAGCCAGTCAGCACTCTCTGCTGACCCTTACTCTGACGAAGAGGAGCCAAGTGGCAGCAAGCGGATGAACTTATTCACCGCCATCAATGACGCCCTTCACATCGCATTAGATACTGACTCAAAGTAAGAATGCTCCTCAACGCTCGGAAACTGCGCAGGACGCTGAGATAAACGGCATGAGAGACGAAGAAAGAGAAGAACATTCCTCTAATTCTTCAGCAGTTGGTCATCCAGCGAACGGAGTTGGTCAGAACGAACGAAGTTGGTCATACAGCGAACGGGTTCCATTTTATCAGCAGTCCTCCGGTCCATGAAGCTGTATGAGAGGTGCATGTTAGTGTCAGACCTTGACATCCTCACAGAATTAACATATAAAAGGCATGAGTTGAAAGGGGGGACTGGGACATATCTGTTTCTGTTCTGATTGGATGCCCTTTTGAACCTATGAGGGGTGAGGTAAGCCTTAGAATGGCTTGCTGCAAGAAAGTCGCACTCTTTGCTGAATATCTTCTGGATACTTACAGACATACGAACGATCTGAAGCTTATAAAGGGCTCATCAGGAACCCGATAAGTGATGCAAAAGAACCAAGCATGCCAATTGCAGGCCTACCTCTGATATCTTTCTACATCTTAGGGCTGGTGCCATGGTCTCCTCGCAGCGCCTACATGACAGGTGTGCCTCTCTAGGACTACCTGTCCAGGTGGCGGAAGCTGGGCCCTGCCTCTCATCCAGCACCCTTACACTTCCCACACACATCAATTGGCTGCACCACCACCACCTGTCCTGCAAGGCCGGCTGGCATGCCATCTGCCCCCCCCTGACGGCGCAGCGCTCGCTACCATGTGTGGTGCCCTTGCCGCCCGACCTCTGTGCTTTCTCGCAGGTCATTTGTCTTCGGCGAGGATGTCAGCTTCGGGGGCGTGTTCCGGTGCACGATGGGTCTGACCGAGAAATTCGGGCGGCACCGCGTCTTCAACACTCCCTTGTGTGAACAGGTGCCTACACAGAGGGCGCCTCTCGGCCCCCCGAAACCCCCCC
>WELA01012722.1:950027-971077 GCA_009602735.1 Mesotaenium endlicherianum
CTCTCTCTCTCTCTCTCTCTCTCTCTCTCTCTCTCTCTCTCTCTCTCTCTCTCTCTCTCTCTCTCTCTCTCTCTCTCATTCATATGTGGATTTTTCCCATGCCATCAAGGCGTCTGACCCCCCCCGTTTGAAGAGGAATACAGCAGATTTACCAGAAGGTGCATGAAAGGTTGTAAGTACTATTGGTATTTAATCAATATTTAGAGGACAGAACCTGTATGTTTATATATATATATATATATGTGTGTGTGTGTGTGTGTGTGTGTGTGTGTGTGTGTGTGTGTGTGTGTGTAATGTATGCCTATACATGTATACATTCATCTATACATGGAAACGCATTCTCGTGTTATATACAAATAGAGCAAAGCCTGTGAAGCTACGGTCATGAAGAGAGTACGTGTGTCTGAGTCAGGAGGGGACTACTCAAACAGACAACCCATAGATGGGGCCGGGAGGGGGCGATTAGGAACAGAAGTCTCATTCGCGTGGGGGTCAAATCTGTCGTGGGGTGGGGTTAGAGAAGGTATGCGTTGGTGCAGGGAGGGGCGTACAACTGCGGGCGGCAGCAGGAGCACAAGCTGCCCGTGGAGTTTGACCTGCCCGTCACCACCTGGAGCGTCTGCCTGATCACTGTGCAGCTCTCTCTCTCACACACACACATTCACACACACACACACCCGCGCGCGCGTACATTCTCTCTGTGTCTGTGCCTGTGCGTGTGCGCGTGCGTGCGTGTGTGTGCACCTTTACACCTTCTCCTCCTTGTGTTACGTTCACGTCACAAGTGTGTTGACTTTTCTAGTTCACGCACCACAAGGGCGCGCTCTGGTCTTGTCACCTACTGCTTTTAGTACGGTTGTGTTGCCGACCAATTAAATTGCAGGGAGGTACAGCGCGCTTGGCCAATCAAGCTCTGCCTCACGGCAATCTTCCCTCTGAATGTGAGACGCTGTTGAGCTCGCACATTTGTCGCAGTCTGTGCACTTGCGGCACTTGACGTTGATGAAATATGATGTCTTAGATATACGTGTGTAGGATAGAAGAAACGCCTCTTGAGAAGTGTGTGTTCGCCGTTCGCCCCGGCGCCACGTGTCCTGGGAAATGAGGCAGATTGCTTCGCCCATTTGCTGACTGGTGTGATGGTCTGCCCGGGTGGCACCATCTGACGCAGCCCTTGTGCCAAGTGGCGGACGCGCAGGGCACCAGCGAGTTCTTCTTCAGCCTGGGGGACCACTCCGAGTGGAACGGCGCCTTCTCTGTGTGGGGCGAGGTCAGCACTTGCTCCTGCACTCACACTTGCGCTCGTTCTTGGTCTTGTACCTTCGTTCTTACTTGCCCTCGTACTTGCTCTTGTACCTGCACTCGTACCTGCACTCATACTTGCACTCGTACTTGCACCTGTACTTGCACCTGCAATCATGTGCACATCACATGTGCACATGACCAGTTGCTGCGTAATAATAACAAGCTCAAGAATTGCATCCCTGTGCCGTAGTATGATGTGTATTCTTATACTACATTGTATAGTATACATCGCTCTTCTTGGCAATCCCGCACTCCGTGAATGTCCGGAGCACACACACAAATAGCTACTTAATGGCCGTATCCCTAAGCTGACCCACTATCCTGTGCTTCGGTTGGTGGCTTGGAGCCTTATGGTGTCTGCTAAGGTGCGTGTTCCGCCCATTCACACGCATTCGCACGCCTCATGGGCATCCCCGTTGAGCAAAAACTACTGCGTCAGGCAGTGTTATGGCTTAACAGAGATGTGGTGTTTGTTCTGTGCGTGTGGGCTTTGCATGCCAGGTGGCAGACGAGGAGAGCAGGTCGGTGCTGAGGACCATAGTGGGGCTGCCAACTAAGCAGGAGTCCCATCCGACGGGCACTGTGCTGAGGATTCTCGTTGAGCCTGTGCCGTTCGACATGCATCTCTGAGGGTCAATAGCAGGGGGTAGTGAAATTCAGGTCAGGTCAGATTAGAGCAGATGAAATCAGATCGGAGCAGATAGGGTCGAATCGGACTGGATGGGATCAGGTTAAACGCAATCAGATCGACCTGGGCGTCTCGCTGTCAGCGAATCGCCCGTTGTTTGTTCATGTTTTCAGTGGTTCTCAGTCGGCTTTCTTAGAGGAAGGGTTCACTCTAGTAGCACGAGGGCCGGTGGGGGCAGCGGGTAAGAAATGTGCAGAGAGCAGGAGGCATTCTCGTTTCAAAATTGGGCCTCTTAGCGTCTTGAGGTAGAGGGTAAGGAGCGTGGAAGGGAGGAATTTAGGTTTGTACAGTGTGTGGGTGCTGACTCCTGCCAGACGTAGTCCCAGAAGGACGAGCCTGTGGAACATGTAAATGTCCAGCTCCCCCCGTTCTGACGTGACCGCAAAGAAGGTCCAACCCACCAAATGACTTGCTTCTTGTTTCAGACCCGCTTGAAAATCAGAGCGCTCTCTGCAAGCACCAACATGAAGGCGGCTCATGCTTTGCGCATATGAAGGAAGAGATGTGTCTCTGATTTCAAGAGCCAGGCATACATATTCATTGTCATCGTATCGTATTGCACGATTCGTCCCATCCCCCCCCGTGCAACGCCTTACAGTTCTGACACAGTGCACAGTGGCTTTCTTCAGGCTTTAAGAACTCCGTCTAGTTGGGCCTCCACAAGCTGTTGTCGTTACATGAAGCCGGCTGTCTTTTGCGTGGGTCCCTCATGCATATGTCTAGACTGTACACGGGCTTTATTGCAATAGTGATTTTCACCTGCAGGTGTAGGAAAATTTCCAACTGGCATCATGCCCCACAAGCGTCGTCGAGGTGGAAGACAAAATTGCAGTTTGAGCTGTTGTACATGTCGATGGCCACATGTTAATAGAGTGGAATCTGGAAGTCCACATGCACTTAAACTCAACTATACTTTTCTTCCGTATTATCTTGGCGGTGAATCATGTGGAACATCTGTAGAAGGATGTTCTTTGACTTGCCTGCATCAGTATGTGCAGGAGACGAGATGCGGTACAGCGGGGAGGGACTTGGCAGCAACGGATTGAGGGAAAAGGGCAAGGAACCGATGATTGGGATAAAGAGTCATATGGCATGCAGGGGCAAGAAGCTGAGGAGCAGGAACAGAAGGGGGGGGGGGGGGNGGGGGGGGGGGGGGGGGGGGGGGGGGGGGGGGGGGGGGGGGCAGGAAGTGTGGGAAAGCAGGGTGCTGACAAGTGGGAGAGGCAGCGGATTTTGCACTTAGAGGGAAGAAAAGGCACGCGGCAGAATGAGGATGCGCTGCTGAGAATGCAAGTGGAACCGGACGTCTCAAGGAGAAGCGCCCGAGCTTGCGTGCAATCGAGGGCGAGGAGCAGGCGTGAACAAGGCATGCCGGGAAAGATACGGGATCGGAGGAAAGAGACCGGGCAAGTGTCATTTGATTGGAGAAGGGGAAGAGAGAGAAAGCGAGGGAGGAGGAGGCGAGGAGCGCAAGAGAGGGCACAGCAGAGCTGACGAGGGTCGTGCATGCTTGGAGGCTGCAGAAGAGGCGTAATCCTCAGGAGGAGAGCTGTAGGAGGGCCCTACACTTGTCAGCGCCTGATTCCGTGCAGCCGTCCGTGCAGGCCGGTTGAACTAAGGGGCTGGCAGAGGGCACTGTAGTCGCATAGGTGCGTATACGGCGGGGGGCAAACTTGGGGGAGGGGGGAAGAGAGAAGGAACTAGAGGGGAGGAGGAGCGAGCGCCGGAGCATCACGTGCCTGCAGATGCCGGGTTGCATGTGGGAGAGAGAAAGAGCGGAGGGCCGCGTAAGAAGGGTGGGTATATTCAGAGCAAATGAAACGACAAGGGGAGGGGGGCATGCGGGAGGCTGACTGTAAGTGGAGGGGGGGGAGCCGCACAGTCTGAAGGGAACGGCAAGATAATAGATGAGGATATAAGCCACCTGTGGGCTCACCCACCAGCCAGCAGGAGCCGCGGCATCGGCAGCGGCAGCAGCGCCAAGCGGGGCTATGCACGCAGGAGCGGCAGTCTCCTGCCCCTTCTTTTTGACCTGCACGCGCGCGTGCGGAAGCTCACGCTGCACGCTACACACAGAGCGTGCACACTTGCTGCTCCCCAGCATTGCCATTTAGTACCCTACAGCAGATTCACGCATGAGCCAGCAGAGGCCCATCCTCTTGCCAGGGAGGGGAGCTCGTCCTTGAGCTCTTTCAAGTCCAATCAAATGCGGCGTAGGACAAGCATGTCAATCACTCTTGGTGGATTTGAGAGCTTGCACCTCCTCTGCGCCTCAATCCTTTTTGCATGCATGAGAGGCGTGTCATTCATCCACTTGATTTAAAAGTCATTTCCAAAAGTTGCTGCATGCACGAGCGTGCGCAAGCCAGTTCATCTGTGAGAGGCCAAAGAAGGATCGCGGGCAGGCAATCCTGCTTGTGTGCCTCTTAAGGACCATGTATGGAGCCAGCCATGAAGAAGCCGCAAAAGAGGCCTGAGCAGACGAAGCCATGTTGAAACAAGTTGAAATATGAAGGTGGGTCGGGCATCAAATATAGTTCTTATAACAGCTGCAGACACCTCTCTGGCTGGTCGCGTGCACGGGATGCGCCGACTGGAAGAAATATATGTATTGAATCCAATTGACTCTGTACTTAGACATGCATGTAATCATACATATACTTGTATGCAGAGGCTTTTAAAGAGACTACGCGCAGCGGAGGATGACGCGAGGACAATTAGAGGGAAAAAATAGCCAGATCAACTTGCATGACAAGCAACTTATTTGAACAAAATGATTAACAACGTGGTTGTGAAAGAATCAAAGTATAAAATAATAAAAAGGGTATGATACAATTCAATGTACAGCTCAATGGCTGATGTGTAGCCTCGCAGTAGGACATCTCGTCTTGAGCATGACTCTATCCCAGCTCAATGTAGCTAGGGGGGGGGAGGGGTGGGGGGGGAGAGGAGTGTGCATTATTAACTTTGATGCTACGAGCACCGAGTATGGTGCTGCTATTATCAACTGGCTGCCCTCGTTTCTCGGGCAGCTGGCGAGGCTCTCTACCTGAGCCAATCCTCTCGTTGAACAGCGATCTTCTTAATATGGCTACATGTATATGTACTTTTATAGCACAATGGTAAGTCGTAAGCTCTTCTACCTTTCCTAAGCGCTCAATTCAAGCCCGTTCTAATGCCATCGATCTCTTGTACCGGGAAGATGTACCTTTGAGGAAGAACAAGGGGAGGACGAAAGAATGAATTAATAAGGAGATGAACGAAGATTGGCCACAGACTGCGGGAAGGAAATGGACTGAATTGGAATGAATTGAATCTAGGGAGTATCCTGCACAGAGTCCCAGGGGGGGATGACCCTGCCGGCTGTCAGCTTCCTGCTCAGCACCTCGTCCACCTGGCGGGCCTGGGAGCCTGCCTTGGTCCAGCCTGGCATCTTCCTCACCACCCAGTTCACCAATCGGGGGACCTCGGCAGCGGCTGCCGATGAGGCCTCTGCCTTTGCCACGTGTCGTGCAATGGCAGCAGCCAGGCTCTCGTCGGTGGTGCCGGCGTCCTCCTCGCCGAAGGCGGCGTGCTGCTCGTGCCACCTCTCGTTGACACTGGTCAGCTCCGCGGCCACCGCCCGAGCGGCGTGCTCCCTAGTGGTGACGGCGCTGGTCTCCTCTGCAAGCGCTTGCTCCAGCATCTCGCTGACGTCCAATTGCCTGACAAGTGTTGTCGCGGGCTCGTACGACTCAGGGTCTGCGTTCATGGGCTCCTCCTGGAGCAGGCCGCCCAGGTAGTCCCGCGTGTCAGCCTCTGAGCTGGCCAGTACGGATTCCTCCTCTACAGGCACTGCCTCGTCAGCAATTGTCTGGCTCCTGTCGTCGTCTTCCTGGATGCCGACTGCGACAGCAGCTGCAGACAGGGCTCCACCTGTCACCTCTGCAGTGTCCTCTGGCCCGTCATGGAGAAATGCTCTCAGGTAGTCCTTGCCAATGTGCTCACGCTCAAGCAAGTCCGCGGAGGAGACTTCGTGTACGGCCCCCACGCTGTGCCTGACCTTCCAGCCCTCTGGCATGGAAGAGTCCACGGAATGTTGCTGCATGTGCGAGCAGTTCATTATGATTGCCACTGTCGCTAATCCCAGGAATAAGCCCAGAAGCACTCCCGGTAGTAGAGAAAGAATGGTGTCTCCTACCACTCTACTCCACGACTTCGGGCCTCTGTGCAGGCAGCAAATGTCACCCTGTTCTGCGACAAGAGCAACATGGTCGTGGCCTCCTACAAAGAGTTTACCGACAGGCAATTGTACAATGACCTCATGCTCGCCGCTTTGCACCTTTTGGCCCCTCATCTCAGCACCCATTGTCTGTAGGGACTCTTGTTAACAAATGGCAAGATCGTAATGGGAATGTGGTATCGTCTTGCTGAAGAATGAGGAATATGTTACTACCGTATCTGTCCTCACTCCGTTGAGTGGTAACGGTTATTCTGATGGCAGTTGATGTGGGTTTAGGTAACTTCCGCTGGAGGTTACTCTCGTGATGACTCCAATGCTGGTTTGATGGGGAGGAGAAGGCAATTCTTGCTTATGAACAGGCTCCAACTCCCTTTGCCATCGTTATCCTCAGTGCATTCAGGAACACAACCCTCAGAGCCGACCTGGATTCAATCTCCTGAAGAGCCTGCTTGACGCCCACCTGAAGGAAGTCTGCATCTGTCCGGACTTGGTAATCCTGACATGGACCAAGATCTTGAACTTGCCACCTATTGTCACCTGTTATATCCTACGGCTAAGACAGAGACGCTGCAGACGCATGTGGTCGATATTTGCAGGCATGACGTGGGACGTTCAATACGACATCTGATCTGATCATGTATCAAAGCTATGCAGTTATGTCCCATTATTTTCTATGATAGCTACCAGATTATTACAATGCAGGTCTCTGGTTCAGTTTCGTAGGACAATCACACGTTTCCACCGAGTTTTTAGCTGATTCTTAGTGAATCAATAATTCACGAGTCGTACCAGGAAGTGCTGAGGAGTACAACGCGCAAAGACGAGTTTTTTGGCCGTTTTGACACCCAGGAGAATCTCATCGTAAACACAACAAGCTCCGCCAAGCTCCGCTGAGCTCTGCAGCCCACTGCAGCCGGATACAGATTGCACCGCGTCACCTTGCTGGGCTTGTGGTCATGTCAGGTGATCAGGGTTGGGTTGGGACTTCCAAAATCTCCATCATGTTTAACGTTTGATTGCGTTCCAGACTTCATTCCTTGTGCCAGCTCTATGTTTCCAGGCTTCTAGCCAGGCCCCAGGATTCGCATAGAATTCGATGTTATTTGCCTCTTTGGATGTTTAAAAATCCTGAAAAGTCGTCAATTATGTCGAAATAAATCCTGGTCATTGGGAGCGAATGGCGCGTAAAATCCCATTATTTCCTATTTTCCTTCAAAAGTTGTCGTGGTATGGTAGGACGCCATCAAAAAAATCCTACCGAATTTTGTCGGATGTTCTTGAAACCCTGACCGTCGCCCAGAGCAGGCCAGAGGATGTTTCCGTCATTTTCTGAAATCCGCGACTTTTGTCGAATCCTGGGGCCTGCTTCCAGCCATGGGTTTCAGCGTACTCACACGCCAGTTCTGCTCTATCGTCGATGGCATGTTCGGCACATTCTCCCCAATATGGACATCCATGGCTCGTGACCATGGGGTGCTAACTGGCTGCGACTTTTCAAATTGGCAAAAATACATATATACCATCTATTTACGTCGTTACACCAGATGTCGCGACCATCAGTTTGACGGCACGGCACATGTAGCGCAAGTCACGGCCGCCCAGGTACGGATAGTCAGCGTTGACTTGCTGACTGAATTGCTGACCGTGCAAAGTTGGCGTCGGAAAGTTAAGGTCAAAGTCACACGAAAGGGTGACTGCAACGGGTCAAAATCGACACTCAATGATAGGGGGGATTTGACAGCCAGGTCATCTGGAAAGCTGACCCCACTAAGACCTGCAAATGGTTCTTACCAGCAGCTGCCAAGTAAGGCAAAGCTAGCTGAGCAGCCATCTTGGCAAGTGCCAAGTCAGGCTGAGTCGAGTAGGCAATATCACCTCAACCATCGACCTACGATAGAACTGTCGCGACGGAGCTGCCACCTTGGAGGGACATAGGCTCGATGGCCACATAGGCGTGCACGTTGACCGAGAGGTTAAATTGTCACGCGCAACGGTCACGAGACGTGCATGCATATTAAGTGACGTCAAATAACTTGAATTGTCACGAGCGATAACTACATGGAGCTCATGCAAGCTGAGGCAATGACTAAGCCTCGACACTCTCAAGAGGAAGACGCAGGCGTGGTGCCTGAGATAGGCACGAGCCCTGCACAAACCTACCTCATTCTAGTCTCACACATTTGCCAGAAAGGAGCGAAGGAGCAAAGGAGCGCGAGAGAAAGAAAGAGGAGAGAGAGAGAGAGAGAAGGCGCGAAAGATAAGGAGTTCCCAAGGCCGCAAGGAGCTCAAGAAGACACGCTCCAGTCGACGCATATAGAAATTCTCTCAAGTGTATCATAGCAAGTTAGGATTTTGGAGTTTCCAAGATGGAATTCCATTTGAAAGAAGTAGAGAGTCGGCAGATAAGATTGTTAAAATTTCTAGCACAGATACGAACCAAACACCACGAGTGTGCGAAGAGCACATAAAATGGTGAGTGCTGTGTTAGTTTCCAAGTTCTCAAAAATCACTATTATCGAATTATTGATAGCAAGAGCAGAGTTAGCAAGGAAAGTCCTCATTGAAGAAATGGGTAAGCCAGCCAGCAGTGAAGAACTGTTAGGCGCAATATTGGGTGGAGAATCCAAGTCAGGCTGCCATAGATACTATAGTTCAGAGTTTTGTAAGCTGTAACTTTGTGAAAGTTAAGCGAAAGCCCTGGAGGGCAACTTTCTTTGAAAACTGGTGTTGTTTGCTGATCTGCTTAAACGTGATTTTTGCCTACTAGAATTTGTTCACTTGTGCATCCTTTAACTTGTTTGAAAGTTTAAAAGTAAGACGCTTCTATCCTACTTCTGAGAACTTAAGTTGATTGGTTCAGGTAAACAAAAACTCCCAAGCAAATTGGAGATACAGACCTGTAAGGTCTGTCGGTGCTCGACCTGGAAGGGGAGCCTGTGAAATCCAACTGTATATGCAAGTGAGAAATGGTAGGATATACCATCCTGTAAAGCCTGAGTAAGACTTTGATTCAAGTGAGAGTCCACAAAGAAGTGAGACCCCTGAGTAACGTGACAACCCGTGGACAGAGCAAACGTCAAAAGACGAGCCACGACAGATCTCTACAAACGGTAGAAATACGTGAAGCGAGCAATTCTTTGCACCCGATTTGGGCAAAATGCGAGACGCTTGGGTAGCAGTTAGTGGATGCTGGTCACTCGCTGAGATGGCTAGTGATGAAAGGGATAAAATTCCTTTGTACGACGGAAGAACACTTTCTCGAAACAATGTCCCTCGCGCCGCCGCGGCATAAGTGCCCGGAACGTGCACACTTGTAGGTGGGAGGAGTGTAACGATCCGCCACGTGCGACCGAATGTCACCGAAAAGTGTCGGTTTGAATCGTATAAGTACAATTGGCGCGCAATTGTACCTCGTGTTACCTTTTTGTTCGTATCGCTACAACCAGCTTGTCCCTATTCATTGTTTGCGTCGTTCCTTCCAGCTTTCGCAGGTTGCCGAAGGGACATGGAAGCTGGCGATGACCAGCTTGAGCCTGTTCATTGTCTGCGTCATTTCTTTAGGTTGTTGAAAGAACGTTTTCCAGAAGATCGCAGTCTAAAAATGCACCGTTATGTGCATTTTGTTCGTCATAAGAACAAAACAGTAAAAGAAGTCAAGTCCAGATTAGTAGATCTTGCTAACAAAGCAAGAATCTACAAGCCCAGGATTGTGGTTGACCAAATTTCTATTGCAACTTGGCAAGCAAACATATCAAAAAGTCAAGTCACATTTGTTTGCGAAGCGCGCGATTGACTGGAACATCGACGAAACTGCTGAAATAGCACGCAACGTCAAAGAAGGTAAAGTATAGTACAAAGAGGCATCCGGGACGCTCATGGCTCCTGAAAAGAGGGAGGAATTCTCTCCCCCTAAGGCTACTAGCTATAAATTTCAATTTAAGAGAAAAAGTGGGTCTTTTAACAAGTTTGCAAAACATGCCAACACTGCTGAAACAGTAGAAGGATGAAAATTGGGACATTAGAAGGGAGATTGTCCTTATCCTAATGCTAAGCAGCTGTCTGCTAAGAAGGCACAGATGTGTGCACAATGCAGCAAGAAGGGACACTCAAAAAATGAGTGCTGACCCAAGAACTCAAATTTGAAGCCTCCTTGGGCTAATATTGCCACGCAACAGGCAGACAAGGGTAAAAATAAGGAAAAAGATAACTTTACTTGCAGGAAAGGTAACCAGAAGTATGACGCTATGAGCGCAAAAATTGTAAAACCAAACACGCCAAATGTGTACAATGATGCAGATGTGGCAGAAAAAGCCGTCTGCAAAGGTGCAAAGGCAGTTCCTGAGAAGGCCATGGCCGCACCAGCCAGCGAGGGAGCGGATCATGACCATCTGGTTTCGAGGAATGCTAGAAAGCTCCTTTAGACCTTTTGGATCGCATTGCACGAGGACGAGATCGCTCAGTTGCGTCGAGCCAAGTCAGGGACGCGCATGCTCTTTAGCTTTTTGCAAGAGAAGCTGAGAGCGGTGGTGGAAAATTGGATACAACAGGTTAAAATGCTATCGCTTGCAGACCTTGACCTCACATTTCTTTTTATGATTGGAGAAGCCGAAAAACAAATGGAAATGGTTGAAAAAGGTGCGAACAGTGCCTCACTGCCAACCAATTTCCAGCACTGTAAATGTGCATAATAAGGATAGTACCATGAAATTCAACAGCTGGACTGTACCCAACATCTTGTTGGATATAGGAGCACGGCCAGTCATCTTGGAAAAAAGGGTTGTGAGAGCTCTGGGATTGACACAGAGGGATCTGCAAGAGAGCCCTTTCTATTTAAAGACGGCATCAAGACAGGTTATCAAGTTTTGCAATCTCACATGTAAGCCTGTCAGGATCACAGTGAACTTTCTCCCTCACAAGCGAATCTCTCCCTCCCAACAAATTCCTTACTGATTATACAGCCGATTTTTTTCTTCGCTATCTTTTTTATTCAAGCATCAAATTCTATTTCTCAAAATTTCTTCATGCAACGCGTGTTTGCAGAACAGCTTGCAGCCTTGTTCAGACAAATTGCAGCTCATCCCACCTGCAAATTCTGTCAGACTTGCATCCGCAACACAAAAAGCGCCCATCGTGCTATCTTTGGACTTTCTACACAAAAGCAGAACTTATCAAAATTAAACGAGACGCAAGTTGCTCTTCATGAGTAGCGATATTTAAGCTTAGTTGCAAAGTTAGTAGCTTGGGAGAAAGACATTGCTAAGCTTACTCAGAGAGTACAGACCCGTCAAAACCAAATAGACAAGGAGTGTACAGTTGACAACAATTTGCATTTAGAGATTACATGGCTTGGAGCCCATTTTTGAGCTGTCTGAAATGAATCGACTTACCAATAGGCGATAAACAATTGATGAAGATCATTATAACAGCGAGTAATCCTTATGGTATATTCTGTTAACTGATTAACTGCAAAAAGACAACACACTAGCCGTCAACAATACTCGCAAGTTAGATGCAAGTAAACTAGCATCAATATTGCAATCAATAAAAGTCATACATAAGCAAGGCTAGAAGACAGTGCGTATCAATGGCTTCTCGCCTTGGATTCAGATATCTCTCAGTAAGCAGTACAAGAGAGTTGGCCTCGTTTCCGAATGCCGAACTCGAGCAATGTACGTACATGAAATGAGTTTTCTGTTCAACGGCCAGTGCGATGGCACCGCCTACACGGGAGTTAACCACGTTGGTAGGACCTCGCTTAACCAAATCCACCACCATCTCCCATCATCCCGAATGGCCATCCATCCTCTGGGGATTTCGGCCATTCTTTGTTGCCAAGAACAACTAGATCAGCTTCTTGCTCTGCTTGGGCAGGTGGGCTGGGAGAACGAGTGCGGGGTCCTGTTGCTTCCATGATAGGGTTCATATTCCACACACCTGATCGTGGCGCCCTAGGAGTCCCTGCTTCTGCCTGCCCCTGGGTCTCTTGAGTACTGAAATGAATTGACTTACTAAAAAGGCGATGAATAATTAATGAAGACCTTTATATCAGCAAGTAATCTCTATGGTATTTTCTGTTAATTGATCAAACAGCAAAAGACAACACACTAGCAGTGGACAATACTCGTAAGTCAAATGGAAGTAAACTAGCATCAATAATGCAATCAGTAAACTCACACGTAAGCAAGGCTAGGAGACAGTGTGTAATGAATCAGTATATTGGTTGACATAATATTCATTTAAATAATATAGTTAAACAAGTTCAGCTTGCTGAACTCTAGTTAATGATCAGTCTGCTGGACTTCATATTTAATATCAGTATAATGACTCGGCCGGAAGTAGCAGGCTGAGGTTACCTTAAGTCAGCTTGCTGACACATTCTTTGACAGCCAGCTGACTTCCGTACTCGGTAGCAACGAACTGCCTCGATATGCATCTAAGTGTGGATTGCTAGATGAATGGCCAGATGACATCCCTATGATAAATGGCGATTCGGGATGATGGGAGATGGCAGTGGATTTGGTTAACCGAGGTCCTACCAACGTGGTTAACTCCCGGGTAGGCGGTGCCATCGCACTAACCGTTGAACAGTAAACTCATTCCATGTACATATGGTAGGCATTGCTCTCGAGTTCGGCATTTGGAAACGAGGCCAACTCTCTTGTACAGCTTACTGAGAGCGATCTGAATCAAAGGCAAGAAGCCATTGATACGCACTGTCTTTTAACCTTGCTTATGTATGAGTTTACTGATTTGCATTATTGATGCTAGTTTACTCGCATTTGACTTACGAGTATTATTCACTGCTATTGTGTTGTCCTTTGCCGTTTAACCAGTTAACGGAAAATACCATATAGATTACTTGCTGATATAAAGATCTTCATCAATTGTTAATCGCCTATTTGGTAAGTTGATTCATTTCAGTGGTATCGGAGCTGTTATCACAGTCTTCTTTGTATGGTAAGGACAAGGTCTCAAACTAGCAACTCCCGAGACATGGAGAACCAGGATAACGAGAATGTCAAAACCCAGGCGAAAAGCCATGTAGCGAGAACCCGTACCTATTCTGAAGCAGTAGCAGATACTGCAGCAAGAGAGGCTGCAGATGAGGCAGCTGCTATTGCCGCAGTCGCAGCACAGCAAGCTGAGGAGGAGAGAGCCAGATTAGAAGCTGAACAAGTAGCAAAGGCCGCTGAAGATACAGAAAGGAGGGAAGGACAGCCAGCTGACGAGCGCACTGTTGAAGAACTTATGGCATCAAGGGCCAATGTTCTGAACCCACCTCCTGCTGTACAACTCAATGTACCCCTAGGTCAAATACGTGACCGGCTGAATGCGGCAGGAATTGCTGCTGCAGGAGCGAGAGGGATTGTTGAGGACACTACTCAGCGAGTAGATGCCAATGCTGCTGCTGCATTTGCTAATCTACCACCCCAGAGTGTAGACTTGGGAGCATTGTTCGTTCAGATGCAGTCGCAAATGGCGACCATGTATCAGTCCCAACAGGAGGACAAAAGAATCATAATGTCCCTACTGCGGGACAGAGACCAACTGGGGTCTCAAACCACTAGTGGTGGTGGCCGAGGGCCTAGTAAGCCCAAGCCGAAACCTCCCCAGGACTATGATCCTGAGGGAAACAGAAAATATTACCTGATCAAGTTTCTCGCGGATGTTGAGCAGTGGCTGGAGAACTACCCAGAACTGCAAGATTACGAGAAGGTCAGGCACACCGGTGCGCTACTGAAAGGCAGTGCCGCAGACTGGTGGCTTTACTGGAAGGAAGAGCGTAAGGCTCGGCAACTCGGTGACCCTACGTGGGTAGAGTTTGTCGAGAAGTTGCATGAGAAGTTTGATGTCATCAACCAGCAGGAGAAAGCTATCTATGCGATGATCTCCCTGACACTGAAGCAGACCACTTCAGTTGCTGAGTTTGCTCAAAAGTTCCAAGAGAACATGATGAAGCAGCCAGATTTGCCAGAACGGTATAGGATAGCATACTTCAGGTATGGCTTGAAATCCGAGGTCTCTGGTCATTTTGCTGAGAAAAAGTATGAGAAACTGGCTGACTTGATCCAGGATGCTGACGCCTGGGATCAGCAGCAGTTCAATCACAAGCGCCAGAGTAACGCTTTGGTGTCTAAGATTGTCAAAAAGCCCCACGGTTCCTACAATGCAGTTGAAGGAGACCAGGCTGAGGATAATCAGGGTGATGAATATGAGTATGAGTACAATGCTATTCAGTCTAGAGGTAGAGGTGGTCCCTCTCGAGGTGGCTATGGAAGGGGTGGTGGTAGGACTAAGCCGAGACCAGCCTCAGCAAAATCTACTTGCTACCATTGTCAGCAGAAAGGCCACTACAGAGAACAGTGTCCGGTCAAGCACCTGCCTAAGGTCGAGAGAAAAGACCAGCCTTTAAAAGACAGCAACAGTCAGTAATCCAGTCTACTGACTGTGAGGATGCTAGAGATAGTGAGTCGTCACTAGCTGCCCTCGTAGCAGGTATTATGGGTCCTGCTGAACTGGATTCACTATGCATGCCTGACAAACAGATAAAGGAGACCATCAGTAATATAGACGTCCAGAGAGTGCACACTCTGGATGCTCTTGTTCCACCTGATGTCCAACATTTCTTTGCTACGTCAGGAGAACAATGCAAAAGTCAGGAAAAGACAGTCCCCCCTATCCTACTGCATTGCATGATTGCTGGTAGGAAGGTGAGGGCATTTGTTGACGGAGGGGCGTCACATACATTTATCCACAAGGATTTAGTTAAGCGGCTAAGGCTGCCAACTGTCACCCAAGGGAATAGAAAAATATTCCTCGGAGATGCCTCAAGTATCCCGGGAGGAGTTATAACCAAGCCTATCGGGGTCCAGTTAGGTTCTGGCATTGCAGTTCTAACTGAAACGCTTACATTTGAGGTACTCAACACTGGCTTTTAAGATCTCGTGCTAGGCAGGTCCTGGCTCAATAGACATCAAGCTGAAGTGTATTGGAGCAGAGGTACAGTTAAAGTGAGAGGAGCCAGTGATGGGCAGACTGACTTGGCACCCACCAGTGCTCTTCCTCTTGTCCTGTGTGGATGGCAAATGAAGGAAAAGAAGAGGCTTCCAGAAGGATGCAAGTTGCTGAATGCAATGGAGTTCGTCAAAAGCTGGAACCAGAAGGAAGACAAAATGTTCTGTNAAATGTTCTGTTTGCTGCTAAGAGAGGTACCTTCTCAACCTGAAGAAGTGGTGGAGAAAAAGGTAAGCCCTCCGGAGCACCGTACTGCTGCAAACATTGTTGCTCAATACACGGATGTGTTTAATATGCCTCCAGGACTACCCCCTAAGCGGGAAGTAGATCAGAGGATTGATTTATTACTTGGGAGTCAGCCACCTTGGCAACGCACGTATGGCTTGTCTTATGTGGAGAGCGAGGAGTTGAAAACACAGGTTGCAGAGCTCGAGGAAAATGGGTATATTTCTCCCAGTAAATCACCGTACGGCGCACCCATCCTATTTGTGCTATGAATGACATTTTCAGACCTTATTTGGATAAGTTTGTGCAAGTTTCCTGGATGATATTTTAATTTTCTCTAAAGATGAAGCTCAGCACACTGAACACTTAAAAACAGTCCTGGACACTCTGCGGACAAATCACTTATATGCTAAAATGAGCAAGTGTGATTTCTTTAAGAAAAGTATTGAATTCTTAGGCCACGTTGTCAGTAAAGAGGGCATCAGTGTGGATCCTAAGAAAGTCCAGACCATAAGGGACTGGCCAGTACCACAGTCTGTATCTGAGATTAGATCCTTTCTCGGGTTGGCTAACTACTATAGGAGATTCATTGAGAATTATTCCACAAAGGCCAGTAAACTGACTGACCTTACTAAAAAAGACATCGGGTATGTGTGGGGGGAAGAGCAGCAGGCTGCCTTCCAGACCCTTAAAGATGCCCTTTGTTCTGCCCCAGTGCTAGCCGTGTATGACCCCAGCAAACCGGTGCAGGTGGTTACTGATGCCTCTGACTTTGCCATGGGTGCTATTTTGTTGCAGCCTGCTGACAAAACCAGAAAGGATGGTAAGGTCCGGCAGGAGTGGCATCCTGTGTTGTATGAGTCTATGAAATTTAATCCAGCGGAGATTAATTACTCAGTGCATGATAAGGAGTTGCTAGCTATCATTCATGTACTAAACAATGGAGAGCATACTTACATGGTAAAGCTTTTAAGGTGATTACAGATCATCTAGCTCTGACTCACTTTCAGAAGAAGTCCAAGCTGTCGAGGAGGGAGAACCGCTGGCGCCAGATGCTGGAGCAGTTCCAAGTCCAGATTGACTACAAACCAGGGAAGTTGAATCCTGCTGATGCACTCTCTAGAAAACCTAACTTGCAAGAAAGGAACTTTAGTCAGCATGCTGTAGATAAAGTCCTGTGTGCACTCACTTCACTAAAGGTGAAAAAGTCCTTCCTTGAACAACCTACGAAAGCCTACCTTCCTGACCCAACATTTGAGCCCAGCCCCACTACTGGTGTGTGTCGTGCTACTGCACTCGGGTATAAGCTTAAGGGAGGGGTCTGGGTGACTGAAACCACTTCAGGCAGGCTGAAGCTGGTCATTCCTAACGACTTGGAAATAAGGTCTCTCTTACTGAGTCAAGCTCATGACAATCTCCTGGGTGGACATTTGGAGCAGGCCAAAACTGCAGGCAAACTGGCAAAACATTATCATTGGGAGGGGTTACCCCGGGAGGTCTTGAAATATGTAAAGTCCTGTGACCAGTATCAAAGAAATAAGTCTCGGCACACACCACCCGGAGGTCTCTTGCAACCACTGCCCATCCCAGCTGGACGCTGGGAAACTATATCCATGGCCTGGGTGGTCTCACTACCAAGAACTGCCAATGGGCATGATTCAATATTGGTAGTCGTGGATAAACTGACAAAAATGGTCATTTTTATCCCCACAACTGTCAGAGTGACTGCCCTCGAAACAGCGAGACAGTTCTACAACCATGTAGTATGCCAATATAGACAGAGACTCAAAATTCACCTCTAAGTTCTGGAGGGCTTTAATGGGGTTAATGGGAGTCAAACAGATGCTCAGCACAGCAAACCACCCTCAGACTGATGGGCAAACTGAAAGAACTAACCGAGTTCTGCAGGAGGTGCTGAGAGCATATATTAACCAAAAACAAGATAATTGGGATGACCTGTTGCCTCAAATTCAGTTTGCGGTCAACAGTGCGGTGCACGCGTCAACGGGCAAGACTCCTTTTGAACTCAGCCTGGGTAGAGTCCCTAAGTCTTCTTTAGATGTGTTAGGGGAATCTTTAACTCACCCTGAAGGGATTGACAACCCGGTCTCCCTCCAGTTAACTCAGGAGTTTGCTGACACCCTGTCAGGAGTCCAACAAAACCTACACAAAGCCCAAGAAAACCAACAAAAATACGCTAATCAACACCGTCGGGAGCTGACATTTTCTAAGGGCGATTTAGTCAAATTGCATTCTCAGCACCTGTACCTCCCTGGTGTGGTCAAGAAAAAGCTTGGCCCTGTCTGGGTCGGTCCATATTCGGTAGTGCGTCGTGTCGGTCAGAATGCTTACAAACTGAACATGTCAGCTGACTACAAGGGTCACCCGGTCTTTAATGTCTCCTTCCTGGAACCATAAATCAAAGGTGATACACTGTTCACAGGTCGGTTACCTGTCCAACCGGGACCGGTCCCCGCTGTCCGGGACGGCGATCCTGAGGATTATGAGGTCGATGAAATTTTAGACGCTCGCTCGGTCCGTCGATCGTATAAATATGTCATGAAGTACCTCATCCGATGGAAGGGTTACGATGCCTCTGGGGACACTGGGAAATTTAAAGACCAGCTGACCAATGCCAAAGGGGCGTTGAAATGTTCCACCTTCAGGCGGTTGGGGCACCGCCCTAACTGTCCCTTCAGTAGACATGGGAAGGTGACAGGAGGTTCTGTCTCCATATAAGTTGGAGGGGGATGTGACAATTAGTGACAGTTGTGATAGGCAGCCCACCTTTAAAATTAAGTTGGAGGGAGTAGTTGTGACAGGCAGCCCACCTTTAAAATTAAGTTGGAGGGAGTGGTATTCTCTGATCACCATATTACACACTCAACCTGCGCTCACACTCACTTGCTCTCTAACTCGATTTTCCCTTATATTCACTCACACCAGGTATTCCACACTAGGAACTCTCCCGATCGCATTCCTCTTCATCAAGGGCACTCAGGAGCGGCAAAATATCAATACTTCATTAAACTGCATTGTGTTTATGATTGAGCAGGATGACTCAAAAGTCGGAACTGAAAAGGAAAAGAAGGGCGGAAGAAGCTCATGCAGAATACTTGCAATTCCGTGGAGACATCGAATCATCCTCCATCTCTGCTCGGGAATCACAACGATTCCAACAACAACGGGAGGCACAGAAGAAGAAGGAGGAGGAGGAACAGGCCAGACTGAGGCAGGAAGAATTGGACAGAAAAGCTGCAGAGGAGGCCAAGAAAGCAGAGGAGGAGAGGCAAGCTGAGGAGAAACGGAAGCAGCAGGCTGAAGAAGAAGAACGGAGGAGAATCAGCAGCTACCGCTACACGGTGCTGGGCAAGGGCTTTGATCTACTGGAGGAGGCCTTCAAGTATGCCCAGAGAAGTCGCAGTGAGTCGCAGAAGGAAATCCTCCAGAAGGAAGGGGAGACATCCGAAAACTTTGACAAGTATATAGAGGTCCGCACAGGGCTCCTCCTCTACCACGATTACGCCAGGTTGGTAGGATATACGGTCAGAGAGGCCAAGGCAATGGCCCAGGTGAACGAAGCAGGGGCTGTCTCGATTCCTAGTATCTGGGGGGAAGATAGGGTCATCAGGATGATCCCCATGGACGCGGACAGCTTCAAGGACTCAACACCCCACAACAGGTTCAAGGCCATACACAATGAGGTGGAGAGGAGGAGCTGGGAATTCTTGGCCAAGGAAAACAGTCAGCTAGACTTTGCAGGGCACTGGTACCCTTGGACTCTTAAAAAGACAGACGCTGCCTTCTTCCAAAAGCCCACTGATTGGCGGTGGATGACCATCAACATGAGGGACCAGCAGAATGACAGGGCGACGGATGAGGATTTCCTGACAGACCTAAAGGGGAACATAGTATTGCCCCCTCACATTGCGGCTTGGGACCCAAGATTGGATGGAGTCAGAGACTGCATGAGCCAGGAGATGCAGGGGGACAGAAGCAGGGCCCGAGAGTCATTCTCCAAAGGGAAGCACGCTTATGCCAAATGGGCAAGTAAGCAGGGGGAAAAGGACCTCTATGCGGTCCGGACTCAGCAGCCCCCACCAGCACCCAAAAGGAGAAGGTCAGTAGGATATTCTTTTTCTCGGGAAGAGCTGGAGCAGCTGACAGAAGAGACCCCAGAAATCTCAGAGGAACCCGGGAACACGAGGAGGGGGAGTCAGAGGAAGACGAGGAGGAAGGCGAGGAAGAGGACACTAGCCCCGCCGTGATCCTGACACCTGCCACATCCCCTGTAAGGGAGAAGACGGGGTTGGCCCTGCAGCAACTCGCTGAAGAGGAGGATATCACTTGGCTGGGAACTGCCAGAGGACAGAGCCCATCTCCAGGCAAGGAGACCCAGTCAGTCAGGGCAGACAGGAGGGCTGCTCGGGAGATAGCCAGAGGCTTGCCAGCATCTCCCTCACAGAGAGGGCACGTACCCTTGGCTCATGTCATGCAACATCCTTCTGGGATGCCAGTATACGTACCTGTCAGTTTGAGGGCTGCCCAGAAGAAGGCTGCCTCCCTTCAGTTTCAGACTGTGCAGGAGGAAACAGCCCAGTTATTGCGTTCTCCGCCGGGTCCTTACACGGAATCTCCTTCTCTGACAGGCTTCAGAACACCCCAAGACAGGAGGAGCTCTGGCTCCCCTGAGTATAGGGCCTCATGGACACCTCCCTCCTGAAGGCAGTAGGCTGGGGACAAGAGAGACAGCACGCTGTTATTAGTGTTAGTGTTGTCGAGGCGACAACATGATAAGTTGGAGGGATTGTAATGAATCAGTATATTGGTTGACATAATGTTCATTTAAATAATATAGTTAAATAAGTTCAGCTTGCTGAACTCTAGTTAATGATCAGTCTGCTGGACTTCATATTTGATATAAGTATAATGACTCGGCCGGAAGTAGCAGGCCGAGATTACCTTAAGTCAGCTTGCTGACACATTCTTTGACAGCCAGCTGAGTTCCGTACTCGGTAGCAGCGAACTGCCTCGATATGCATCTAAGTGTGGATTGCTAGATGAATGGCCAGATGACATCCCTATGATGGATGGCAATTCGGGATGATGGGAGATGGCAGTGGATTTGGTTAACCGAGGTCCTACCAACGTGGTTAACTCCCGAGTAGGCGGTGCCATCGCACTGACCGTTGAACAGTAAACTCATTCCATGTACATATGCTAGGCATTGTTCTCGAGTTCGGCATTCGGAAACGAGGCCAACTCTCTTGTACAGCTTACTGAGAGAGCTCTGAATCCAAGGCGAGAAGCCATTGATACGCACTGTCTTCTAACCTTGCTTATGTATGAGTTTACTGATTTGCATTATTGATGCTAGTTTACTCGCATTTGACTTACGAGTATTATTCACTGCTAGTGTGTTGTCCTTTGCCGTTTAAGCAGTTAACGGAAAATACCATAAAGATTACTTGATGATATAAAGATCTTTATTTATTGTTAATCGCCTATTTGGTAAGTCGATTCATTTCAGTGGTATCGGAGCTGTTATCACAGTCTTCTTTGTATGGTAAGGACAAGGTCTCAAACTAGCAACTC
>WELA01012722.1:972305-996946 GCA_009602735.1 Mesotaenium endlicherianum
AGACTTCAGGGAGGCAGCCTGCCACCATCAAGAAGCAGCAGAAGACCCCTTGGAGGCAGCCTGCAAGAACCACAAAGAGGAAAAAATGACATTAGACACTTTTCTCTTCTTGCACTTTCTGGACAGAAAACTAAAACTGCGACTGGCGATAGGTCTCTTCAGAATAAATTCTGAAAATTTACCTGGCTGTAGTCCATAAGTAGCCGGTCATTTAGAGTCCAAGTTTACTCAATTTGGAGCACTGGTGAGAGAGATATGATGCTCTAAGTAGAAGGGGGTCAGGCTGCTGGCATTG
Organism: Mesotaenium endlicherianum; assembly: GCA_009602735.1. Taxonomy (NCBI): domain Eukaryota; kingdom Viridiplantae; phylum Streptophyta; class Zygnematophyceae; order Zygnematales; family Mesotaeniaceae; genus Mesotaenium; species Mesotaenium endlicherianum. The sequence continues at coordinate 972,601 of WELA01012722.1, forward strand.
TTAGGGCAGAATATGCCTTCTGACATTGTGCCCTCCCCTGGGTGCCAACACATCAACATACACTTTCCTAGAAATTACTTATGTAGCAAGTATATAAACAAGAGCTAGAACATTGAAAGACATTCCAGAATCACTCTTGTACTTGCCAAAATCCAGAAATATATTAACTTTCAAGAAGCCATCTCTCTTTCAAGAAGCTACCACTTGTGTTCGAAGATCCTTGTCTTGAATAGATAAACTATTCTGTTTTACTAAGTACTTTATCTATCTGTTTCACTACAGTAGGACCTCGGTTAACCAAATCCACCGCCATCTCCCATCATCCCGAATCGCCATCCATCCTAAGGATGTCATCTGGCCATTTATCTAGCACACCACATTTAGATGTCTATCTAGGCAGTTTGCTGCTACCGAGTACGGAAGTTAGCTGGCTGTCAAAGAATGTGTCAGCAAGCTGACCTGAGTTGACTGCAGCCTGCTGCCCTCGGCTGAGTCATTAAACTGTATATTTTAATAGAGTCCAGTTGATTCCATATTAATTAAAGTTCAGCAGGCTGAACTTATTTAACTATTATATTTAAATGAATACTATATCCATCAATATACTGATTCATTGCAAGTACCAGCTCCATACGCTACTCCCCTGCCCTGTTCTTCTTCCTCGTCCTCCGCATCTTCCTCCTCAAAGAGAGTAGGGGTCTCGTCCACTAAGTCATCCTGCTCTCCGGTAGACATGGAGAAATCTACTGACCGCCCTTTTGTAATGAATTAGTATATTGGTAGATATAATATTTATTTAAATATAATAGTTAAATAACTTCAGCCTGCTAAACTTTAGTTAATATTGAGTCTGCTGGACTTTATAAAATAATCAGTCTAAATGACTCAGCCGGGAGCAACAGGCTGAAGTCATTATAGGTCAGCTTGCTGACACATTCTTTGACAGCCAGCTTGTACCTGTCCAGGGCTTCAGCTCCTTGCCTCTGTAACATTGATTTTTGTTCCACCTTGTTGATCTCCTGGGCTGCCAGTAATGCTTCTTTCAGATCATCAAAGGTTTGGCCACCCACCACAGTATATCTGTAAGTGGCCAGGCTCTTCTGCTTCTCAGCTTCAACCTTCTTCCTTCTCTCCTCCTCTACTGCCGCCGCTCGTTTCAACGCCCCTTTGGTCCTTAAATTCCCAAGTATCCCCAGAGGCATAGTATCCCATCTGACCAGGTACTTCATGACATATTTAGAGAGTTGACGAGCATAGCGAGCGTCTAAAATCTCCTCAACTTCATATTCGTCAGAATCACCATCCCTGACAGCGAGGACCGGCCTGGTTGGACAGGTCACCGACCTGTGAACAGTGCGTCACCTTTGATGTATGGTTCTAGGAAGGAGACATTAAAGACTGGGTGACCCTTGTATTCCGCTGACATGTTCAATTTGTAAGCATTTTGACCAACACGGCGCACAACCAAATATGGACCGACCGTGACCAAACCTAGCTTTTTCTTGACCACACCAGGCAGGTACAGGTGTTGAGAATGCAGTTTGACCAAATTGCCCTTTGAAAATGTCAGCTCCCGACGGTGGTGATCAGCATATTTTTGTTGATTTTCCTATACTTTGTGCAAATTGTGTTGGACTTCTGACAGGGTGTCAGCAAACTCCTGAGTTAACTGGAGAGAGACCGGATTGTCAATCCCCTCAGGATGAGTTACAGACTGCCCTAGTACATCTGAAGGAGACTTAGGGACTCTACCCAGACTGAATTCAAAAGGAGTCTTTCCCGTTGACGCGTGCACCGCACTGTTGACCGCAACTGAATTCAAGGCAACAGGTCATCCCAATCATCTTGTTTTTGGTTAATATATGCTCTCAGCACTTTTTGCAGAACTCGGTTAGTTCTTTCAGTCTACCCATCAGTTTGAGGGTGGTTCGTTGTGCTGAGCAGCTGTTTGACTCCCATTAACCCCATTAAAGCTCTCCAGAACTTAGAGGTAACTTTTGAATCTCTGTTTGAGATAATATTAGAGAGTAGCTAAAATGAATCGACTTACCAAATGGGCGATTAACAATTAATAAAGATCTTTATATCAGCAAGTAATCTTTATGGTATTTCCGTTAACTCGTTAAATGGCAAAGGACAATACACTAGCAGGGAATACTACTCGTCAGTCGAATGAGAGTAAACTAGCATCAATAATGCAAATCAGTAAACTCATACATAAGCAAGGTTAGAAGACAGTGCGTATCAATGGCTTCTCGCCTTGGATTCAGATCTCTCTCAGTAAGCTGTACAAGAGAGTTGGCCTCGTTTCCGAATGCCGAACTCGAGAGCAATGCCTAGCATATGTACATGGAATGAGTTTACTGTTCAACGGTCAGTGCGATGGCACCGCCTACCCGGGAGTTAACCACGTTGGTAGGACCTCGGTTAACCAAATCCACCGCCATCTCCCATCATCCCGAATAGCCATCCATCATGGGGATGTCATCTGGCCATTCATCTAGCAGGTCGTACTTAGATGCATATCAAGGCAGTTCGCTGCTACCGAGCACGGAAGTCAGCTGGCTGTCAAAGAATGTGTCAGCAAGCTGACTTAAGTTGACTTCAGCCTGCTGCTTTTGGCTGAGTCATTAAACTGATAATTATGTAAAGTCCAGCAGACTGACTATTAACTAAAGTTCAGCAGGCTGAACTTAATTAACTATTATATTTAAATGAATATTATATCCACTAATATACTGATTCATTACAATCCCTCCAACTTAACTTGTTGTCGCCTCGACAACATTAAACTGCAGAAATTTTAAATAAGGGAACTGAACCTGACCAGCCTCCCTTACTGACTGCCTCTTCAGCGTGTCACCTTAAGGGGTTGTTCCTGGGGCTTCAGGATCAGGAGACGGAGATCTGGACCTAGATCTGGACAGCCCTCTAGGTCTGTCAGCTGGCCTTCTAAAGAACCCTGTTTGCTCTAAAGTTGGCCCTCGAGGAGAACGGAGGATGGTGGCCTGCTCTTCAACCACTTGGGTGTTGATTCCCACATAGACAGGCATTCCAGTAGGATGCTGAAATACATTGGCTAGAGGTACATGCCCCTGAGCGGAGGGGGAGGCTGGCATACCTCTGGCCCACCCGCGTGTCCCTCTTCTGGCACCCCTGTCCTCTGGGGATTTCTGTCTGTGTCTGCTGCCCAGTACCGTCAGATCAGCTTCTTCCCCTGCTTGGGCAGGTGGGCTGGGGGAGCGAGCGCGGGGTCCAGTTGTCGCCATAACGGGGATCACATTCCACACACCTGATCGTGGTTCTTTAGGAAGTGCCACTGCCTGTCCCTGGGTATCCTGAGTACCTGCTGCTGATGCTTCTCCTCTGCCTTGTTCTTCTTCCTCATCCTCCTCATCCTCCTCCTCGGAGAGAGTAGGGGTCTCGTCCACTAAGTCGTCCTGCTCCCTAGTAGACATGGAGTAGTCTACCGACCTCCCTTTCTTAGGGCGCGCTGGAGGTTGCTTGGCCTTCAGCCTACTGATATCTATCCGGCCTGCATTCTTTGCCCATTTGACAAAGGCATGCTTTCCCTTAGAGAAGTACTCTCTTCCCCTCCTCCTATGTTCCTTGGTCTCTGCATTCATATTGCTCAGGCATCCATTCAGCCTGGGGTCCCAAGGGGCAATGTGAGGTGGTAGGATGAGATAGCCGTCTAGGCCATAGTGGAAGTCATCCGGTTGGGCTCGGTCACACTCCTGCTTCTTATTTGTGACGGTCATCCACCTCCAGTCTGTTGGCTGCTGGTAGTACTGGGGTCCGTGCTCAGCCTTCCTCAGTTTACACGGGAACCAGTGGGGAGAGAACATCTGCTGTCCTGCTTCCCTGGCCAAGTACTCCCAGCTCCTTCTCTCAACTTCATTGTAAGCTGGCAGGAGTGTGAGGTAGAATACCGTATCCTTAAAGCTATCGGGCCGCATGCTCACCATCCGGATGAGTCTCTGATCTCCCACTATTCCCGGTATGGGGACCGGCTTGTCCTCTGAATCATCTGCGAGATACCGGGCCTGCTCTGCTGTATAGCCCACCATCTTAGCATAATCTTCGTAAAGGACCACGCCGGTGTGTGTCTCGATGTACCTGTCCAGTGCTGTAGCTCCTTCCTTCTGTAGCAGTGTTGTCTGTTCCAGCCTGTTGATCTCCTGGGCTGCCAGCAATGCTTCCTTCAGGTTATCGAAGTTTTGGCCACCCACCACAGTATACCTGTAAGTGGCCAAGCTCTTCTGTCTGTCCGCTTCAATCTTTTTTCTTTTCTCCTCTTCTGCCGCTGCCGCTTCTTCTTGCTGTTTCTTCTGTCTCTCCTCCTCAGCCTTCCTGAGGTTTTCCGCTTCCTGATCCTTCTTCCTCTGTGCCTCTTCTGCCGCCTCTTGTTGTTTGCGGACCCTTTCTTGTTCTCTCCTGGTGAGGGACGTCGCCGCCAGCTCCTTCTGGTATTGCTCCATTGTCCTCCTGGCTTCTTCTGCCTTGCGCTTTCTGTCCTCCTTTTGTGTGGTGGGCGCCATCCTGCACATGTAACCAGGGCACAAGTTAGTAGGATATGGACCTTTGTCATAGGGATTGCAGGAAGTATGTTAGTATTTAGTATAGTGGCTTCGCTGCTGTTTACCTTACAGGATGATTGCTAAAAGTTGACGTAGTTGCGATGCGCTACACATAAACGTATGAGTGTGTTTTTATCGCTCTCGCTCACTAACTGTCATATATTTTCCCCTCCAACTTAAATGGAGACAGGACCGCCTGTCACCTTCCCGTGTCAACTGAAATGACAGTTATGGAGGGACTCCAGCGGCCCGAAGGTGGAACCGTGTCAACGCCCCTTTGGCATTGGTCAAGTGGTCCTTAAACTCCCAAGTGTCCCCAGAGGCATCGTAACCCTTCCATCGAATGAGGTATTTCATGACATATTTAGACGATCGACGGACCGAGCGAGCGTCTAAAATCTCATCGACCTCATATTCCTCAGGGTCGCCGTCCCGGACAGCGGGGACCGGTCCCGGTTGGACAGGGAACCGACCTGTGAACAGTGTATCACCTTTGATGTACGGTTCCAGGAAGGAGACATTAAAGACCGGGTGCCCCTTGTATTCAGCTGACATGTTCAGTTTGTAAGCATTCTGACCGACACGACGGACCACCGAATATGGACCGACCCAGACAGGGCCAAGCTTTTTCTTGACCACACCAGGGAGGTACAGGTGCTGAGAATGCAGTTTGACTAAATCCCCCTTGGAAAATGTCAGTTCCCGACGGTGTTGATTAGCGTATTTTTGTTGGTTTTCTTGGGCCGTGTGCAAGTTTCGTTGGACTTCTGACAGGGTGTCAGCAAACTCCTGAGTTAACTGGAGGGAGACCGGGTTGTCAATCCCTTCAGGGTGAGTTAAAGATTCCCCTAGCACATCTAGAGGAGACTTAGGGACTCTACCCAGGCTGAGTTCAAAAGGAGTTTTGCCCGTTGACGCGTGCACCGCACTGTTGACCGCAAACTGAATTTGAGGCAACAGGTCATCCCAATTATCTTGTTTTTGGTTAATATATGCTCTCAGCACCTCCTGCAGAACTCGGTTAGTTCTTTCAGTCTGCCCATCAGTCTGAGGGTGGTTTGCTGTGCTGAGCAGCTGTTTGACTCCCATTAACCCCATTAAAGCTCTCCAGAACTTAGAGGTGAATTTTGAGTCTCTGTCTGAGATGATATTAGAAGGGAGCCCATGTTGGCATACTACATGGTTGTAAAACTGTCTCGCTGTTTCGAGTGCAGTCACTTTGACAGTTGTGGGGATAAAAATGACCATTTTTGTCAGTTTATCCACGACTACCAGTATTGAATCATGCCCGTTGGCAGTTCTTGGTAGTGAGACCACCCAGTCCATGGATATAGTTTCCCAGCGTCCCGCTGGGATGGGTAGCGGTTGCAAGAGACCTCCGGGTGGTGTGTGCCGAGACTTATTTCTCTGACACTGGTCACAGGACTTGACATATTTCAAGACCTCCCGGGGTAACCCCTCCCAATGATAATGTTTTGCCAGTTTGCCAACAGTTTTGGCCTGCCCCAAATGTCCACCCAGGAGACTGTCATGAGCTTGACTCAGTAAGAGAGACCTTATTTCCAAGTTATTAGGAATGACCAGCTTCAGCCTGCCTGAAGTGGTTTCAGTCACCCAGACCCCTCCCTTGAGCTTATACCCGAGTGCAGTAGCACGACACACACCAGTAGTGGGGCTGGGCTCAAATGTTGGGTCAGAAAGGTAGGCTTTCCTAAGTTGTTCAAGGAAGGACTTTTTCACCTTTAGTGAAGTGAGTGCACACAGGACTTTATCTACAGCATGCTGACTAAAGTTCCTTTCTTGCAAGTCAGGTCTTCTAGAGAGTGCATCAGCAGGATTCAACTTCCCTGGTTTGTAGTCGATCTGGACTTGGAACTGCTCCAGCATCTGGCTCCAGCGGTTCTCCCTCCTCGACAGCTTGGACTTCTTCTGAAAGTGGGTCAGAGCTAGATGATCTGTAATCACCTTAAAAGCTTTACCATGTAAGTATGCTCTCCACTGTTTGAGTACATGAATGATAGCTAGCAGCTCTTTATCATGCACTGAGTAATTAATCTCCGCTGGATTAAATTTCATAGACTCATACAACACAGGATGCCACTCCTGCCGTACCTTACCATCCTTTGTGGTTTTGTCAGCAGGCTGCAACAAAATAGCACCCATGGCAAAATCAGAGGCATCAGTAACCACCTGCACCGGTTTGCTGGGGTCATACACGGCTAGCACTGGGGCAGAACAAAGGGCATCTTTAAGGGTCTGGAAGGCAGCCTGCTGCTCTTCCCCCCACACATACCCGATGTCTTTCTTAGTAAGGTCAGTCAGTTTACTGGCCTTTGTGGAATAATTCTCAATAAATCTCCTATAGTAGTTAGCCAACCCGAGGAAGGATCTAACTTCAGAGACAGACTGTGGTACTGGCCAGTCCCTTATGGTCTGGACTTTCTTAGGATCCACACTGATGCCCTCTTTACTGACAACGTGGCCTAAGAATTCAATACTTTCCTTAAAGAAATCACACTTGCTCATTTTAGCATACAAGTGATTTTTCCGCAGAGTGTCCAGCACTTTCTTTAAGTGTTCAGTGTGCTGAGCTTCATCTTTAGAGAAAATTAAAATATCATCCAGGAAAACTTGCACAAACTTATCCAAATAAGGTCTGAAAATGTCATTCATAGCACCCATAAAGGTAGCAGGAGCATTAGTCAGTCCAAATGGCATCACGTTGAACTCATAGTGTCCATAACGTGTGCGGAAAGCAGTCTTGTGTTCATCCCCCTCAGCAATTCTGATTTGATGATAACCACTCTTGAGATCTATCTTACTGAACACCTTAGCGCCAGACAGGGTATCAAGCAAGTCCTCGATTCTGGGTAAAGCATACTTGTTCTTTACTGTAATTCTGTTCAGGGCTCTGTAATCCACACACATCCGCATACTGCCATCCTTTTTCTTAACAAATAGGATAGGTGCGCCGTACGGTGATTTACTGGGAGAAATGTAACCATTTTCCTCCAGCTCTGCAATCTGTGTTTTCAACTCCTCGCTCTCCAAATAAGACAAGCCATAAGTGCGTTGCCAGGGTGGCTGGCTACCAGGTAATAGATCAATCCTATGATCTACTTCCCTTTTAGGGGGTAGTCCTGGAGGCATGTTAAACACATCAGTGTACTGAGCAACAATTTTTGCAGCAGTAGGGTGCTCCGGAGGGCTTACCTTTTTCTCAACCACTTCTTCAGGTTGAGGAGGTACCTCTCTTAGCAGCAGACAGAACATTCTGTCTTCCTTCTGGTTCCAGCTTTTGACGAACTCCATTGCATTCAGCAACTTGCATCCTTCTGGAAGCCTCTTCTTTTCCTTCATTTGCCATCCACACAGGACAAGAGGAAGAGCACTGGTGGGTGCCAAGTCAGTCTGCCCATCACTGGCTCCTCTCACTTTAACTGTACCTCTGCTCCAACACACTTCAGCTTGATGTCTATTAAGCCAGGACCTGCCTAGCACGAGATCATAAAAGCCAGTGTTGAGTACCTCAAATGTAAGCGTTTCAGTTAGAACTGCAATGCCAGAACCTAACTGGACCTCAATAGGCTTGGTTATAACTCCTCCCGGGATACTTGAGGCATCTCCAAGGAATATTTTTCTATTCCCTTGGGTGACAGTAGGCAGCCTTAGCCGCTTAACTAAGTCCTTGTGAATAAAAGTATGTGACGCCCCTCCGTCAACAAATGCCCTCACCTTCCTACCTGCAATCATGCAATGCAGTAGGATAGGGGGGACTGTCTTTTCCTGACTTTCGCATTGTTCTCCTGACGTAGCAAAGAAATGTTGGACATCAGGTGGAACAAGAGCATCCAGAGTGTGCACTCTCTGGACGTCTATATTACTGATGGTCTCCTTTATCTGTTTGTCAGGCATGCATAGTGAATCCAGTTCAGCAGGACCCATAATACCTGCTACGAGGGCAGCTAGTGACGACTCACTATCTCTAGCATCCTCACAGTCAGTAGACTGGATTACTGACTGTTGCTGTCTTTTAAAGGCTGGTCTTTTCTCTCGACCTTAGGCAGGTGCTTGACCGGACACTGTTCTCTGTAGTGGCCTTTCTGCTGACAATGGTAGCAAGTAGATTTTGCTGAGGCTGGTCTCGGCTTAGTCCTACCACCACCCCTTCCATAGCCACCTCGAGAGGGACCACCTCTACCTCTAGACTGAATAGCATTGTACTCATACTCATATTCATCACCCTGATTATCCTCAGCCTGGTCTCCTTCAACTGCATTGTAGGAACCGTGGGGCTTTTTGACAATCTTAGACACCAAAGCGTTACTCTGGCGCTTGTGATTGAACTGCTGCTGATCCCAGGCGTCAGCATCCTGGATCAAGTCAGCCAGTTTCTCATACTTTTTCTCAGCAAAATGACCAGAGACCTCGGATTTCAAGCCATACCTGAAGTATGCTATCCTATACCGTTCTGGCAAATCAGGCTGCTTCATCATGTTCTCTTGGAACTTTTGAGCAAACTCAGCAACTGAAGTGGTCTGCTTCAGTGTCAGGGAGATCATCGCATAGATAGCTTTCTCCTGCTGGTTGATGACATCAAACTTCTCATGCAACTTCTCGACAAACTCTACCCACGTAGGGTCACCGAGTTGCCGAGCCTTACGCTCTTCCTTCCAGTAAAGCCACCAGTCTGCGGCACTGCCTTTCAGTAGCGCACCGGTGTGCCTGACCTTCTCGTAATCTTGCAGTTCTGGGTAGTTCTCCAGCCACTGCTCAACATCCGCGAGAAACTTGATCAGGTAATATTTTCTGTTTCCCTCAGGATCATAGTCCTGGGGAGGTTTCGGCTTGGGCTTACTAGGCCCTCGGCCACCACCACTAGTGGTGTGAGACCCCAGTTGGTCTCTGTCCCGGAGTAGGGACATTATGATTCTTTTGTCCTCCTGCTGGGACTGATACATGGTCGCCATTTGCGACTGCATCTGAACGAACAATGCTCCCAAGTCTACATTTTGGGGTGGTAGATTAGCAAATGCAGCAGCAGCATTGGCATCTACTCGCTGAGTAGTGTCCTCAACAATCCCTCTTGCTCCTGCAGCAGCAATTCCTGCCGCATTCAGCCGGTCACGTATTTGACCTAGGGGTACATTGAGTTGTACGGCAGGAGGTGGGTTCAGAACATTGGCCCTTGATGCCATAAGTTCTTCAACAGTGCGCTCGTCAGCTGGCTGTCCTTCCCTCCTTTGTATATCTTCAGCGGCCTTTGCTACTTGTTCAGCTTCTAGTCTGGCTATCTCCTCCTCAGCTTGCTGAGCTGCGACTGAGGCAATAGCAGCTGCCTCATCTGCAGCCTCCCTAGCTGCAGTATCCGCTACTGCTTCCGAATAGGTACGGTTTCCCGCTACATGGCTTTCCGCCTGGTTTTCGACATTCTCGTTATCCTGGTTCTCCATGTCTCGGGAGTTGCTAGTTTGAGACCTTGTCCTTACCATACAAAGAAGACTGTGATAACTGCTCCGATACCACTGAAATGAATCGACTTACCAAATAGGCGATTAACAATTAATAAAGATCTTTATATCAGCAAGTAATCTTTATGGTATTTTCCGTTAACTGGTTAAACGGCAAAGGACAACACACTAGCAGTGAATAATACTCGTAAGTCAAATGCGAGTAAACTAGCATCAATAATGCAAATCAGTAAACTCATACATAAGCAAGGTTAGAAGACAGTGCGTATCAATGGCTTCTCGCCTTGGATTCAGATCTCTCTCAGTAAGCTGTACAAGAGAGTTGGCCTCGTTTCCGAATGCCGAACTCGAGAGCAATGCCTAGCATATGTACATGGAATGAGTTTACTGTTCAACGGTCAGTGCGATGGCACCGCCTACCCGGGAGTTAACCACGTTGGTAGGACCTCGGTTAACCAAATCCACCGCCATCTCCCATCATCCCGAATAGCCATCCATCATAGGGATGTCATCTGGCTATTCATCTAGCATATCGCACTTAGATGCATATCAAGGCAGTTCGCTGCTACCGAGTACGGAAGTCAGCTGGCTGTCAAAGAATGGGTCAGCAAGCTGACTTATATGGACTTCAGCTTGCTGCTTCCGGCTGAGTCATTAAACTGATAATTATGTAAAGTCCAGCAGACTGACTATTAAGTAAAGTTCAGCAAACTGACTATTAACTAAAGTCTAGCAAACTGACTAATAACTAAAGTTCAGCAGGCTGAACTTAATTAACTATTATATTTAAATGAATATTATATCTACTAATATACTAATTCATTACAGTAGCCCATGTTGGCATACTACATGGTCGTAGAATCGTCTCGCAGTTTCGAGTGCAGTTACTTTGACAGTGGTGGGGATGAAAATGACCATTTTCGTCAGTTTATCCATGACTACCAGGATCGAGTCATGCCCATTGGCAGTTCTTGGTATTGTTACCACCCAGCCCATGGACATTGTTTCCCAGCGTCCAGCAGATATGGGTAGTGGTTGTAATAGCCTCTCGGGTGGTGTGTGCCAAGACTTATTCTTCTGACATTGATCACATGTTTCAAGTCCTCCCGAGGCAACCCCTCCCAAAGATAACGTTTTGCCAATTTGCCAACAATTTTGGCCTGCCCCAAATGTCCAGCCAGGAAACTGTCATGTGCTTGACTCAATAAAAGTGACCTTATTTCCAAGTTATTGGGAATGACCAGCTTCAGCTTGCCCGAAGTGGATTCAATTACCCAGACCCCTCCTTTTAGCCTATTCTCAAGTGCAGTAGCAGGACACACACTATCAGTGGGGCTGGACTCAAATGTTGGGTCAAAATGGTAGGCTTTCCTAAGTTGTTCAAGAAAGGACTTTTTCACCCTTATTGAAGTGAGGGCATAAAGGACTTTATCTACAGCATGCTAACTAAAGTTCCTACCTTGCAAGTCAGGTCTTCTAGAGAGTGCATCAGCAAGATTCAACTTCACTAGTTTGTAGTCAATCTGGACTTGGAACTGCTCCAGCATCTGGCTCCAGCGGTTTTCCCTCCTCGACAGCTTGGACTTCTTTTGAAAGTGAGTCAGAGCTAGATGATCGGTAATCACCTTAAAAGTTTTACCATGTAAGTATGCTCTCCACTGTTTGAGCACATGAATGATAGCAAGCAGCTCTTTATCATGCATTGAGTAGTTAATTTCAGTTGGGTTGAATTTCATAGACTCATACAGCACAGGGTGCCACTCCTGCTTTACCTTACCATCCTTTGTGGTTTTGTCAACAGGCTGCAACAAAATAGCAGTCCTGGAAAACTCAAAAGCATCCTTAATCACCCGCACAGGTTTGCTGGGGTCGTATACAGCTAAGACTGGGGCAGAACAGAGAGCATTTTTAAGGGTCTGGAAGACAGCTTGCTGCTCTTCCCCCCACACATAGCCTACGTCCTTCTAAGTAAGGTCAGGCTGTTTATTGGCCTTTGTGGAGCAATTCTCAATAAATCTCCTGTAGTAGTTAGCCAACCCGAGGAAGGATTTAACTTCCGATACACACTGTGGTACTGGCCAGTCCCTTATGGTCTGGACTTTCTTAGGGTCCACACTGATGCCTTCCTAATTGACAACGTGGCCCAAGAATTCACTACTCTCCTTACAGAAATCACACTTGCTCATTTTAGCATATAACTGATTCTTTCTTTGAGTGACCATCACTGTCTTTAAGTCTTCAGCATGCTCAGCTTCATTTTTAGAGAAAATTAAAATGTCATCCAAAAAGACTTGCACAAACTTATCCAAGTAAGGCTTGAAAATGTCATTCATAGCACCCATGAAGGTTGCAAGAGCATTAGTCAATCCGAATGGCATCACATACTAAGAAAGTCCAGACCATAAGGGACTGGCCAGTACCACAGTCTGTCTCAAAAGTTAGATCCTTCCTCGGGTTGGCTAACTACTATAATAGATTGAATGAGAATTACTCCACAAAGGCCAGTAAGCTGCCTGACCTTACTATGAAGGACATAGAGTATATGTGGGTGGAAGAGCAGCAAGCTGCCTTGCAGACCCTTAAAAATGCCCCAGTCTTAGCTGTGTATGACCCCAATAAACCTGTGCAGGTGGTTACGGATGCTTCTGACTTTGCCATGGGTGCTATTTTGTTGCAGCCTGTTGACAAACCCACAAAGGATGGTAAGGTAAAGCGGGAGTGGCACCCTGTGCTGTATGAGTCTATGAAATTCAATCCAACTGAAATTAACTATTCTGTGCATGATAAAGAGCTGCTCGCTATCATTCATGTTCTCAAACAATGAAGAGCCTACTTACATGGTAAAGCTTCTAAGGTGATTACAGGTCATCTAGCTTTGACTTACTTTCAGAGTCCAAGCTGTCGAGAAGAAAGAATCGCTGGAGCCAGATGCTGGAGCAGTTCCAAGTCCAGTTTGACGAGAGACCAGGGACGTTCAATCCTGCTGATGCACTCTCTAGAAGACCTGACTTGCAAGAATAGAACTTTAATCAGCATGTTGTAGATAAAGTCCGTTGTGCACTCACTTTACTAAGGGTGAAAAGGTCCTTCCTTGAAGAACTTAGGAAAGCCTACCTTTTTGACCTTACGTTTGAACCCAGCCCCACTGATGGTGTGTGTCTCGCTACTGCACTCGGGTATAGGCTTAAGGGAGGGGTCTGGGTAACTGAAATCATTTCAGGCAAGTTGAAGCTGGTCATTCCTAATAACTTGAAAATAAGGTCACTCTTACTGAGCCAAGCACATGACAGTTTACTGGGTGGGCATTTGGGGCAGGGCAAAACTGTTGGCAAACTGACAAAACATTATCACTGGGAGGGGTTGCCTCGGGATGTCTTAAATTATGTTAAGTTCTGTAATCAGTGTCAGAAAAGTAAGTCTGGACACACACCACTCGGGGGGCTTTTACAACCACTACCCATTTCATTTGGACGATGGGAACCAATATCCATGGACTGGGTGGTAACATCACCAAGAACTGCCAATGGGCATGATTCTATCCTGGTAGTAGAGGATAAACTGACAAAGATGGTCATTTTCATCCCCACCACTGTCAAAGTGATTGCACTCAAACTGCGAGACAGTTCTACAACCATGTAGTATGCCAACATGGGCTATTCTTCAATATCATATCAGACAGAGACTCAAAAGTTACCTCGAAGTTCTGGAGAGCTTTAATGGAGTTAATGGGAGTCAAACAGCTACTCAGCATAGCAAACCCTCCTCAAATTGATGGGCAGACTGAGAGAACTAACCGAGTTTTGCACTGGTGCTGAGAGCGTATATTAACCAAAAACAAGATAATTGGGATGACTTGTTGCCTCAAATTTAGTTTGCGGTCAACAGTGCAGTGAATGCGTCAACCAAAAAGACTCCTTTTGAACTCAGTCCGAGTAGACTCACCAAGTCTCCTTTAGATGTGCTAGGGGAATCTTTTACTCATCTTGAGGGGATTGACAACCCGGTGTCTCTCCAGTTAGCTCAAGAGTTTGCTGACACCCTGTCAGAAGTCCAACAAAATCTGCACAAAGCCCAAGAAAACCAACAAAAGTATGCTAATCAACACCATCGGGAGCTGATATTTTTTGAGGACGATCTGGTCAAACTGCATTTCAAACACCTGTACCTCCTTGGGGGGTCAAGAAAAAGCTTGGTCCAGTTTGGGTTGGTCCATATTTGATGGTGCGTCGTGTCGATTAGAATACTTACAAACTGACTATGTCAGCGGAATACAAGGGTCACCTAGTATCTAATGTCTCTTTCCTAGAAACCATACATTAAGGGTGACACACTGTTCATTGGTCGGTTACCTGTCCATTTGGGACCGGTCCCCGCTGTCCGGCATGGTGACCCTGACAAATAAAGTGGATGAGATTTTAGAAGCTCGCTCTGTCCGTCGATCATCTAAATATGTCATGAAATATCTGGTTAGACTGCCTCTAGGGACACCTGGGAATTTAAGGACCATTTGACCAATGCCCAAGGGGCGTTGAAACGCTTCCACCTTCGGGAGGCTGGGGCCCCTCCTTAACTGTCATTTCAATTGACATGGGAAGGTGACAGGAGGTCCTCTCTCCATTTATGTTGGAGGGGAAATGTGCCCAAAAGTGACAGTCAGTGACAGAAAGTGACAGTAAGTGATTGTAAGTGACAGTTGTGACAGGCAGCCCACCTTAATCATTAAGTTGGAGGGAGTGGGATAACACCTCGAGAACCAGCCAATTGTTTTTACACAACCATTTTCCCCACTCAACTGCGCTCTCACTCCCTTCTCTCTCACGCACACTCCCACTTTTCGCTTATTTACAACAGGTATTGCATACGCGGTAACTCTCACTACTACGTTCTTACCTGTCCAAGTGCTCAATGATTGTGCAAGATTTTACGACTTCACTAACTCCATTTGTGTTATGTTTGAGCAGGATCACCCAGAAGTTTGGACTCAAGAGGAAAAGAAGAGCGGACGAGGCACAGGCGGAGTACAAGGAATTCCACGGCAACATCAAATCGTCCTCCATATCTTCTCGGGAATCAAAGCAAGAAGGATAAGGACAAACAAGCTAGACTGAGGCAGGAAGAGCAGGATAAAAAAGTTGCAGAGGAAGCCAAGAAGGCAGAAGAAGACAAGCAAGCTGAGGACAGGCGAAAGCAGCAAGCTAAGGAACAGAGGAGGATCAAAAGCTATCGTTACACGGTGATGGGCAAGGGCTTTGATCTTTTGGAGAAAGCCTTCAAGTACGCCCAGAGAAGCCGAAGTGAGTCACAAAGGGACATACTGCAGCGGGAGGGGGAGACATCCCCAAAATTTAACAAGTACATAGAGGTCAGCACAGGGCTCCTACTGTACCATGACTATGCCAGAATGGTAGGATATACGGTCCGGGAGGCAAAGGCACTGGCCCAGATGAACGAATTTTGAAGCTGTGCCAATACCTGGGATCTGGGGCACAGACAGGGTCATCAGATTGATCCCTGTGGATCCAGACAGCTTCAAGGATGCCACTTCCTACAACCGGTTCAAGGCCATGTATAACGAGGTGGAGAGAAGAAGCTAGGAGTTCTAGGCAAGGGAGACCAGCCAGCCGGACTTCTCGAGACACTGGGACCCTTGTACTCTGAAGAGGACAGACCCTGCTTTCTTCCTGCAACCCACTGACTGGCGCTGGATGACCATCACATGAGGGACCAGCTCAATGACAGAGCTGAGGATGACAATTTCCTGGCAGACTTGCACGGGAAAATAGTGCTGCCACCTCACTTTGCAGCATGGAACCCAAGACTGGATGGAGTCAGGGATTGCAAGAGTCAGGAGACGCAGGAGGATAGGACCAGGACTAAGGATTCTTTTTCTAAGGGGAAATATGCTTATGCCAAATGGGCAAGTAAGTAGGGGGAGAAAGACCTGTATGCGGTCAAGACTCAACAACCCCCACCAGCACCCAAAAGGGGGAGGTTAGTGGGATACTCTTTTCTCGGGAACGGCTGGAGGAGATGAATAGAGAGACTTCAAAAGTCTCAAAAGAACAGGATAATGAGGAGGAAGGCGCAGGAGAGGAGTCTAGCCCTGCTGAGGCACAGACCCCTGCTACCTCCCCCACGCTGTAGAGGACTGAGCGTTCCTTGGCACAGGTAGCCTTATAGCACCTTGGGGATTCCAGCCCACCAGGAGATCCTGAGCTCCAGTGGCTGGAGAGTTTCAGCAGGAGGAGTCCGACCCCAGGAGGTGAGAATCAGGCGGACAGGGCAAACAGGAGGGCTGCCAAGGAGGCAGCCAGAGGGCAGCGAGCATCCCTCTCTCATAGAGGGCATGTGCCCATAGCCCATGTCATGCATCACCCTTCTGGCATGCTAGTGTATGTTCCTGTCAGTTTGAGAGCTGCACAGGAGAGAGCGGTCTCTATCAACTTGCAGACTGTGCAAGAGGAGGCTGCCCACTTGCTACGTTCCCCTCTTGGTTCACCTTGGACTGAGCCCCCAGGTTTCAGGAGACCAACGGATAGGATAAAAAGGTCCAGGTCCAAATCCCGCTCTCCAGAGGATAGAGCCCGTAGTACTTAGTTCGCTATTAGTCTTTGTTTAATGTCAGTCTATTTTTGTGTTGCATGTGAGGTACTTTGTGATGTCAAATAGTTACCAAATGTTGTTGAGTCGACAACAATTTAAGTTGGAGGGATTGTAATGAATCAGTATATTGAGTAGATATAATATTTATTTAAATATAATAGTTAAATAAGTTCAACCTGCTGAACTTTAGTTAATAATAAGTCTGCTGCAATTTTAGTACTTAGTTTAATGTGACTCAGCCGGGAGCAGTAGGCTGAAGTCAATTAGGTCAACCTGTTGACTTAGGTAAGCTTGCTGACACATTCTTTAACAGTCAGCTGACTGCCGTACTCGGTAGCAGCAAACTGCCTAGTTATGCATCTAAGTGTGGTGTGCTAGATGACTGGCCAAATACTACCCCTTGGGTGGATGGCAATTCGAGATGATGGAAGATGGCTGTGGATTTGGTTAGCCGAGGTCCTACCAACATGGTAGGCGGTACCATCGCACTTGTCGTTAAACAATAAGCGTATGTACATATGCTAGGTGTTGCTCTAGAGTTCGGCATTCGGAAACGAGGCCAACTTTCTTGTATAGCTTACTGAGAGATATCTGAATTCAAGGCGAGAAGCCATTGATGCAAAATGTCTTCCAATCTTGCTTATGTGTAAGGTCTTAGGATTGTAGAGTGCATTTTTGTGGTCGTTTTGATATACAAATCGTCAAATTTGGTTAAGTATTGGAAAAGTTAAGGATTTCTGAAGTTTAAGTTTTTTATTGTAAGGTTGGTTGACGACTGTCCTTAATTCGAGGCGAGCGCGACCGTCGGAATTACCGGCAGCGTCGAGCGGTCTGGGCCGTTAGAGTGAATTTGAACCTTTACGTAATTCCGGCTGACGCGGAGTGCCGACCAAGTCAAATTACCTAAAAGTTTTGGATTAGCCTAGCGCGTCTAAGTTAGTATATTCTAGATATTTTGATGCATGCATGTGGACGTCAAATTGACCCGACACGTCGGATGAGGCTGATCTGGCCTACTCACGAGTATTCTGGAAGGGACAATTGGACAAACACTTAGGAAATTTCGTCGCTAAGCGGCCCTCCCTCCTAGGGGCGAGCGGTCGTCGTTGAAAACTGTAAATAGGCATAACTTCTACGTTTCTTATCAGTTTTTACTTCTTTAAATTTCTACGAGTTTGTAATGACAAGGCCTTTCATCTTAGTCCATTTTTGAGCACTTTCTTGCTACTCTAAATCCATTTTCCAATTTGGAATTGCCCACTCAAATTGGTATGCACTCACTAATAAGTATAGTGCACCTTTTACCTCTTTCTTAGTACCACAATCCGTGGTATTAAAATGGTAAAAATATGGTAAAAAGTTTGAGCATACCTTAGACATTGCCTTCATCATTGCCGCAAAGCCTGCTAAGAGATTCACATTATTGTTGTCGTTTATCGCTTGGAGACGCACAAACTTTACATGCATGACATACCATTAATAACAAGAAGGTAACTTTTACTAAAGTGTCTCACTAAATAATCCAACATATGACGAAATTTTGATTGTGTTGGAAAGCTTTTCAAACTCTACACTTTCATGAGTTGTGGTTTTATAACAAAGTAAACAAACTATATGAAAAAACAACACAATGAGGCAGTTTTGGGCAACCTAGAGCCACCCTCCTCTTACTTAGAAATTGACCTTTAACACTTGAAGAATGATCTGGTTATTGTGTCTACAAGCTAGTAACTTATGACATCCTGGTCCATAGCTAGGTTGGCTCGCTAATGGATATAGCTAGTTAAAGAATTGATAGGGTGGCCACGATGTTTCCTACGCAGGACATGCGTGGGTAGGGCTGATGAGAGCATTGGTGACCTTCTTGCTTATAACGCCGATTAGGGTAAGCTGTTATGTTGCGGGGTTGACTAGTTAGTCTGGCACCGCCAGTCTATGGGTTGGGCCAAGATGACTTAGTGAAGCTCTGGCCAACAAGTTTGCAAGCAAAGTTGCTAAGTTGACCTACTTTGTAGACGGTAGATACAAAGTAAAAGGATGTTTGTGATGGTAGCAATTTGAGCAAAGTATCATCGTACAATTAGAGTAGCAAGAAAGGTAGACGGAAGTTGTGGTAGAGCTAGAAGCTAAAGAGTACTATATGTATTATAGAGTGAAGCATTGCAGAGCATTTTGACATTGAATATAGTTACTATTTGCGGATAAGAGCACCTGCTTACTTGGACCCCAGTATCCATCTTACCTAATCTAGTCCTGCTTGATTCATAATAGATTCCTTGATCTTAAATTTAATTGCGAGTCGGGGCATGTTTTGTGCGTGCGCCATACAAAAAAAGCATCTTCATGGGACCTAGTGGAACCTGACAAAAGTTGGCACACTCATTGGTACCTCTAGGTGCCTCATGGCCCTTGTTAGGGTTGGTCAAAATGCTCCTTGGACTTTGGAGCCACTTCATTACGTCACGTCACATTGGCCCTTTGAGTAATTGAACTAGGCAAACAGGGCTCAACCTCTAGGCATGGGGACTTATAGCTTCAAATCAGCTTAGCCAAAATTTGGGACAATTTTGTCAACGAGAGCTTAGGCTCAGCTCAAAGTGTTTGCAATACTTACCACGTACCAAGTACTTAAAAGCCAACATAAATACTTGAGATATTTTTATTCAAATCATATGATCACTAGCAAGCACATTGAAATTTGCTGTGTACGAGCTTGCAAGAGTAATAACCCCTAACTGTTGTCATACGTTAAGAGTTTGAGCTTGCATCAGCAGCATAAGCAACACAAGTCAAGTCAACAGGTTTTGCTGCAATGAAGTCTACAATACATATGACTTTATAGCAAAAAATGGAGACAAACGTTAGATATTTTAATCAGAAAATTTGTGCTAATTGAAGTGAGCACTTCAAGACTGATAATCGAAAAGAGAACGATGATTGAAGTATGGCTCAAAAGATCAATGAGAGCACATTGTAGGATCTTCTTAAAGTACTTCCATGTAAGAATTTAGATTGTGATTGTGCTCACCACTTGTGACGTTCTTCAAGTGACTAGAAACCACCCTAGGAGACGCTGGCTTGCTCCTCACAAGAGAGACAGTTGGCCCTAAGAGATAAACGTGTCAACTCTACTAATTCCTCCGTCACTTACAATATGCCAAAAAGGCCTTTTAAAAGATACCTCACTGGGGGCAGCTGTAATGCTTTATAAACGGGCTTGTTAGGCACAATTCCCATGCATGATGTCATTCCAGGACGCCTCTCCTACTTCCACAAATGTGTGCAATGGATATATTAGCACTCCAATAGGCTAGGCATCACTCAATCCAATCAAATACTAGATGCTAGAAATATGCCATGGGCTCCCTATTGGCCGTGCTTACCTTGACCAATGCTACTCAGATTTTGCCTCAAAAGGGGATGTGCAACTTGAGGTTGCTTAATCTAGCAATACGTGATGTAGCTACCAAGTTATAGCCTTTTTGGTGCACTGAAAGTATGGAAATGTGTATGATGTGTTTCCTAGGGGGCTCGTGGATTTGTGCGCACAAAGCGAGGGTCCTTTGTGGTAGCGAACAGCCCAAAATGTGACCCTTGGGCAAGTCTAGTCTCAAATTGGCCCTTGGGGACTTTCTGCTAGGGGCGGTAGGTGGCGCAGACTCAAAAAAGAATATTTGTTAGCAACAAGGTATTTGTTAGCACCAATTGCAACCGAAAAGAGATTGTAAGCTAAGATAGGATTATCTATGTCATCTAGCTCTGTAAATTTAGTGACGTAGTACTGCTATTCTATGATATAGTGACACTCATTGTTTAATGGTGACTCTGGTGCTTTGTTCAAGACGGGTTTGGGAATGGCTAATTTGATTTAATGAACGTCTGAATTGGTACCCGGATGTGGTGAGGTGAAGTATGCATTTGCTATATGCTATAAATGATGTGGTGAGGTGAACTATACATTTGCTATATGCTCCATACGTTAGCAAGCTTGTGCTGCACGCATACAACAATGTGCTACGGTGGGCTCGGGGGATTTAAGGTCCTCGAATGCATCTTGCTTGTGCAACAAGCAGCCTGCCATAGCTGCTCAGGTGCAGCAACCATTCACATGGCATGGGACGCGCTAATTGGTTCATCCACCCCTCTCACGAGATGTGGGTTACATGAGGTAATGCGTTAAGTGATTCACTTATAACACCATATTCTGATTATTAGATGATAATAACGGAATGGTAGAGAGAGCAAAAAGATAAGAGGAAGCACAAAACATTGAGGTTGATCATCATGGGGTCTGTGATCATAAATACGCGACTGAGCGGGCAGTAGAAATAAAGCTGTACATTTCTATATGTGCTCTGAACTTCCTTCCTCCAACCAAGGTTTGGCTATTCCATGCTTGTTGGTGTATCTTTTCTTACACTTGTTCTACTTAAAGTATTCCACGTTTTAAATAAATACACGTACACATGGACTTCAAATGTACGTCTCTCGCATAAAGTGCATCAGATTCTTGGAGTAAATATGTACTCAGAAACGAACCCGGGCCTACTTCCAAGAACATTATAGCCTCTCTCCTTCGCTAAAAATACAGCATGTTTCACAGAGACATGTTATTAGTGCATCCAATTATCTCTTGAACTTGTCCCCTAGCTGGATGCCCTCAACGCCCTTGCATGATGTCTGATGTGGCCTTCAATGAATGACGCAATGAAGAAGTAGGAGTGGTCATAGCCGTCATCAAAGCTTATCTTCACGGGAAGCCCAACACTTTTTGCTGCCTCGCTGAAATTCTCGGGCAAGAGCTGCTTCTCCTTGTAAAACTTGTCATCAGTACCCTGCCAAATGCATGTGTACATACCATGTGCTGAGCAAGAGACCTTCTAATGACATGAAAGCACAACCAAGCACACACCATCTAACAAACACAAATGTCTAGTAGAGGTTATGGCGCAAGTATTCACCACAAGGAGCAATTTAGGGGTCCTCTTTCCTCAGAAAGCACGGCAGTGACGGATTAGCAGGGGCATGCTTACACTTAACCAGTTCAAGTATAAACAGCCCCTATACCAGCAAGGCAGGCAGGCGAGCCAACACGCATGCACACTTACAGTCGCAAACGCATAAAGCCACACAGGCGCACACGCAGGCAATAACACAAGCCACACACAGACAGGCAAGCAAGCATGCACTCATGCAGTCAGGCAGGCGGGCATGCACGCACACAAGCACAAACAATCAGGCAGGCAGGCACTCACGCCCGCAGGCAAGCACGCTGGCACGCACACACTCGCATGTGACGCAGCGATGCACCCACATGTGCGCCCAGGCACGCACGCGGGCACAGATGCACGCACACACGCACCCACCCCGCTCACGCCTTCACCCCCCAATGCACACATTATTCTGACTCGTCACGTTCCTCAACAGATACAAAACGGCTGCAAAGATTGGATCCACAAAGTACCACCTACACTAGTGAATACTTACAAACATAAACACCCAATATCACATAAATATATATGTATCATAATCTTGTATACATAAGTATGAGTTGCCATGTATCATGTTACCTGGTTGATGAGAACCTCGGTGAGGGGTCCCTTATAGGACTTCACGAGCTCAGTCGCGTCGTACTCCTGCGTGCACATGGGTAGCATAAGGACGCACCACAAACATGAGACTACTGAAACAGCAGCCGACACTGGAAGTGCCTACCAAACAATGACTGCAAGTCTTACGTGTATATGTACTCTTGTTTAGACGTGTGCAGGCAGTGCTCGCGCTACTAAGTACATCTAGCTTGCAGGTACAAAGTACTACACGTCACGATTGAAAGAACAGCTACTTACAGGAACATAAGGCCCATCATATGCTTCCACATTTCAATGCACGGACATGAAAAGAATGAAAATCACACGGAAAAATTTGCCGCATGTTGTCTTACTACCCTATAAAGTACTTCCTTGTAAAATGACATTAAGATCCAAAAACTGGCAATAACAATCGTTGAACTTCCTACCAGGTTGGACACTCAAACGCCTTCCCTCAGCACGTTCTTCAACACAAAAAAAGAGCAGTATTTTTGGATCATGTTCTATTCTGCAATCCTTGCGAGCAAGATGGGAGCCACCGCAGATAAGAAGCAGGGGGGAACAACCATCTCCGGCTTAGACATCAGATAGAACCTTCGACAACTTTGATGAGCTTCACAGGACATGCTAGGGCAGAATGGCTCCCACCTTCCAAGCGGACCGATTGTCGCCCAGATAGCCCGAGAACGCCTTCTCTCCCCAGGGGCACTGGGTGGGGTTTGTGATGGGCGCAAAAGCAGAGACCGACTACAAAAAGGAACAATACAATACAGATACAATACAATTCAACAAAACACGGAATTAGACAAAAGCACAGGCTTACTCACAAAGGGCAGGCGATACGGAGCAGCGGCTTGCGCTGGAAGGAAGAGATGCCTGCCACCTCTGCAAGCGGGTGTCACTATGAGCTCGCAGAAGAAAAATGATATGCGTCGTAATATGCGAGGAAAATCTCATGACTGTTGCCATTCGCTCGTGACCAATTCCATCAGCGGCGCAGGACACGCACGGCACGCAATGCTATGCAACCAGATTTTGAGACACCAAGTGCGTATGCCCACCTACATAATGTGCGGCATATCATGCACGTGTGAGCTGTCCTTACTTCGTTCAAGTTTCAGGCACAGAAACCTCCTATTCACCTTCCTCAGGAATACCTCAGAAGCATCCTCCAAGCTGGTGTGACTTGCATTCGCAGGGTCTTCAACAAGACCGGCAATTACTGCTCATTTTTTTATATCAAAAGTAAAGCACATGCTTCCAAGACTAGCCACTTGTGGGCTGCGCCTGCGCCACTTAGTACCAGTCTTCTCTAGCCTGCATTGCCGATGGTTCTGGGTTAGGGGCTAGATCGGGGTTTAGGGCTGACGTGGCACCTGGTACTTGCCGGAGTTCTTCAGAAAGAGGGTGAGCGCGCCGTGGCCGCCCATGGAGTGCCCCATCAGCGAGGCGCGCGTGCCGTCCAGCTGGGCAAAGTGCTCGGCCACGACGCGTGGCAGCTCCTGGGTGACGTACTCGTACATACGCCAGCTGGCCCACTTGGGCTGCGTGGCGTTGAGGTAGAACCCGGCACCTGCGTGCGTGCACGCGTGCGCAGGGCAGGCGGGATGGATAGAGGGAGGGAGAGAGGGAGGGAGAGAGGGAGGGAGGGGAGAGCGAGGGAGAAAGGGATGCACAGTGCGCGGCGCACGCTGTAAGGTGCAAGTGAGTGCTCGTTGCAGGAGGGCAGAGGTTTCAGACTGAAAGGAGCGCAGGTCCACGTCGTGATAGCTGAGGGTTAGACGAAGCACACTTGGGGTCATTGGTCAAGGTTTTAGAAGTGATGAGAATCGGGCGCGCGTGTGGGGCTAATGGCTCTCACGCACGAGCATCAAGTGAAAAAGTTGGAAAGTTGATACTTCAATTGGATTATTTATACGTATCGTGGTAATATACATTCAGCGATATATACTCACACAGACATGTATATGTATACATGTCTATATATACATACATATATATACACACATACATGAAGAGGACATGCGGACAGAGATTGCACAAGGTTCACCAAAGGCTACTGCCCTAGACACTCAATCACTATCAAACAAAACCCCCCCCC
>WELA01012722.1:997532-1011620 GCA_009602735.1 Mesotaenium endlicherianum
CCCCCCCCCCCCGCGCGGGACCGCCCTCTCACATGTGTCACCTCAACAGAGCTCCTTGTAGCAAGCCCTGAGTGCTCCGGAGCTGAGGAAAGGACTGGCAAAGCAAAGTGCAAGACGGGGAGAAGTCGACACACACACACACACACACGCACATGCACACGCGCGCACTCACGCGGCCACGCAAAGTCCTCCCCCACACTGTGCCTTTGTATAATTGGGCGCATACAAACGCACCAGAGTGAGCTAGGAATACTATGGGCCCACACTACTGAAAAAGAGAGAGCTAGGAAAGACGAAGAGGGCGTGTAAGGGCAGCTCACCGACGCCAAAGTCCCAGCTGTCAGACTCGCCTTCCACGTTCAGACCTCCTGCCAGGTGGACGAGACACAGAGCATGCGCAACAGAGAGCGGACTTTACTGAGACGAGTAACTGTCAGGGGCGACAAGAAATATACGCATCCGCTTTCTCGTACCGGCCAACTGGTGGCCTTTCAAAAGGATGTCACGGTTCACTTCAATCGCATCCTAACACATGCCGATGCATGCATGTTCTGATGCATATGAGAGTGCTTGCATGTGAGAAGGGATTATGTATATGTCCACACAGATATTTCCATGCGGGAATATGGGTGTGTGTATGCATACACTAATGCTTATTTTCTCACACTGCAACAGTATCTTAACTTGATCTCAATGATGCACGTACTTAAAACACATAGACTTATATGTACACATAGTTGCTTACTCACCCATATGCACGCACAGTATGCACACACAGGATTGTGCATAGCTGGGAATGAGATGCTCACATGTAATACCCGCCCGTCAGGCGCAACGACGCGTACCTCACTCGCATCGCAGCGAACACTCGTGTCCAAGACAAAGAGGATCAAAGGAACTGACTGAGGGGAGTAAGACTAGCTGAGGGGAAGAAAAGGAGCATAAGACAACAAGAGGAGCAATATTTCATCGAGAGAATACGAGGGCACCCTCAAGGTGAGGAAATAGCAGGACCAATCACCATGGGACCACAAAAACGGTGTGCCGCGCGTGGTTTGGCGAGAGCTTACGGGGGGAGGTGTCCGGGCAGATGATGGCAACTGCCAGCTCAGCAGCGGCTCTCTGGCCGCCTGATTTCTGGATGAAGTTTTCGTCCGTACATGAGAGGCCTGACAGCCAGTATATGACCTGGAAAGAGAATTCCAAATATTACGAAGCCAACCATCAGAACAGCTGAACACCGCCGTAAACATGCACACTAACGCCCTCTCATGACATGAATCTATTTTACACACAAATGGACAGGTCCACAAAATCACTGACAAACAAATTTTTGTATGCATGTGAATCTTGTGAGGTCCACTGACTTGAACACATATTTGCAAGCTATTTTTGTTGCCTGCTGCCTCGCTCTGCCTCCTCAACATCTCCACATGCTGTCCTCTGGTTTGGGGGGGGGAGGGGGGGCAAAACAAACGCTGCCTATTTATACAGAAGAGGAAGAATCTTCTCAAAAGAAAGGGAAAAAGAAGAGTTAGAGAGAAACATTACGGCTGAAATCTTCTCATGTGATACGTCAAGGGACTGAGGGAGGCTATGCGACCAAAACCTGACTGGAAATGGCGGGCTGCTAGGATACTTTTCAGAAGCTGAACTTGCAAAATCAAGCAGTAATCACTTTGCAACAGGCAATCTCGACTTTAGGCCCATGAATGGCAGGGCACGTCAGCCTGCAGACACTTGACCAGTTTGAGCTCTGATGTCCTTCTTCTTCACTGCAAATCGTCGGCTACTTTTACGCAACAATCTCAGGAGCACTGCCAACGATTCAGAAGATGCCAAGAGTCCATTCAACTTTCCCTCGTTCTCCTCTATGAAGAATATGAATTTTCAACTCCATCCTAGGAAACTATAATTCAGGTCTGTGGTTGAATCCCTCGAATAAAAGAAGAATAATTGATCAATACGCTAACCAGAAACGGAAGGTTAAGTCCGTACAAGTGCTAGCTTTTAGTTTTTCTAGATGCACATTTCCGCCCCTTGCATTCTATTATCCAAGTGGATTAGTCTTTAATTAACATAATCCGTGTTGGCGCCTCTCTCGTCATCTCGGATTCTTACCGGTACAATCTCATTGGAGGCAGCGGGAGGAAAGTAAATGCTGAACTTCATTTGGCAGCCGAGTGTTGAGCTCTCGTGCTGGTACCGTCTGTTGTTCCCTCCAAACATCTTGTTGCTGCTAATCTCTTCAGGTGCTGGTGCCATATCGACTCGGTTCCCTAAATGGGTATTGCGGTCTTGGTTGCTGGACTTCTTATAGGCACGAGATATGAGTAAGTTTTGAACTTTCAGAGTATGTAGGCGGAGAAAAAACGAGACACGATTTCCGCAGGATAATTCCAGGGAATGAACAGTAGAACTATTAGCTCGGGAGAAGGAAAAGAGGACTGATCTCAAGAGATGCGAAGAGTATTCTGATCTTGCTAGCTCTTGCAGGCTTGAACTTCGTGCCTCTGCCTCCTGACCTATACAGCAAGAATGGAATGAACCAGTCTGGCCTTGTTTGACCGAGTTTGACTTTAAGACGAAAACGGTCTTTGACATCTTGATTATGACAAGGACACTGAGCAGTCGCACTTTTCAAGAAGGTGTGTAAGGGCTGGTACGGACCTAAGGAACGCTTTGGGCTAACATTACATATTTTGAGCAGTCGCACAGGGATACCCCATTTCAGTTAATGAGGGCCAGATCCAGCCAGGTCAGAGGAGGTGGTCCCGTCCAGGCACGTCCTGGTGCCGTCGTGACGCGGTTGTCCACGACAGTCCACCTCTGCAAATCGGCGCAACCAGGTGCCTCCACTTCGCAGGCTTTACCGACATCGGACCTCGGTACGACGTTGAACAGTCGACCTGCGGTGCCACGTCTGCACACCCGTTTGTACGATGTGATGTCAGGGACATCTGCCGTCACCGGCGGTACTATCTCCAACCCCATTCTCCCAGATGGTCCCGATCTGGTCCCAACTGGTCCCAGACAGTCCCGGACAGACCCGGAGAATGCCGCGACCAGCCGGGTAACCCTCAAACGCCTTCAAATCCGTTCTAGCCTGCACAATTCACGTTGATGGGACTCCCTGAGGACTTCCTAGTGCTTCCTAGCGAGCATGATGAACGGGGGTCTTCTAACTTTGTTGGACAATGAAAATCTGATTGTTTTACCATGTGTAAGAAGGTATTTGAAGAAAAATAACGACAAAGGTTTTAGGATATTGAGCTCACTCATCGCAGCGTCTTAACTGTACATGTGCGCTGTATTTTAAATAGCACACGAGCTGCAATATGTTTCTACGAGGAAACACGTCTAGGTATTCAGCCAATAAAGACGAACCGGATTACCCGACTATCCTCGTAGAATAAGTTTCTTGGAGGCAAAAGTGCGCTTACGAGGTGCTCTTGGAAGTTAGTACACAGCCAGGATTGCAGCGTGTAGTAAACTCCTGCTTTACAATTGTTTCATGTTGCCTCCTCAATCGTTGTTTTGGAGAATATTTACCGAAGAGTACACGAACCCATTACTTGCACTCAGCTCATTCAAGACGGGGACCAAGTGTTCGAGTCTAGCTGCAGTAACGCAAAGTTGACAACTTGGTACAGGGAAAAATAAGTCCGGTTGATTTTGGACCAAAGTTCATACGTTTCTCTGACAATTTTGAGAAGCAAGATCAAAAGACCAAGTGGAACCTTTAATCACTATGTTAGCGGGGCAACTTCACTTCAGTGGGAGATTCTTCTCATTCTTTTGGCCATAAGTTCTTCCTCTATACCAAGAGTCAAGAAAGTTTACTGCGAGGTTCATGATTACGATTGAGCATGCACCTACTGAAGCAAGTGGCGTGACGCGTGGAGTCAGCATTTTGCTGCATATTTCCTTCTGAACCTTCCGACCATAACTCTGTATTGTAGGTGCAGCAGTGATATAGACTTTATTTCAGTGCGTACAAGTATGAAGCTGGGTAAATTCGTCACTCCAGTACAGTTGAAAGAAAGACTATTAGAAGGCTTCAACTTTTACACACTCTTCTGAAAGGACGAGGTGCTTGCTCACACGCATCAAACTTCATTCATAGATTTTCCATTAAGCAAGTGCTAGGCAATCAACAGAGCTCTCAGCTGGTTTGGTTTCCAACAGCTGCTTGTTTCTGAGACCACAATTGTCAGAGTTGATCAACAGCTAGCGGGGAGTATGGAAGCGGGCAGATTGACTGCACTCTGTGCCTGTGTCATCCTCTTCATCGGTCACATGGCAAGCCCCTGCGGTGCCCTTGGCCAAGGATACAGAGTGGACTCCGTTCACACCTGCACAAATGGAGCGGGCCTTTTTGGGTCTCTCAGCCTGATCAAGGTCACTGACACATATGGGCCTGACATCCAAACCCTCCGGTTCAGTGTCAGGTGTGAACACCCTGAACGCCCTGGCACGCAATGGGATTAGTTTTGCAGTGTGAACATGCTCAGCTCTGCTTTTAGTGCTTGGTGTGCTTGGTGTTTGAACACGTTCTTCTCACCCTCTGTGTTCGCTGGCCAAGTATAGAAGTGCACACAGAGAACAGTTTGTTGCGATGTATACTTACACACATATTATTTATAGACTATAAATACAGCAATTTATTCTTGCTGAATTGCGAAACACGACGATGAGTGAAACACGATTCAATGATCAGTCTGGGGTTCAGATGATCTACTCGTCTTGGAAGCTTAGTGAAAGGACAGCTGGCAGGGCCCGGGTCTGGAGAGCTGCATGGGTCTCTCCTAATTTTCCTCTTTTCAATTCCTTTTAAAGTACTTCGGCTAGTAAATGCTTATGACGCAGGTCTGTCACACACAGAGGCTTCGCCTGTCTGTATATTTCCACATATATGCTTCTCGCCACACAAGGTACCTGGGGAAGTGCTAAGCATAAAAACCACATAAAAAAGTTGAAGTCATCTTCTCTTTGTGAAATGAGGTCATCAACAAAAGTGTAGCTGCCTCATGTGTCGTAAAATGAGTGCACATAGCAGTGACAGATGATTGATGCTCTCGATGCCTTGAGAAATATTCGCCCTTTCTCCTCTTTTCCCGGGCAGATATGAGACGGAGGACCGGCTGCACGTCCACATCACCGCCAACGAGGGCCCGCCACGGTGGGAGGTGCCCGCTGACCTGATTCCTCGGGCATCTTTCGGGCAGCCCGGGACTGCATGCGAAATCAGCAGCAGGAGCAGCAGCGGCAGCGGCAGCAGTGGTAGCAGCCCCTCTGCCGTCCGATTGGACGCATCAAACCTCATCTTCTCGTACACATTAGCTCCCTTTGGATTCGCTGTCACCCGTCGCGCCTCAGGCGAGGTCCTCTTCAACACCACCCCCCCCGCAGCGTCAGGTGGCGGTCCCGACAGCCCGCCAGCTGACGAGCCTGGCAGAAAACGCCCCCGAGAGCTCCGCAGCAGGAAGAGCCTCGTGGAAGCCCAACATGCCACCGCCTCGTTTTCCGCCGCCACCGGTGCTGCGGCTGCTGCCGCTGCCGCTCAGCCACTGCCGCCAGGTGGCGGACCCAAGAGCGCAGCAGGTGCGCGGAGAGAGGCGGAGGAAGATGCAACAGGTGGCAGCGGTGAAAACTGCCAGGGCCGGAGCTGCCCTGCCGGGGCTGCTGCGAAGGCTGCAGGGAAATCGAGAGAAGAAGCTATATCGCCGCCGCCGCCGCCACCCAGCTTTGGGCCAATGGTTTTCAAGGACCAGTACCTGGAGGTGTCGACAGCTGTCGCGCCGGGGGCGTCCTTGTTCGGCCTCGGGGAGAGCACGCGTACCGGCACCCTGAAGCTCATCCCAGGCAGCACCTACACGCTGTGGGCGGCAGACACCCCCAGCGCGGCGACAGGTGTCAACCTGTACGGAGCCCATCCGTTCTACATGCAGGTCTCTGGGGGGGGGGCTGGGGGGGGAGAGGTGGGATCCTCCCATGGGGTGCTTCTGCTCAACAGCAACGGGATGGACGTAGAGTATGGCCGGAAGAGAACGAGGGCGAGGGCGAGGGCAGGGGCGGGGGCTAGGCCAAAAGGAGCCGGGGAGGATGAGCATGAGGGCGGGGGTGAGTGGGAGGATGACGAGGAGAACGAGGACGAGGGCGAGGGCAAGGGCGAGGGCGAGTTCAGAGGCGAGGACAGAGGCGAAGGGGAGGGGGAGGGGGAGGGGGAGCGGGAGGGGCGGGTGGAGGGTGATGATGTGGGCGCGGAGTATTTGACGTACCGGGTGATAGGCGGGGTGCTTGACTTCTTCTTCTTTGCGGGGCCCAGCCCGGCTGCCGTGCTGGCGCAGTACTGCGATCTCATTGGCCGCCCCGCCCCCATGCCTTACTGGTCCCTTGGTGAGTCAGCCTTCTCTCCTCCCCTAGCTCCTCCTCCCACCTCTCTGCTGTCCCCGCTCTCCCGCTCTCGTGCTCTCCCGCCCTTTCTCTACAATACTCGCGTGCGCACACCCACGCCCTGCTGCGAACAGTGGTTTACCTGCCTCGAGTTTTTCCTATTAGAACTGAAGTTTGACAGAGGGCTGCAAACCTGCAAACTCAAACCTGCAAGCAGCGCCTGGGCCCAGGTGCTGACCTCTGCGCTGCTGCCACGTGGCAGGCTTCCAGCAGAGCAAGTACGGGTACCCCAACCTGGCCCACGTGCGCCAGGTGGTGGCCAACTATTCGTCGGCGAATCTCCCCCTGGAGGTGGTGTGGGGCGACATCGACTACATGCAGAACTGGCGGGACTTCACGGTCGACCGCGTGAATTACCCGAGCGACGCGTTGCGCAATTTTACGGACGAGCTCCACGCCAAGGGCATGCGCTACGTGGTCATTGTGGATCCTGGTAAAGTCTTCTTTTTTTCCCCCCCCTTTCCAGCAATAAAAATTCCCAACCATAGTTTTATAGAAACAAAAGAACAAATACAACTCCACTATGGGCCGCCTGACCCTCCTCCGAGAGGGGTTTGCTATGTGGATATTGTGAAAAATGGGCGATTCCTTTTTCCAGTCCTCTCTTTCGAGTGTGGACGAGATTCTGTGATCTCGTTTCCATCAGGGCGTCTTTAATCCCTCTTCTTTTGTCCTCTTCGCTGTCCACTTGCTTGCCCTCGACTCTCAATTTTTGGCCAGGCCTCAAGTGCTGGTCCTTCTGCACTTTCCCTGCATGCTTGTGGCCATCCATGTCCGCGGCAAACATTGCCGCAAGCGAGTGTCCATGCAACCACCGAAGAGTGCTTCGGAGTTGTTTTTTTTTTTCCCTGACGTGCAAATCTGAGACGCAGATTCGAGAGCATCGAATGCGTGCCTGCTCACTCTTGCAGCTCACTCCCAGCCTCCTTCTTCTCCTCCTCCTCCTCCTCCTCCTTCTCCTCCTCTTCCTTCTCCTTCTTCGGCTCCACTTCTCTTCTCTTCTCTTTCTCTTCTCTTCTCAGCGTACCGTTCGGCTACTCTGCGCAAGAACTCATCTCTTACTCATGTCATGATCGCAAATTGATGTGCATCTTGAAATGTGCTCGTTGGTGAACAGTTACCTTCGGTTTCGAAGTGAAGGGAGGTACTCATGCTGGGTTGTGCAATCTCATCTGAATTTCTTTGGTGGCAGATTGCCTTTCTGTTCTCTAGTATCTGGCGATATGTGTCAGAGGGTCATGCTGTTTTTGCGGTGATGTCGATTCAATGGCGTGCATCTCATTTGCTCTGTACTAAGTCTCGACGTATTACATTTCACAAGACTTTTTAAGCAGGCATCGTGCTGCGCCAGCAGTACATGGACGAAAAAGTTAGTGTACCTAATAAAGAAGCCCCGGTCAAATCTTTCAGACCATGACGTCAGTTTGCTTCTCAATGTCGTCGACAGGAGACGCCAGCACTCTTACTGCCACAGTATCCACCATACCTCATGCACACGACAAGAGCATACCCACGCAATAGAGATTAAACAACAGCGTCGCTTGCCTCACAAGCACCTGACCGCAATCCGCGGGCAGGTTTCTGCCCGATTCAGAAGCACCTGACCTGGCTCTGCGGGCAGGCAGCCGCTCGACTGACAAAAAACATGACCGGGTTCTGCGAGCAGGTATCAAGGTGGAGCAGGACTACCCGCCCTACGCACGCGGCGTCGCGGCCGACGTCTTTGTCAGGGACGTCGCGGGGAGGTACTATCTGGGGCAGGTGTGGCCTGGCGCGGTACACTTCCCGGATTTCCTGCACCCCGCAGCGCCAGCCTACTGGAGCGCGGAAATCTTAGGGTTCCACAAAACCCTGGGCTTTGACGGGCTCTGGATTGACATGAATGAGCCGTCCAACTTCTGCACAGGTGTCACGTGCGAGTTTGCGCCCGCTCAGCCTCCCTCGCCGCTGCCATCGCCAGCGGCGCCGGCAGCAGCCCTCGGCAGGCACCCGTCGCTTGCAGCAGCACCGGGCGATGAAGCTTTGACGGCGAAGGCAGCAGCATCGGCAGCAGCGGCGGGGGGCGCAGCTGCGCGCCACGGCACGCATCAGCACCCAGAGGGCGGCGCTGGCTTCAGCACTGGGGGCGGCAGGGAGGGCGGCCGGGGGGCTGGAGGGGGAGACTGGGGTGGCCGGGTTGGCCAGGGGGGGCACGGGGGGGGGCGAGGGGACAGCCAGGAGCGTATGGCAGATCGCGGCCAGGCCACCACCACCGTCAAGAGTGAAGGGGGGGGTGAGGGCGAGGACGAGGGCGAGGGTGCTGCTGCTCCCGGCCCAAGAAGGGCCTCCAGTGATGAGCTATTTGGTGACAAGCTGTCGCCATTGTCAGCGTTGTTGTCAGAGTGCAGCTCGACGGAGTGCTGCATCGCGTGCTCCGACGCCAACGCCACCCGCTGGGACAGCCCACCCTACACCATCCGCAATGGCGGCGCGTCAAAACGCCCCCTGGGGTACAAGACGGTGCCGATGAGTGCCACGCACCACGGGGGCGTGCTGGCGTACGACGCGCACAACCTCTACGGCCTGGCCATGGCCAAGGCGACACGTGGCGCGCTGTCGTTGCTCGGCCCCGCCAGCTCGCGGCCCTTTGTGCTGACGCGGTCGACGTTTGTCGGGTCGGGCGCGCACGCCGCTCACTGGACGGGCGACAACGCCGCCACCTGGCGCGACCTGAAGCACGCTGTCACGGGCGTGCTCGCCTCCGGGCTCGTCGGAATCCCGATGGCCGGCGCGGACGTCTGCGGCTTCTCGGGCGGCGCCAGCGAGGAGCTCTGCGCCAGGTGGATCCAGGTGGCGGCCTTCCAGCCGTTTGTGCGGGACCACGCCGCGCTCGAGAGCCCCCCCCAGGAGCTCTACCACTGGGCGATGGTGACAGCTGTCGCCCGGTCAGCGCTCGCGCTGCGCTACCAGCTGCTGCCCTACTTCTACACGCTTCTGCTGGAGGCCCACCAGAGGGGGACTCCCGTGGCCCGGCCCCTCTTCCTAAACTTTCCGGGCGATTGCAGAAGCCACGCCATCTACCGGCAGTTCATGGTGGGCAGCGCCGTGCTCGTCTCCCCCGTGCTGACACCTGGCGCCATGCACGTGCGCGCCTACTTCCCCCAGGGCGCGTGGTACAGCCTCTTCGACTGGTCAAGGCTCGTCAGCCCGCCACGTGGCGCGTTCCGGAGCCTGCACGCGCCCCTCGGCGTGGTCCACGTCCACATTGCGGGAGGCTCTATCGTGCCCATGCAGGAGGCGGCACTCACAACGAGCGCTGCGAGGAAGACCCCGTTCACATTGGTCATTGCATTCCAGCCGGGAAGCTTCTCAACTGGTTCAGCAGACTCCAATCTTTCTGCCTCTTCCCCTCCTCTTCCCGCTTCCTCTTCATCTTCTTCTGCTTCTTCCTCTTCTGCGGCTGCTGCTGCTGCTGCTGGCAATCCTGCTGCTTCTGCAACTGGTGGCGGCCCTGCTGCTGCTGCTGGTGTGGCTGCTGCTGCTCCAGCTGCTGCTGCTGGCCCTGCTCCTCCTCGACGATGGCTGCTTCTTGCCAAGGAGGAGAAGGTGCAGGGGGTCTTGGCCGGCACGAGATCATTAGGGGAAGAAGGAGGGGCCAGGCAAGCTTCAGAAGCGCCGACGGCCTCCGCGTCGCGACTCTCCGACAGTGAGAACCGGAATGTTGCAAAGGGGGTGCTCTTTGTCGACTCCCCGGAGAGCGTCGAGATGGGAGTGATCGACGGCTCTTCCACCTTCATTGAATTTTCCGCGGAGCTCTTTGGCGACGGCAGCTGGTCAGTGGCGTCGGAGGTGACATGTGGCGCGTTCCTACGGGCTGAGCAGCTGGTGCTGGACCGCATCATCGTGCTTGGAGAGTACGCGACAGCTGGCAAGCTGCTAGTCAACCAGGTGGATGCGGGAAACAGCGCCAGAGTGAACGACGAGGGCAGGCGCCTTTTGTTGGAGGGGCTCAAGGTTCCCATTTGGGAGAAGTTTGAAGTCTCTTGGAATGCCGGTGTATAGACTTGTATATTCTTGCGCCCGTAGTGATCTAATGTGGGGCATGACAACATTTAAAAACTTTGAGATTTCCAGACATAGCTTAGTTAGTCGCTTACTTTTATGCTGTGCACAAGATTGGCAGCGTATGATGGCATGTACAAAGAGTGGAATTTTGCACGTTCAGGTTGATCACATCTGTTACATACCTCAGTGTAGATTAAACACGTCATATTCATCTAGTAGCACACTTGGTGGCAGGAGCAGAGACGCTCATAAAGCTAAAAGAGCAATCATCTCCTAAAAACATACGACTGTTTGTCGACCCCTAAACTCAGACTTTTGTATGCGCCCAGCTAGCACCCCTAATTCTTAACATACCCAAATGGGGCTATATCAAGGGAGCATGGTAACATGACATGCAGCTCACTTGATCCAATATTGCTCAATGTATATAATAGTTTGTCCCAATTGCGTGCAAAGTGAGGGATCAGGTAGTACTGAGGGAATAATTGCTGATTTGACTTTGGAGCTGATTGCATGCTACTCATTTTTCATAGAGTCAGGACTTTCGAGTTGCATGCATGCATTCCATATTTTTCGGTGTATCAGTACTAGTAGTCATTACGGGCCACAGTAACAATACCACCCTTGTGCCAGCAGCCAGGAAAAGGGTCTGCATGCATGAATCACAGACCTTGAGTATGTGCTTGCGATTTATATATTTTTTTCACTGACCTCATAGACTGTCTGCTACGGACACTTGATCAGAAGATCAACACTAACAGCAAGAAGGCTCCAGGTATCAAAAATAGGTAATTAACTCTATTAAAATTAATATACTCACCAAGTGGACCTGTTTTTTGGCTCATTAAAATCGTCGATATACAAAAAAAGGGGCTCCTCCACAAGGTTTTCAGATAATCAATAAACAAGGAGGTAGACAAATAAGAAGTATGATGCAATGTTGCTGACTCCGCAAAAGAGATAGCGGCGAGGGCTTCTGTGCACAATGATTCTTTCATTTTCAAATAGGGCTTGCCAATAATCGACGTCACCAACCCGCAAATTACACAACATTACAAAACTCTCTCAGACCACAGATGTACTTATCCAACGATTCAAATTGAACGCGACCAAAGACGAGCACTTGCTTCTCCCGTCAATATCGTACAGGAAATATTTGGATGATTGCCAGAGAAGCTACAACTGTTGGGCCGCTGTGTTTAGTCTTTCCGCGAGCGATAGTTGAGTCCGTGTGAGATTGGCCAAGTAAAGAACCAGCAGCATGTCCTGTGCACAGCACGCAAAAGTCAACAATCGTATGTCAGAATACAACAAGGACATCAGAAAAAGCCCGCTAATGTCAGAATGACACAGAGCAGGCCAAAGCACACTCAAGCCTGACAGACACCACAGCCTCAGCCTCAGCCTCGAACCCCACCATCTTTCACATCCTTTGCTGTGCGCCCCTGAGTTCTCGACGTCTCTTCCCACGCGCAGGCTCAACTGACTCCCAAACAAGGAAGGCGGCGTCGCTTACACACAAATCTCTCTTCCTCTTGCCGACTCTCCCTCCCCATCGCCCGATCAATGATCGAGGCATCACAGGATCGCTAACATGATATCAAAAACCTTATGACGCTAATACATGACACGCCCCACGACAAAAGCCCCGCACAATGCAGACCAACTTCTCCTCTCCCAACAGCTCCAAAGCAAAAATTGACAAGCACTGCCATTACAACACACCACTAGAGCCTGCAGACAAGTACTCCCCTCTAAGGTACCGTGAAAGTGATGACACTGACCAACAGCATCACAGCGCAAGAAATCGTCACCAACACTGACATACACGACTGAATGCATCTGCCAACTTGTCTTGGAACCAACACCAACACTAAAGATACACGACTATACGCGTCTGCAAACTTGCCTTGAAAGCACACCCGTGAGCAAACACATGACACAAGCTGGCGAGCCTGCACCGCAATGTTCATGGGATGATAAACCTATCGAGGCTGCGGCGATTCTCTTGGCACAACCCTGATGCACGGGCCCATATAGATGTATATACACATATATACATAATCTGACACAAAAAAGGTCAATTTGCAAACATGTCTACGTGGAGAACAGTGGAAGCAGTCGTATATATGTATCGCAAATAAGAAAGGAGCATCCTCAAACTTAACTACAAGGAGTACGGTAAAGGCCAAGCAGTCAAGAGCACGCCCACGGGGGGCCCACATGGTACGGACGCGCTACTCTCACACGCGTGCCAGACTCCCGACGAGGTAGGCAAGAGGGGGTCGGGCTTGCGGGGCGCGAACTGCTGCGGGGTGAGCGGGCGGACGGGTGGGAGGGTACCTGGACGCTGTCGTTGAAGAGCTTGTCAAAGGCGTCGTTGCTGATGCGCGGTGCAACCGCCACCGTGTCCGCCAGGTAGCGCCCTATGGAGTTGTCTGCCGGCTTGCGTTGCTCCTGCTCCCACCAAAGAGCGCGCGCGCACACACACGGACATGTGCGTTTGTACACACACCGAGGTTGGTAACCATTTACACAAGTCACCATGGTCCATGCTCACCCCGCTTATTTTCTTTTTCCCTGGCACAAAACAAGCTGGCCCGAAGGAAGACGGCACACCCCCACACATTCACCTGTGCAGACACGCACTGTTAGAAACACGCACTGTTAGAAACACGCACTGATAGAAACAGATATTGTTCAAAGAGACCAAGCGCGCGCCCGCGCTCAATAAGCACGCTGTGATTCACACAGCGATAAGGCAGAACGCACACAGCTAGCACTCGAAGCAGCAAGCAGGCGCGTGCAAAAGCCGCGAGCGCTCAACCTGATGCCGTGCCCGTAGCGTGAAAGCCCGAACATGGTGGCCCCAAACAGACGGCAAAGGAAGACGACCACTCTCACGTGTACAAGCGCTCAATGCGACTTGTCACACACGCATGGTTGTATGCATGCAACAGTGAAGATGACAAGCGAGCGCCAGCGCTCCCCCAGCCTGACGTCACCATCTGCCTAGCCAAAGGGCAGAATGCGGCGCAGCATACACAGAGGCAGCAACGACGCCGGGCATGCTTGCCACCATGCAGTCCACGTGGCGGCATCGGAAGGCTTCACAGGATGGCCACCAGACAGACTCAGAAGGCAGCGAGGGCTGCACAGATGGCAGCAGTACGGAAGGCGGGCGCACGGCAGCGCGCAAGCCAGTCAGCGCACGGGGACGGGGGCGCGCTCACCACGGCGTTCTCGATGTAGCGGAAGACACCTTAAGAGGATGACCCCAGCCGTCAAGTATGTAGGATGTGACGACACCAGTTGCGAGGGATGGCAAGCGAGCGCCAGCGCCCACCCACCACGACGTTGTTGACTTGACGGGAATGAAAGCACAAGATGGCCCCATGTGGACGCGGGGAGGTAATAGCAGTGACAGGAGCGGGAGCACGCGCGCTCACCACGACGTCGTCGACGTAGCGGAAGACGACGTCGATCATGGCCTGCAGGCGCGCCACCGTGCTCTCCAGCCCCTCCAGGTCGCCCGGCAGCTTCTCCACCATCGTCTTCTTCAGGTTCTCGACTGCACTCCACCCCCCC
>WELA01012722.1:1014480-1025633 GCA_009602735.1 Mesotaenium endlicherianum
GAGGGGGTGGGGGGGGGGGGCAAAGATGAAGAGGAAGAGCGAGAGGGAATGGGAGTCTCACAGCCGATGCGCTCGGCCTCCACCATCCGCAGGTCCAGCTGGACCTCGTGGAACTGCGCCGCCAGCTGGCGATCCCCCAATGACAGGCTCGTTGACACATAGGCCCGGATGCTCGCCCTGTCCTCTGAGAACGAGGTGTCCACCGTCAGGTGGATGGCGTTGGGCGCCTCACGGCCGTAGAAGTCCTGGATGAGCGCATCGCTGCCGCTCACTCCTGCGCCCGTGGAGTACCTGCCCAGGTAACACGTGGCAGGCAGCGAGCAGCAGAAGGTGGACAAATAGTTCCCAGAGTAAGTGCTGACAGTGTCAGACCTGAGGGTCATGCCACAGAGAAGAATACACATAGTTCAATAAAGAACAGCTTCAAGCGTGTGCATTAGAACCTGCCCCCTCCCCCCCCCAAAAAAAAAACCACCCCCAGCTTTTTGTGCCCCATCTTGCTGAGTGCAGCTCCCCGCTGTTAAACAGCCAAGACAAAGATATAACAAGCGCACAACGTTTCCCGACTTGACTTTTTGTCAATGTGCACATATGACCTGATAAGGTATGAGTGTCGCTCCTGCACATCAGGAGCCTGACCACGTACTTCTGGTTAACAGGCAGCTTCTCAATACAGCTTTTTCTGTCCTTCTCGGTACTCCACTTTACACTCTCTGCAGCGCCCTGACACTACTGCTAAACCCCTGTGATAGCGACACAAATGCTCCACCCAACCAGAACCACAAAGGCTTGCCCAAGATGAAGCAAACAAGCATGTACAGCATAATTTAGGAGCGGGAGGCAATTTGCCAACGAAGAGACACTGTACTGACACACTCTGGGTTTGTAGGAGTATGAGGTTCTTAATTACTGACCAAAAGGAGAAGCCTGTGAAACTGTTTTCAGGGTTTCGGGTTCTCCTTACAGTGCTTTGAAAAGCGCCTATGAAGGGTGGTGCAAACATGAAGAAGTTACTAGTAGACAGTCTAAACACCCGAACTGTTCTAAATTGGGCATCCTCCCTTCCCATGGTATACAGAACTCCAGTGATTGTGGAGGGATAAGAACGAGTAGTGGAAGTAAATTTCAACCCACCAGGGTCCCATACCTTGTCTGACATTTCAGCAAAAGACACGGGCTAGGCTTCACAGTCAGGACATAGTAAGCAATGATGTGACACAGAAAGGAAGGACATACCAGCCCACTATGATCTCCTTCTGGTTCACTCGTTGATGCAGCTCAAACATCGTCCTATGAAAGTCAATATCAATAGCCACCTGCACGCGGGGGGGACACAGACCAGGGCAAGCCCTTCACATATTACATAACTGCAAACCTCTAACCTCCTCACCAGTTTGTCCTCATCCTGCATCAATAATGTGAAATCCGAAGCATCAATACTAGGAACAAAGATCTAGGCTGCTACAAGCAGGCGAAATATTTGTACGAAAAAAGACTCAAAGATATACGAACCTGATCACTGGATTCGTTATGTGGGACAGCATAAGAATTTCTGATATCTACAGTGCCGTCGCTGCCGACGGATCCTAATAGGGTCCCAATTACGCGTTCTTGTCCCTCGTTCCTTCTAATATAGCAATCTGATATATTGAACAGCACTACTGGGTGTAGCTTTGCAACTACGGCTGTAGGGCCCGAAGGCACATGAAGGACATTGTTCACATTTGCCATGAGGACGTTCGGCCTTCACCAGCACCGTAGTGAGAAAATTCAAACAAGAAGGGACTATGGACAGACACAGGCTTAAGATGAAAAAGTGGAGTCCTTGCAGCCTCGTGGATGTGTAAGAACAATATGAGGGCTTCTTACTTCACACCTCTGGTACACTAACTTTCTGCAAACGAAGCAAAATTTCGGCTCCGTATCAATACTCCGCCTCCAGAGGAGTTCCACGAATTGTTTGACGCCGATACGTTATTGTCCTGACGCTGAGACGCTAGGTAGGACGCTCAAGCATTTATGCCTTCTTGGCGTCAGAAGGCAATAAATTTGCTGCATTTAAAAGTCGGGAAAATTGTAGAACTACCACTTCAAGTTCAGTTTATTACCAAATCTACCACTACTTTTCGAACTGATTACAAAAATACCACTCGCGCATGTAAGGCTACTCCACGTAGGCCTTGCGCGGATAAATGACGTGCCACACGAACTTGCACGCGACCCTACCTTAAAACACCACTTCTCTCTTCATCTCTCTTTGGCTTCCAAAAATTTTAGACTACGCCAAATTTGGGATGGACACACATCTCGCTACCTCTTCCTTCACTTCCATGCTCATTGAACGCCTTTGCCGCGCCTCCAATTTAAAAACAACACTTAACTTCGAAGCCCATAGCTGGGTCTGAACGGCGATGAGTTAGCCAGACCTCCATGAGTGCTCGGGGCTTAGGTACCAAGGTCATACCCTCTAGGGCCCTTATTCTCTGATATCGACTTTCCTACGTGAAATAGCAAAAAGTGCGAGGAATATAGTATGTGAACATATAGGCTTTAGAATACATAAGCAAGTGCAAATCACAGGTGAGAAACATACCTGTGGACCAATTTTTTGGCGTCCGTGGGCAATTTGGTTCGTGAAGGTGAATCAGTTGGAAACGTGGTGTCGAAAATTTTGGTAACGAAAGAAAGAATTGGTGTGTCAGATGGGTCCCGTGCAAATTCGTGTAACACGTCATTTATTTGCATACAACCTACGTGGAGTAGCCTTAAATGCACGAGTAGTAGTTTTGTAATTAGCTCAGAAAGTAGTTGTAGATTTTGTAATAAACCGAGTTTGAAGTGGTAGCTTTGTATTTTTTCCTTCAAAGTCGCGTCGAGTGGCATCGAATGACGTTTCACGAGCCGTTGGCATTGCCTTTACCCACCTTTATCTGTACACTACGTCAAAATTTACATCTCCATATTTGATGTTATGCGACAATTGAGTTGGCGAATATGTTATTATTTTGGTAGGCATAGTACACGCAATTTCAAGCACTTGCTAGATATAAGAAGACAAAGGCGAGAAGAAGAGAGAGAAGAAAGGAGAAGAAGAAAGGTGCAAAGAAGAAGAAAAGGAACTCGGAGGATCCCAAGGAGGCAAGATTGCACGCTTCTGCCGATGCTGAGGAATCCTGAGTCTGTCTCATGCTTTATAGCATAGAAATCTAAAGTGCATCGCTATGTGCTTATTGTTTGCCGAAAGGACTAAACAGTAATGGACGTCAAGTCCAGATTGGAAGATCTTGCTAGAAAAGCAGAAATTTGTGAGCCCAGGATTGTGGCTGACAAGTTTTTGTCGTGCTTGGGCAAGAATACACATCGAGGAGTTAGGCTACACTTGTCAACAAAGCGTGGAATCAACTGGAACATCAACTAGGCTGCCGAGATGGTAAGCAATGTCGACGAAGGTAAAATTTTGTACAAAGAGGCTACCAAGACGCTTATGGCGCCTGATAAGACGGATGAACCCTTCCCGCCTAAGGCCACTAGCTCTAACTTTCACTTTAAGAAGGAGGGCGGTTGAAAATTTGGGAAAAAAAAAGACTACAACGTCGCGTACAGCGTATAGCAATTTTGAACGGCCAATTCGCAAATGAGTCGTGAACCGATTTAATTGAATATTCAACTTTCATGGAGATGGCATGGTTGGCTTGTTGTAACGTTTTTGTTTTTTTCTTAACTATTTATCCGGTGTTCAAGAAAAACAGATAATCAATGGAAAGAAAATAACAATATCTTGGAAATTCTATAATATTTAGAAGTTGAGAAATAAAAGACGTAAGTCGTAGTATTTGTGCTTGTGAGAGTTGCACTTACAATGGCTCGTGCGAGTATATATACTCGCACAATATGAGGCACCGAAGTGCTTCGAGTCATCGCCTAGGGCACTGGTTTATGTTCAACGAAAACGCCCGTTCGGCCGAATTTGTTCAACCGAATACTCGAAACGAGCCGTTTGGCCGTATGAAGATTTTCGTGACAATTTTTGAAAAATCGCTCAACGCTAGACGGACGTTTGTGCGATCACACGATATTTGAAAAGTCGCGACTGCTCGCGCGATTACGAACACATTGCTCTGACATGAACCGGTAGTTATAAATAACCGTTTGGCCAATGGATCGAGTGTGAACGAATCAAACGAATTATCGGAGGTTCGGATCCTACCGGTTGCAAAGTAGCTCTGCAGATTCAGTTTCGTTTGACTTTTACAACTGTCGCGAGATTGCGCTACCTCAATTGAGAGGTCGCGGGTTTGATTCCAATTGGTGGCTCCCTTAGGCCACTTTGATGGTCTTTTTTTTCGAGTTAACTATCGTCGTTAATCGAAAGAAATGAAAGTCATATGAGTTTAATTTATCAAAGATTAATCAAGTTAATTCATCATAATCAATCAAGCTAACTTTGTAATTAACTGTGTCGTTTGCGAAGTAATGGAGTTACATGACGATTCTTTTTGCAATAGTAATTTGGTCGTTTCGCCAATTGATCTGAAATTAGTCGGCACACGTGTGTGTCGGTTGATTCATCAAAGATGCAATGCTTTTTGTATAAATAGTTAACATATTTTAGGTCATCCTACATACGTCTTAAAAGCTCAGATTGTTACACCCGTGCAATTGGCTCTTGAAAATTCCAAAAACGAATGTCAAAGTTTGTCCATATTTTTAACAACCTTCTGACACTTGGAAGATTGTTGTCAAGGGAGAATTTTTCGTTTCAATATTACTTTCACTTGCTCCAATCGCGACCCATATAAGTTGAAGTTAAGTGAAATCAAATAAGTTACATATGCCAAATACATGAAAAACATCTCATTTTATGCTTGATTCACTTGATTGTTATTGGTGTTTAGAAAGGAGCAACAAGGATGTGAGAGTTTTTTCAAGTTTTCTCAAAGTGGGAGAGTGTTTGAAGCTTTCTATATGCTGAAAACTCATTTCTTCTCCTACACGACTGAAGGTATAGATTATACTAGTGGTAGATAACAAAGGGCAAGGACATATAACATTTATCTTATGTTTGAAAAGTTTATACGCATCAACAAACATTAAGACTTATGGCCAAAAGCACAAGGCTGTTGCACAAATAAGAAAGTGTTATGTAATCTTTGCCATGATTTGAAGGCAAAAATATCAGTATGTGGAAAGATGTGACTCTTTATAGAGAATCTTTAGAATGAAAGAGTTTAGAGCAGTATTTCAAGGAGCTTGAATAAATTTCAAATGAATATCTTGAGATTGATTTACAAATGCAGAATGAAGGTTCAGGCTTTACTCCCTTTCCACCTTAGTTGCTTCTGCTTTGACTAATTTAAGAACTGAAGCTTCTCTTGAATACAAGGATGTGATCTACTTGAATTGATGACTTGTGTTCAATCCACGATGCATTGGATTCAGCTAAAAATAGTCAAAATATGTCCATCGACTCATTGCTGATTAGTGTTCATATAATAATTTATTCAGAAGTAGATAAAATAATCTAGTGGAAACAAAAAAAATGACTTAGAATAAAAGTGTGCAAGACATGCAAATGAGTCAACTATCGTGGTCAACTGGCTCAGGCTGACTTATCCATAAAGTTTTCTTTGTTTATGTTGCAACACGAACAAAACGCTTGATGTGTTGATCGAGTTTGTATTCATGATACAATGCTACTTCCTTTCACTAAATGTACTATCATGTTATGAGTGGAGAGAAGGCTTCCACCTATATTTTAAAGTTTGCCTACTTTGCATGGTCTCAGAATAAGTCATTAGAGGGGTTGCCTAATGTGGATCATTGTACATATGCTGCTCTGTAGACTATTCCGTCAAAAGCATTTGAGTAAGAGAAGTCTGCGAGTGAGAAGTAAACGCTAGTGGCTTGCTAGCCGTGCACAAAAAATGGTTGGGATAAATACTTTTTTACCACCGACTTGCACCGTTATACCAACTTCACCATCGGTTTGTGCAAACTGGACAGATTCTGTCAATTTGGACAGAAATACCACTATTTCGACCCGAACGTCTAAGGATATGTAGCAATGAGAACACAGGCTATTCTTATCGCTAGATCCTGTCGCTCGTGTAAGTTAGGCTTGACACGAATGAACGAGGGTGTGAAGTTGTTGCTCTCAATTGCTCTCAATGTAGGATTTTGTTTCCAAGGAGAGAATCTTGGCTTTTTAGAAAACTTTTTTGAAGGGGTATTATAAT
This sequence comes from Mesotaenium endlicherianum, assembly GCA_009602735.1. NCBI lineage: Eukaryota > Viridiplantae > Streptophyta > Zygnematophyceae > Zygnematales > Mesotaeniaceae > Mesotaenium > Mesotaenium endlicherianum. The sequence continues at coordinate 1,020,717 of WELA01012722.1, forward strand.
TTGAAATTGAATCCGAAAGTTGAAGGACTGGAGGGGAGGGCCGAAAAACCTTTGGGCCTAGCTGTGAAGGTAACGCTGTAGGATCCAAGCTTTAGGGTTTCTGGTAAAGAGTTGTAAGAATTTAAGCTTTCAGAAAAAGTAGAATTTTGAAAGAAATATATATGCTGCTCGTATATGGTCACTGGAAATGGCCACATGTTCACTTCACTTTTTTGCTTAAAAAGGACTGGCATAGACATTCGTATGGAAATATCTCGCACGAATTATACGTTACATAACTGAAAGTGCTCGATGACACTCGCAGTACATGGTATACAGTGAGAAAGCAGCAAAACAGGTGCAGGACGAAAAACTGGCATTTTTGTCCAAATTGACAGAATCTGTATATTTCTGTCCAGTACGTTTGCACAAACCGATGGTGAAGTTGGTGTAGCGGCGCAAATCGATGGTGAAAAAGTATTTATCCCAAAATGGTTATGAGAAGACCTTCGAGGTGCTTGTCAGACCATGGCAGACTGTGCATTGCTGACCATTGTAAACGGTCTCTCGACAGTCGGGACTCGGACCGGGGACTTGTTCCGTGTGACGACAGATGCTTGCAGCTGCTGAGGTTGGCTGTACTTTCTCTGGTTGAACAACCAGCCACTGCCAGTATAACCACCAATAACGTGGGCTGAAAATATCGCGAAAATCCTCGACACACTGTTACTTTCGCGCATTTTGCAAGTCGTGTCGTAGCAAAAACGTTTCCTTTATATATTGCGGTGTAACTAGGGTTCAGATAACCAACTCTAGTGCTTTTCCACGTCTAAAGTCTAAATATGTCGTAATTTAACCGCGAAATTATAAAGTTTTCAGCCCGTGATCAGCAGTAACCACCCATGAGGAAGTTTCATGTGCTAGCGTGTCACTCCTTCATGATCCTCATTAAATCAAGTACGCTTCGAGTAACGTCCACTTGGCAGTATTTGATGTTTTATACAAATTCTAGTCCGGGTGTCAGCAGTTAACAGTATTACTTGGCAGTAAAATTCCTGCTAAGGTCTCTGTGCATCAGGTATGCGTCGCTGGTCATCCATATTTTAGGATGGTACGTGCCGATTTTAACCGACATTATCGGGCATTTAAGATCGCCACGCAACAGGGTGCAGCTGTTCGCACGCCCAGGCTAAGCACAAGCAAGGACTTCACAGTGTATTCTGAAGGCGAAGGAAAGGCTCTCTTGTCGATTGACACTCGCATGGAGAAGAAACTCGCAAGGATAATTGCCACTGATCCCTGTCATACAAGACAGGTACTGACATGATGACACACATATACTTTTAAACGTCTTAACCATACGACGAGTGCCAATTTAATGGCATAAAAGCATAATTGGAGACAAAACACTTTTTTACTCTGCTGCTAACTAATATGCTCCAAGTGAATCAAATTGTTTCTGGCTGGATAGTCTTGATCCGGTGATGGATGTTCCAGTTTCCAACATTATCAAAGCGTATCCTGCAAGGCCGAGTTGAAAGCGCTGTTGAAGAACGTTACATCCATGGGGTTGAAGGGAGTTGACGCTCTAGTCCTTGGGAAAGTGATTGGTGACGTCGTCGACCCTTTCACGCCCACTCTAGACGTGAAAGTCAAGTACGAAACAAAAACTGTGACAAATGGGGCGGAGCTGAAACCAAGCATGGCTAAGGAGGCACCCATTGTGGAGCTTTCCGGCAACTATGCAACTGGGGAGCTGTTCACACTAGTGAGAGTTCAAAAGCAGCCTCTCTAACATTCTTATGCTAAGTTGGCTCTCGTAGTTTCACTTGATGACCTTCTGAGTCAGCAGTGCCTGCCGTAGACAATGATGCATAAACGTAACCAGCACACTGCAAGGTTGAGCTCGTGGCTTATCCAAGCTCTTTTCGTTACGATGGCTGATGGCAGGTTATGGTTGATCCCGATGCTCCAAGTCCAAGCGAGCCTTCCTACAGAGAGTGGCTTCACTGGTACGTGAGCTCATACTAACAATGTCTGATAATATGTATACTATCGCATATACGCTTATTTTTGACGTGCCTTGACTTGTAAGGAGCAAGTCTAGCTCCTTGTAATTTAAGCACCATGATATGATGCAGTCAGAGTTTCCGCATGTGTCATATTTCTTCATGCGTCTAGGGTAGTTAAGGTGGAAAAATTGGCCAAAACATCTATCTTCCTTCGCTTGTGGTTCATCAAAAGTGGCAGTGCAAAGTAGCTGGTGACCTCTTGCCTGGCATTTTATGTGTCTGTGTACGTGCAGGGTTGTGATTGACATCCCTGCCACTGGTGCTGCACCTGTTGACGGTGACAATCCCCCCCCCCCCCCACCCTTCCATGTCTTCAGAGACTGAAGAGTTCAATCTTCTGTATAATGGCATCTTCTATCCTCGAGAATGCATCCTATGGCCGCCAAGCCTACTTCATGCAGAGTTCTCTATCTCTTCTTTCAAGCGGCGAGTACATGCAGACGGGTCTTATGAATGAATGTCTCCCAGGGGCATATGCACATGAGTGCACGTGCACATGAGAGCACGTTCACAGTACATGCTTATATTCTTTCGCACATTGCTGTCACAACTCACATCTATGTGCATATGAAATGTACGCATGCAAACACGAATCATTACAGACTCATAGTGAGTACACTCCATCTTTCAATTCTGTAAGCTTCCTGACTATACAAACATATGACTGAGCAGGCATGCAAGTGGTGGAGTATACAGGGCCTGCGCCGCCCATTGGCATCCACCGCTATGCCTTCATCGTGTTCAAGCAGAGGGGTCCCCTCAAGATGCCGGGTCTGCCCTCGCGAGCAAACTTCAACACGCGCCAATTTGCTAACATGCTTGACCTTGGCCTGCCAGTGGCTGCTGTCTACTTCCACTCTCAGAAGGAAGGGGCTTCAAGGCGTAAGAGATGAGAGATGGGGGAGCTTAAGAGGAGATGATGCAGGAGTTAGTGTAGGATGTGAGAAGGGAAGGGGAGGGCAGAAGGAGGAAACGAAGATGGCAGGCAAGGAGAGAGAGGATGATGTGAAGATAGTAAGGAAAGGGAATGAAGGGATGAAGGAAAACCGGAACGTCAAAAGTAAGCGCAGAGGGTAAAAACACTATGTTAAAGAAGATTTATAGGGAGCCAGCTCTCAGCAGAATGGAAAACATGAGCAGCTGCAGTGCTAAGTTCTAACCATGTTGACATCCGTGGTTGCGGAGGTGGTGTAAGTTTGGTATGATCAGGCTGAGTTTGCTGCCGAAAATGTGCTGGAGGCTGCAAGAGCTTCGCATCCCATGATTCTCTTTGGCATTTGCAAAGAGCATTGGAAAGGTTAGCGCGCTGGAGGAGTCTGCTCGTGGAGGGTCTCTCCCTGAGGGGGTACATGAGTGGCTTAGATGGGGGGAGGACATGGATGATGGGATTCTTTTATGTAATAACTGGAAGGGAAGGAATATCCATCCCCCTTGCAGAATGTTTTTTGCAGAAAGGGATGTTGTGTTAGGTAGGCATTTGTCCAAAGAGATGTGGGGTAATTCTCTGCACACTAAGTATTCTACTTTGCCTAGTAGCATGTTGTCGAGTTTTAGTTAGGGTGGTCAGGCCTAGGTCTGGATTCTGAAGTATAGCAGGATGCTAGTGTACAGTGCAGACTGCGTCAAATGCCTGCGTGCCAGGTTGTACAGTATTACTGAAAGCAATTATTGCTTGAACTGTTGTAACACATTCTTTAATTTGGCCCTATCCAGCTAATTTGTGTAGCAGAGAGCAATCATCTCTTGATATGTACTGTGATGTCCAGTTCTGCACTCACTGTTATATAATGAGCTGACTGACTTGCATCACGTGTATTCTAGAAGATGAGTGCTCAAAATTAACAACCCATCCATGTCACCACACATTACAGGCCCTGTCCTTAAGTAAAAAGAGGGCTCCTACCTCTCATGCTAGAAAAGGCCAAAGGGAACATAGATACTTCTTTAAAAAGAATGGCCAGTCAGTTTCACACATCTCAATTCCTGCCAAATGACTTGCGTACAATAGTGCCTGTATACTGGACTGTTGCAAGAAAATCAGATAGCCAGCCGCCAGTATCTCAGAGTGCACATTGCAAGCACCCTCGAACAAGTGTCGACATTGCAACAGGCAACAACGCAACGATGCAACAAGTATTTCCTGTTGTCCTAAGCAGAGTTTGGTTTGCATACATGAACATTTTCTACCCTCCAAAGGTGGCACACTTCTCTACAAACCTCTACACAAGCCCATCAAAGGTCCTGTTGCTTCATACTTGCTTACATATATCCATTCTCAAGGGCATCCTAGCAAGACACAAGATGGCAGCATCGAAGACCTCTGTAACTTCCAGAAAGCACAAAATTGCAAGAAGCACAAAAAGGTGACAGCGCACTAGCTGCTGCTTACACATGGCCACGCAGTTGCCTCTCGCAACTACTGAGCTGCGTACATGCAAGTGTACTACAAAACGTCAGATTATCTTCAGAGCCGATGCAAAATACCAAATATATCAGCTCTTCTGGCAGTCTTGAGAAGGCCCACCAAAACAATGTGAGAGTTTTACATTTCCTCAAAGAGTCTCCGACATAACACCGATTGCTTTGTTGTGTACAAATTTAAGAGGCAGAGCCTCATGCAGAAGCCTGGAATCCAATGACACCTGTAAATGAGAAGCAAGAATAACAAAGCGGAAGGACACATTGTACCAGATGAGCACCGCAGGCAAGGAATGATAACTACAATTGAGATGCAGAGGAATGTGCGTCATAAGGACAGAGCATAAGCAGAAGCAGAAGGGGAGAGTCAGAGAGAGAGTCAGAGAGAGAGAGAGAGAGAGAGAGAGAGAGAGAGAGAGAGAGAGAGAGAGAGAGAGAGAGAGAGAGA